>CM042158.1:69013749-69043939 GCA_023376005.1 Doryteuthis pealeii
TTGGAAATCCATTCCCAACCAAACAACTTTGAAAGGATGATTCCATAGTTTGTAAACATGTAACAACTCTTGCTTATTCTTAGGTAGTTAAAAACTAGTTCCATTGTGAAAATCTAGAGACGGAGGGATCGAAGCCATGATTGCAATATTCTCGTATCTATCTTCGATTTAGAAATTTGTACTAGTTTTGAGCTGACATCTGATCATCATCTTGTTGCAAAACCAAAAGTGGTTAATAATAGGAAACACCCGAAGGAATGCATGCCTCTGCATATTGACTGAACTCTTCATTTCACAAAATGTCTTAATTGAAGAAAGAATCCATGAATCTCGCCTCCAAAACATTCCACACCATTACCGTACCACCCATGCTCAAGTTGCAGGATGCAATACTCATTCGTGCGGAAGGAATTGTCTGATAAACAAACCTCGTTTACTACAAAATGCACAACTTGGTCTGATCCCAGTCAATAGTAATCTCCTTCCAACCTCGAAGATTCAAATCACTGTGCTGTTTTACAATGCCAGTCTTTTAAACTTGTTTTTAAATAGGTTTCGTGAACTGGCGCAAATAATTTAAAGACCCCAACAGAAATAAGTATTCAGTATTGAATTATGTAGATTTAAATGTCAACAGTTACTTCTAGAGAAGTACTTTCTTCGGTTGCTTTGATAGATAAGATATCGTCCTAATAATGTGCTGAGCCCTCCAGATTTTGCCCCTATTGACGCTACATGCAAAATACTTATTAAACAGGGACACCTTCCTTTCAGATGAGCCGTATACCACTGGTTTTATTTTCAGGTTAAATTTGCAATATTCATCTGGTTTGAACCGTACCTGCGGAGAATAAAAAATAACTTAATCAAGTAAAATTTACACACATCCCTTCGTTTATTAGGCATGTCCCATGATTGCAAGGCTCATAATGGGTTTCTAAAAAGTCATCTGAGAGTAGACAGTTAAAGAAAACGTGGAACTATTTGTGGAAGATGAATCCTCATCCACAGACAGACACAGACAACATTACACATACGCACACACACACACACACACACACACACACACACACACACACACACACACAACAACACCACACACACACACAACATATATATATATAAATAATGTTATATATATAATGAAAAATAGAGAAATTAAGCCACAGTATGATAAAAGCATTATGAATCATAGGACGGGAAAAGCTTTTCCCTTCCATGTTGCTCGTGATGAAGACCACTTTATCGATTATGGTCGAACAGATTTCTGTCCAGCAAAATACATGACATCATTTGTTTTTTTTAATGGTTAAATTCATATATATATATAATATATATATATATAATATATATATAATATATATAATATATATATATATATTGAACAAAGCAGAAAAAGTTGGATTCCCTGGAGTAAAAACTTACAGATATGTTGCTGTGACGTGCGAGCTTTAAACAAACTGATTTCAATTATCAAAATGAACATATGTATAACTATTAAGTATTTTAAATATGCAAGACCATTTAGAGTCATAATGCTTTTATTAAATATGGCTCGTTTTATGACTAATGAAGAGCATTAGATAAATTCATATTTTGCATTAGATTACAATTTTTTGAAGCAACGCTTAGTTCGTTTGTCTGGCTGGTCTATGCATACAGTGTTTATGCGCAAGTGAATAGCTGCTTGTATATTATATATATATGTGCACGCTTGAATTATATATTTTTATAGCGTGTGACACTGTGTGATAGAAGCGAGCAATTAATCAGATCAGTGTTTAAAGTAAATTTTGTTTTCTGATAATCGGCTTATAACGAAACTATTAAATTAAACCCAACTAATTATTCCCTCGGGAAAGACTCATTGAATAATACACATCTGTTTGATTCATGTTCTCTTTCATTATCACGCGGAAAAGTAATTACAAAAATGTATAAAGATGAATAACATAACTTATTAAGTCAGGAAAAAAAGATATACGGATCTATTAGACTACCGATATAGAGTAATCCTATTTGATAGTATTCTATTTCATAACGTGTATCTTAAAAATCGAGATTACATTATTGAGGATTAGAAATTGGATTAATTCAGCAATACATATTCGTTGAAGAAAATATATGCATTTATCAATGATCGGATGATTGATGTAAATGTCTATGACATTTCGATGCAAAAAAACACCCCCCTCACAAAAAAAAGAAAAAACAAAAAAAGAAAAAACATCTCAAAGCCAAATGTATTGCTTTACCTAAACTTAATGTGATTTATCAAGTTCAAAATAAACCCCTCTCTCGGCACATGTTAACGCATTTTCTCCTAGCCTAAAAAAGATAACATTCTGGTCGGAATGCAACTTGCGTTAAACAGTGGCAAATAAAGTGGAATAGGTTGACTAAAGAATAGGATTTGTCTTAACTTTGAGTAAAAATTCCGTAATTATATTACTTAATTTATGCATGGATTTAATGGCATGTCAACTTAGCTTATCTATACCTAGGAATTATGGATTGGTACTTGGGATATTTATATTTTGCGTATTATTGATAAGGAAGACTGGACCAAAAAGGTAAGAATGAATTCTGGGTGCTAATGTTAATGAAATGGCTCACCTAAACTTGTCCGATCTCCAAAGATGAAGCTAGTCCATCACATGCAGTTTATTATCATACCCAACAAACACATTTTGGAGGCCTTACCTCTCGGAAGGGCATACAGGATCCATAAAAAAATAATAAAATAAAAAGACAGGAAACCTCACATCTATAACAATATATATATATATATATATATATATATATATATATATATATATATATATATATATATTTAGGGCAGCGTTTATATATCTGTATAGTTCCAAATAAACTAACAAATGATATAGGTAAATTTTGGTATTACAAATGCTCAATCTTTATATGCTCTTGCTAATTATGAGTATAGCTGAAATGGAAATAACATTGATACAGGGAAAAAGGTCTATTTTAA
The DNA here is from genome assembly GCA_023376005.1 of Doryteuthis pealeii. NCBI lineage: Eukaryota > Metazoa > Mollusca > Cephalopoda > Myopsida > Loliginidae > Doryteuthis > Doryteuthis pealeii. Next base: position 69,016,742 of record CM042158.1, read on the forward strand.
AGGTAGCTTTATGTTAAGATGATTTATTTCCAAATTGTTTTCAGGCATAAGGTGTGTTTCTGTACGCTTATTAATTATATGACACATAAAGCTATCAAAAAATACTCAGATTCTATGTTGTGCATGTTGAACAAAAAAGAATGACACTATTTCTCAGGTCACCATTGGCACAAATAGCATGTCAAACACCTCATAATATTGCTTAGTAATTATATTACATTAGGGATATCACAATCGCTCTTAATGGAATGGTTCTAAATTGTTTGAGGACACTAACTCGTATTTTACGGCTAAAAAGGCCCCAATGTGTTCTATAGAGATAAGATTCGGGTTAATTTGCAAGAAATGGATGGTTGTCATTGCTCATCTTGTCTGTTAGTTCGAATCATCATTCATCATGACAGGAATAATGAATGATTATCATAATGGATTTCAACTACAATTTCAAGGACATTCATTGGCTAAGCGTGCATCATAAGTTCCAGACTGCGTTGTGTTAAAAGTTATCACTGAGCTACATTAAACTAACCTCATCCTTGATAAAAAGAAGTGGTGAAGACAGCTCCTTAGCACTGCCATTATCCACATTCAATGGAATCTGTCTCTTCAACAAAAGTAACTTATGAACTCCAGTATGTGTATTTATATATTGAACAAACATCGTTTACGAGAAACCATTAGATTCGTGTGAAAAACTTTATAATTAACTTTACGATCATTGCTTTACTAATTATATCGCTTTATTTCATTGTATCCAATCTTGTTTATTTTGGTGCATTGTAAATCAACATAATATACAATATTCTAAAAGACTTAGATCAAATTATGGAAATCTGATGAATTAGGAAAACGCTTACTTATTTTGTCTGTATATAAATGACATCAATATTCCAAATGCCCAGACATAACCGGGTACAGTACGCAATCATGGGAATTATCAACCAAAACCGTATGTAATCAAGCTTAATAATCATATGGAGAAAAGCTAACGTTTCATCTTAGAAAACAAATTGAACGAACGAATAATACATATTGATATATTGCCTACAAATAAATACCAATAATGTTACATTCAAATTCAAAAGGAAATGCAATTCTTCAGTTTGGAATTCCTATTTCAACGTGAGACTAGAAAAGTTTTCTCCAAAAACAAAATATAACGTTTAGAATAGTACAAAAGAATTGCCGAATGACTAAAAATTTAAGTGTTATAGTATGCTAGTAATGAATCTTAATGTAATTGGAATGAGAAAAAAGATAATCACATTTCAACATTCTCCGAAGGGAAAAGATATACAATTTACAAATTGATCATAAATAGTTACAACATTTTTATTGAAATGAAAATAATGAGCTATCATTTTAAGATACAATATATAATTTTTAAACATTCAAAAGCGTGATGGACAAGGGATATGTTTAAATATCAACTCATTTTAAACAAACACAAGAATGTTTGTTCTTTATTTAGTTTAATTCCTACGCTACGACGCAGCAGAATATTCGATTTCAATCTTTAAAAAGGTCCGTTTAAAAGGGGATTCTATAGGCACTTAGAAATATCAAAGAAGATTCCCCGATCTGGAATGATGGTTTGGAAGCCCCTGAAATGGCCGGCTTAATTTATCCTAAACATCAATGAACGTGAAGAAATTCTTATTGTTTTTCCATAAGGTTCGTCGTCAGAGTCAATTGTGAGTTCTACCCCCAGTGGTACAGGAACTCTGTCAATAAGTTTTTTTATTAAGAGCAGGAAGTTTTAGGTGATAGATTTGAAATTGTGTTTTAAAAGAGTCAATATTTTATCTATGCTGGCATCCACTTATTCTTCAATGACTATATATATTTCTATAAATAAGAAGTAGCTTAAAATAAATCTCAATTATAATTTGGATTTTTATGTTACAAGCTATATGTATAATAAATCTGATTCACATAAATGTCACAAAGCCTCAGAATATGCTCAACCGTCAGATTTATGCAATAGACAGGATGCTACCCAGAATTTAGAAGATTAAAATTTGCTTTGCTTTTGTTTATCTTTGTTATCGCCGCCCGTTTTCCACTATCCACTTTACCTCAGGTAAATGTGATTAGTGCGAAGAGCCCCTCGGGACAGAACAGTGCGACAGAAAACCTGCTGAGGTTAAGGAACAGCTAAAGTGATCTCAGTCGTAATCTTTCATCATAGATAGAGTGAAAGATACTATCTGTGACCCTACACAAAATTACTGATCTAATATACTATAAATCCCATCATTTTGGCAGAATAAGGTTATGAATATAAGAAGTGAAAAGTATTGATGTAATTTAAACGCAATTTAGTTAAATGTCATTTATGTTTCTCTATATTGTATAAACTTTATTTTTTCATGGTAATTTTTTTTCATTCTTGGAATGCTAACATAACAAGCGTTGATGAAATGAACACATGAACCATTTAAGCATAATTCGTTATGCCTTAATAAAACATCTCATGACATAATCTTAAAGGAAAATATAATCGAATTAACATTTAATAAAAAACATAGGTCCTAGGATAATGATCCGACTTAAATAAATTAAGTGAAATCAATTTAGTTTATATGAAATATGTCCTGTATTTTCTGAAAAATGGAACCAACAATCCAAAGTTTTTGTAGTTTAAAACGATCGGTTGAGTGATCTGTAATATCAATCATAAATTACATTGCGCAAATGTTGAAAGAAACTCACAAAACATCGTTCCTACTATTGTTGTACACTAAAATTAAACATAAATCTGCATGTTCCATCACATAAATGCCATTTTAACATTTAACTTTAAGTAGATGTGTACGATTAAATTATAAATTGCAAAAGTCGAGGCAATTTAAGAATGAATTAATAGGAAATAATTGTGACCGCTTGGCTTGATGATCACCAGACATTTATTTCTTGAGATTTTTATAAAATGCTACTTATTCCTCTTTGAATAATTATAAATCGTTAAGAAATCATTATAAAAAAAAAAAAAAAAAAAAAAAAAAAAAAAATTGCTATTAAATGCTTTAAATGCACTCAACAAATTATGAAACACTGTGGGAGACGAATTACGCATTTCTATTTAATGGTTAGATAATTGCCATGTTGGATGTTGCCAAGTAATCCTTTATTAAAACCTATATATCTTTTTTCAGCTGCTTTTTTTATAGTGTATATTTGCTTATAGAATAAATATCTATGCTGATAGTGGATTGCCGATTCTGAATAAATATTTTACTATGGTTATTGACTATTGCTTGAATGCTTACATCCTAAACAATGGAAAATTAAACAACGCTTACGAAATTCTGCTGTAAGTCTTTTTTTATATATTGTTGTTGACTATGTGTTAAGGCATGTCAAAACTTGTTAGGTTATTTATTTCTTTATGGGTATTTAAAATATTAAACTCATTTAAACTCAGTATGTTTCTATTTAACACACAGATGGGGCGCTAACAGGTACTACCACTTCGGGTTAGAGGGACCTAGGAGTACTGATGATGAAGGGACCACACACTCTCCCAAAGCTCTAGAATTTAAACTTTACATCAAATGCAGATTAACGTCATACCAGTACACAAGAAACTCGCCCACCCCACTTTTTTGCACATACATGAGAAAAAGGACTTGCGAATTTGCTATAGGGCAAGAGGGTTGGGGATAATCTTATCTGTGCTAGGGACTTGATTGTACCAACCGATTAAATCGACCGCCCATCTAGCATAGGTAAGCGCCAAGTAGAGTTTGACAAGTCGAACTCTCAGCCAGTAGTATTCGCGCCCTACGGCATCAAGGGTCGCTACCTATGGACCAACTATGTGGGCGTTTTAGCGCTATGCAGAGGTGCAGTCAACGAAATTATACAGCCCTAGCCGACAGGCGGTATCGTATACCGTTTTAAACTAGGTGGAACAAAGACAAAGTACTCCTCGAAAAATTACAGTGGCAAATATCTATTGATAGTATGTGTTGTGGAAATTAAACGTTTTTTAGAAGAAAAATTCCACTATTAAGTGTTATTAAAGAGCGATAGATTATGGATTTAATGGCATATCAACCCATTATCCATTCCTAGATGTAGCGTGCGTTGTATGCTTATATTGGTATTAGTGTAGTTCTCATGGGCTTCTTTCATTCAGTCGTATCAAATACAAATAATTTTAAACATATCTATTTTTTGACAACATGATTTGGAACCCCACTAGTGTACTATCACTCCGATGTGTACTTGGGATTAATTGCAAATATGAGCTACATCTTCACAGCTGCGAGATTATATACGGAGTCTCGCCATCATATGCCAGTTTAACTCTGGGAGCGCCAGAGTAAACGTAAACTCATGCAACGACACGTCAACTTTTTCTTCAAATTGTTTCCACATGTTTTTATTTATTACTATATTATTATTATATACTGAATTCATATTAAAAGGAATGATTGAAAAGGATTTAGATTGACCACTCATCTGTTCTAACACATCATCAAGTTTAATTCTGACAAAACATGGGCTGAAACTAAGAACTCAGTTCTCAGTTAGGGAGTTTGTTTGTAGATGACATATGTCTATTTCTTTGAATTCATGTATCAGCCATGCGAATAGTTAACTCGTTTGTTAGCAATGTTTCCTGAATAATTTACGTTTAAATCATCTTTTCAAACGGAATTTGTCACATTCTTGAATTCTTTCGAAATATTAAATAATCTTAGCTTAATCTACCTGAACTATACTACGATTCCTCACGCAGATTAATTTTTCAGAGGCAATTAATATATTTTGTTGAATTTAAATATCTGTATGACGCCAGAAAACCTCTTGAATTCGACCCAAATAAATGTGAACAAGGCTCTCCTTGTTTTTGTCTGGCTTACTTCATATAAAACATTATCCTGTGATGCCTTTAGAATAACATGGCCTATTTAAACTGCGGCTCTTCGAATGTCTGTTCCAGATACGGACATATTTATTGAGTTCTTTACACATAGCGAATACAATCAAGGAACCAGTTTAATAAATATGAACTTCATGACGTGTAATATATAATTTTTCTTGAATTCTGTGATACAAATTTGTATCACCTTCCTTATACCAACAAAATGCCCTGAAAGATGATCTAATTAATAAATCGAAACACTGCAGCATTGGTCAATAAACTTACCACTCAACTTATTAAACCTGTGTTTTTTTTCAAGTTTCTTAATATACTACATACCGTCGGATTCACTTCCATCTCTTCATATATATTTAATACTAATATATATATATATATATAATGATATATATATATATATATTATGTGTGTGTGTGTGTGTGTGATGTGTGTCATGTGTCGTGTGTGTGCTGTGTGAGTGTGTCAGTTACATTAATGTGTGTGTGTGTTGTATGTGTGTGTATAGTTAGCATCGTTATCTTCGATGGGCGGTTAAAATATTTATGTCTACAAAAGATGATTCAGCAGTGATGGCTCGTCTGAAAAAATATAAGCAGATGCATAAAAGGCGAAGTCAAAAGAACACAAAGTTATCCATTGTCCGTAGTTGTTTCCACAAGAGATAAAGGTAAAATTTCAAATAGTGTCGTATCTTTTCAACGAGCCATCACTGACTGAATCATCTTTGTAGACAATAAATATTACCTCGAAGGATAAACGATCTAACTATACACCACACATACAAACACACACACAACATTAATGTAACTGAACACTCACACACCACACACACCACACACACACAACACACACACACACAACAACATATATATATATACTATATATATATATATTATATAGATAATATATATATATATATATATGAAGAGATGGAAGTGAATCCGACGGTATTGTAGTATATTAAGAAACTTGAAAAAACACAGGTTTAAATAAGTTGAGTGTAAGTTTTATTGACCAATTGCTGCATTGTTTCGATTTTTAATTAGATCATCTTCAGGGCATTTGTTGGTATAAGGAAGGTGATAACAATTGTATCACAGAATATCAAGAAAAAAATATATATATACACGTCATGAGTTCAGTATTTATTAAACTGGTTCCCTTGATGTATTCGCTATGTGTAAAGAACTCAATAAAATGTCCGTATCTGGAACTAACATTCGGAAGAGCCGCAGGTTTAAATAGCGATTGTTATTTCTATAGGAATCACCAGGATATGTTTATATGAAGTAAGCCAGACAAAACAAGAGAGCCTTGTTCACATTTATTTGGGTCGAATTTCAGAGGTTTCATGCCGTCATACAGATATTTAAATTCAACAAAATATATTAATTGCCTTTTCTGAAAATTAATCTGCGTAGGAATCTAGTATAGTTCAGGTAGATTAAGCTGAAGATTATTTAATATCGAAAGAAATTCAAAGAATGTGACAAATTACCGTTTTGAAAAGACTGATTTAAACGTAAATTATTCAGGAAACAATTGCTAACAACGATGTTAACTATCGCATGGCTGAACATGAATTTCAAAGAAATAGAAACATATGTCATCTACAAACAAAACTCCCTAACTGAGAACTGAGTCTTAGTTTCAGCCCAATGTTGTCAGATTAAACTGATGATTGTGTAGACAGATGAAGTGGTCATTTTTCAATCCTTTTCCAATCATCCTTTTTAATATGATTCAGTATATAATAATAATATAGTATAATAAAAAAACATGTGGAAACAATTTGAAGAAAAAAGTTGACGTGTCGTGCCATGAGTTACGCTTACTCTGCCGCTCCCCAGGAGATTAAACTGCATATGATGGCGGACTCCGTATATTAAATCTCGCAGCTGTGAATGTAGCTCATATTGCCATTAATCCCAAGTACACTCGAGTAATAGTACACAGAGGGTCCAATCAATGTGCGTCAAATAGATATGTTTAAAATTATGTATTTGATACGACTGAATGAAAGAAACCATGAAGAACTACACAAATCCCAATATAGCATACAACGCACCGACATCTAGGAATTGGAATAATGGGTTGGCATATGCCATTAAAATCAATTAATCTTATCGCTCTTAATAACACTTAATAGCTGGAATTTTCTTCTAAAAACGTTTAATTTAACACAACAACATACTATCAATAGATATTTGCCACTGTAATTTTCGAAGGAGTACTTTGTCTTTTTCCGACGCCTAGTTTAAAACGGTATAGATACCAGCCTGTCGGCTAGGGCTGTATAATTCGTTGACTGCACCTCTGCCATAGCGCTAAAAACCCCACATAGTTGGTCATAGTAGCGACCCTTGAGCCGTAGGGCCGAAATACTACTGGCTGAGCAGTTCGACTTGCAACACTCTACTTTGGCCCTTACCTATGCTAGATGGGCGGTCGGATTAATCGGTTGGTACATCAAGTCCTAGCACAGATAAGATTATCCCAAACCCTCTTGCCCTTATAGCAAATTCCAAGTCCTTTTTTCTCATGTATGTGCAAAAAGTGGGGTTGGGCGAGTTTCTTTGTGTACTGGGATGACGTTAATCTGCATTTGATGTCTAAAGTTTTTAAATTCTAGAGCTTTGGAGAGTGTGTGGTACCCCTTCATCATCAGTACTCCTAGGTCCACTCTAACCCGAAGTGGTAGTACCTGTTAGCGCCCCATCTGTGTGTTAAATAGAAACATACTGAGTTTAAAATGAGTTTATATTTTTAATACATAAAGAATAAAATAACCTAACAAGTTTTTGACATGCCTTAAAACATAGTCAACCAACAATATATAAAAAAAAAGACTACAGCAGAATTTCGTAAGCGTTGTTTTAATTTTCATTGTTTAGGATGTAACATTCAAAGCATAGTCAATAACATAGTAATATTTATTCAGAATCGCAAATCCACTAATCAGCATAGCATATTTATCTATAAGCAAATATACATATAAAAAAGCAGCTGAAAAAAGATATATAGTTTTAAATAAAGGATTACTTGCAACATGTCCAACATGGGCAATTATCTAACCCATTTAAATAGAAATGCGTAATTCGTCTCCACAGTGTTTTCATAATTGTTGAGTGCATTTAAAGCATTTAATAGGCATTTATAATGATTATCTTACGATTATATATTTCAAAGAGGAATAAGTGCATTTTATAAAAAATCTCAAGAATTATAAATGTCTGGTGACATCAGCCAAAATGCGGTCACAATTATTCCTATTAATTCATTCTTAATTGCTCTCGACTTTGCAATTATAATTTAATCGTACACATCTACTTTAAAAGGTTAAATGTTAAAATGCATTTATGTGGATGGAAATGCAGATTTATGATTTAATTTTAGTTACAACAATAGTAGAACGATGTTTTGTGAGTTCTTTCAAAATTTGCGCATGTAATTTATGATTGATATTACATGATCACTCAACCGATTCGTTTTAAACACAAAACTTTGGATTGTTGGTTCCATTTTTGCAGAAAAATACCAGGACATATTTCATATAAACTAATTGAATTTCATTATTTATTTAAGTCGGATCATTATCCTAGGACCTAATGTTTTTTATTAAATGTTAATTCGAAATTATATATTTCCTTTATAAGATGTATGTCCATGAGATGTTTTATTAAAAGGCATAACGAATTATGCTTACAAATTGGTTATTGTTCATTTCATCAACCTTGTTATGTTACATTCAAGAATGAAAAAAAATTACCATGAAAAATAAAGTTATACAATATAGAGAACATAAAATGACATTTAACTAATTGACGTTAAATTACATCAATACTTTTCACATTCTTATATTCATAACATTATCTCTGCCAAAATGATGGGATTTATATGTATATAGATCAGTAATTTTGTGTAGGGTCACAGATTAGTATCTTCACTCTATCTATGATGAAAGATTACGACTGAGATCACTTAGCTGTTCCTTAACCTCAGCAGGTTTTCTGTTCCACTGTTCTGTCCCGAGGGGGCTCTTCCACTATCCACTTTACCTGAGGTAAAGTGGATAGTGGAAAACGGTGCGATAACAAAATAAACAAAAGCAAAGCAAATTTTAAATCTTCTAAATTCTGGGTAGCATCTGTCTATTGCATAAAATCTGACGGTTGAGATATTCTGAGGCTTTGTGACAATATATGTGATCAGATTTATTATACATATAGCTGTAACATAAAAATAACAAATTATAATTGAGATTTATTTTAAGCTACTCTTATTTATAGAAAGTATATTATAGTCATTGAAGAATAAGTGGATGCCAGCATAGATAAAATATTGACTCTTTTAAAAACAATTCAAATCTATCAACCTAAAACTTCCTGCTCTTAATAAAAAAAACTTATTGACAGAGTTCCTGTACCACTGGGGGTAGACTCAACAATTGATCTCTGACGACGAACCTTTCATGGAAAAAAAACAAAAGAATTTCTTCACGTTCATTGATGTTTAGGATAAATTAAGCCGGCCATTTCAGGGGGCTTCCAAACCATCATTCGCAGATCGGGGGGAATCTTCTTGATATTTTCTAAAGTGCCTATAGAATCCCCTTTTAAACGGACCTTTTAAAAGATTGAAATCGAAATAATTCTGCTGCGTCGTACCGTAGGATTGAAACTAAAATAAAAGAACAAACATTCTTGTGTTTGTTTAAAATGAGTTGATATTTAACATATCCCTTGTCCATCAACGCTTTTGAATGTTTAAAATTATATATTGTATCTTAAAATGATAGCTCATTATTTCATTTCAATAAAAAATGTTGTAACTATTTTATGATCAATTTGTAAATTGTATATCTTTTTCCCTTTCAATGTTGATGTGATTATCTTTTTTCTCAATTCAATTACATTAAGATTCATTACTAGCATACTATAACACTTAAATTTTAGTCATTCGGCAATTCTTTTGTACTATTCTAAAACGGTTATATTTTGTTTTGGAGAAAACTTTCTAGATCTCACCGTTGAAATAGGAATTCCAAACTGAAGAATTGCATTTCCTTTGAATTTGATGTAAACATTATTTGTATTTATTTGTAGGCAATATATCAATATGTATTATTCGTTCGTCAGATTTGTTTTTCTAAGATGAAACGTTAGCTTTCTTACATATCATTATTAAGCTTGATTACATACCGGTTGGTTGAATAATTCCCAATGGATTGCGTACTGTACCCGGTTATGTCATATTGGGCATTTGGAATATTGATGGCATTTATATACAGACAAAATAGTAACGTTTTCTAATTCATCAGATTTCCATAATTTGATCTAAGTCTTAGAATATTGTATATTATGTCTGATTTACAATCACCAAAATAAACAAGATTGTGAATACAATGAAATAAAGCGATATATTAGTAAAGCATGATCGTAAAGTTAAAATTATAAAGTTTTTCACACGAATCTAATGGTTTCTCGTATAACGATGTTGTTGCAAATATAATAAATACACATACTGGAGTTCATAAGTTACTTTTGTTGAAGAGACAGATTCCATTGAATGTGGATAATGGCAGTGCTAAGGAGCTGTCTATCACCAACTTCTTTTTATCAAGGATGAGGTTCAGTTTAATGTAGCTCAGTGATAACTTTTAACACAACTGCAGTCTGGAACTTATGATGCAACGCTAGCCCAATGAATGTCCTTGAAATTGTAGTTGAAATCCATTATGATAATCATTCAATTATTCCCTGTCATGATGAATGATGACTTCCGAACTAACAGACAAGATGCAGCAATGACAACCATCCATTTCTTGCAAATTACCCGAATGCTATCTCTATAGAACACATTGGGGCCCTTTTAGCCGTAAAATACGAGTTAGTGTCCTCAAACATTTCAGAACCATTCCATTAAGAGCGATGTGATATTCCCTAGATGTAAATATAATTACTAAGCAATATTATGAGGTGTTTGGACAGTGCTATTTGTGCCAATGGTGACTATAGAAAATAGTGTCATTCTTTTTTGTTCAACATGCACAACAAGATCTGAGTATTTTTGATAGCTTTATGTGTCATATAATTATAAGCGTACAGAAACACCCTTATGCCTGAAAACAATTTGAAATAAATCATCTTAACTATAAAGCTACCTTTAAAATAGACCTTTTCCCTGTATCATGTTATTTCATTTCACTATACTCATAATTACAGAGCATATAAAGATTGAGCATTTAGTAATACCAACAATTTACCTATATCAATTTGTTAGTTTATTTGAATATACCAGTATATAAAAACAGCTTTGCCTAAATATATATATATATATATATATATATATATATATATATATATATATATATATATATATTGTTAAGATGTGGAGGTTTCCTGTCTTTTTATTATTATTTTTAATGGATGCCTGTATGCCCTTCCGAGAGGTAAGGCCTCCAAAATGTGTTTGTTGGGTATGATAATAAACTGCATGTGATGGACTAGCTTAATCTTTGGAGATCGGACAAGTTTAGGGTGACCATTCATTAACATTACACCCAGATTCATTCTTACCTTTTATGGTCCAGTCTCTTATCAAATAACTACCGCAAAATATAAATATCCAAGTACCCAATTCCATAATTCCTAGGTATAGAATAAAGCTAAGTTGACATGCCATTAAAATCAATCATAAATTAAGTAATATAATTACGGAATTTTACTCAAAGTATAAGACAAATCCTATTCTTTAGTCAACCTATTCACTTTATTTTGCCACTGTTTACGCAAAGTTGCATTCCGACCAAGAATGTTATCTTTTTTAGGCTAGGAGAAAATGCGTTACATGTGCCGAAGAGAGGGGTTATTTTGAACTTGATAAATCACATTAAGTTTAGGTAAAGCAATACATTTGCTTTTGAGAATGTTTTTCTTTTTTTGTTTTTCTTTTTTTTGTGAGGGGGGTGTTTTTTTGCATCGAAATGTCATAGACATTTACATCAATCAATCCCGATCATTGATAATGCATATATTTTCTTCAACGAATATGTATTGCTGAATTAATTTCAATTTCTAATCCTCAATAATGTAATCTCGATTTTTAAGATACACGTTTATGAAATATTGAATACATCAAATAGATATACATTCTATATTCGGAGTCATTAATACGAATACCGTAATATCTTTTTTTTCCTGACTTAATAAGAATTATGTTATTCATCATTTATACATTTTGTAAATTATCTTTTCCCGTGATAATGAAAGAGAACATTGGAATCAAACAGATGTGTATTATAATGAGTCTTTTCCCGAGGATAATTAAGTTGGTGTTTAATTTAATTTAGTTTCGTTATAAGCCGATTTATCAGAAAACAAAATTTACTTTAACACTGATCTGATTAAATTGCTCGCTTCTATCACACAGTGTCACACGCTATAAAATATATAATTCAAGCGTGCACATATATATATAATATACAAGCAAGCATATTCACTTGCGCATAAACACTGTATGCATAGACAGCCAGACAACGGAACAAGCGATTGCTTCAAAAAATTGGTAATCTATGCAAAATATGAATTTATCTCAATCTCTTCATTAGTCATAAAACGAGCCATATTTAATAAAAGCATTATGACTCTAATGGTCTTGCATATTTAAAATACTTAATAGTTATTACATATGTTCATTTTGATATTTGAAAATCAGTTTGTGTAAAGCTCTCGGACACTGTCACAGCAACATATCTGTAAGTTTTTACTCAGGGAATCCAACTTTTTCTGCTCTTGTTCAAGATATATATTATATATATATATATATATATATATATATATATATATATATATATATATATATATGAAATTTAACATTAAAAAAAAACAAATGATGTCATGTAATTTGCTGACAGAAATCTGTTTCGACCAAATCGATAAATTGGTCTTCATCACGAGCAACATAGAAGGGAAAAGCTTTTCCCGTCTATGATTCATAATGCTTTTATTCATACTGTCGGATTAATTTCCATCTATTTTCATATATATATATATATATATATATATATATATATATGTGTGTGTGTGTGTGTGTGTGTATGTGTGTGTGTGTGTGTGTGTGTGTGTGTGTGTGTGTGTGTGTGTGTGCGTATGTGTATGTGTCTGTGTCTGTCTGTGATGAGGATTCATCTTCACAAATAGTTCTCACGTTTTCTTTAACTGTCTACTCTCAGATGACTTTTGAAACCATTATGAGCCTTGCAATCATTGGGACAATGCTAATAAACGAAGTGATGTGTGTAAATTTTACTTGATTAAGTATTTTTATTCTCCGCACGGTACGGTTTCAAACCAGATAATTATTGGCAAATTTAACTGAAAATAACCAAAGTGGTATACGCTCATCTGAAAGGAAGGGTGTCCTGTTTACATAAGTATTTTTTGCATGTAGCGTCAAATAGGGGCAAAAATCTGGAGGCTCAGAACATTTATTAGGACGATATCTTATCTATCAAAAGCAACCGAAGAAAGACTTCTCTAGAAGTAACTGTTGACTTTAAATCTACATATCAATAACTAGAATACTTATTTCTGTTGGTCTTAAATTATTTGCGCCAGTTCAGAAACCCTATTTAAAAACAAGTTTAAAAGACTGCAATTGGTAAAACAGCACAGTGATTTGAATCTCGAAGGTTGGAAGGAGATACTATTGACTGATCAGACCAAAGTTGTGCATTTTAGTAGTAAACGAAGTTTGTTTATCAGACAAATTCCTTCCGCACGAATGAGTAAAAATTGCATCCTGCCAACTATGAAGCATGGTGGTACTGTAATGGTGTGGAGATGTTTTGGAGGCGAGATTCCAGGATTCTTTCTTCAAATTAAAGACATTTTGTGAAATGAAGAGTATCAGTCAATACTGCAGAGGCATGCAATTCCTTCCGGCTGTTCTATTATTAGACACACTTTTGTTTTGCAACAAGATGATGATTCAGATGTCAGCTCAAAACTATGTACAAATTATCTAAAATCGAAGATAGATACGAGAATATTGCAAATCATGGCTTCGATCCCTCCGTCTCTAGATTTTTCACCAATGGAACTAGTTTATATCTAAACTACCTAAGAATAAGCAAGAGTTGTTTACATGTTTACAAACTATTTGGAAATCATTCCCACCAAACATACTTTTGAAAGGATGCCAATAATTTGCTCTAAAGTAATAAATACATGTGCGGATTCTTTGATGAAAAGTAAAATATATTTTCTGTAATTGAAATTATAATTATATTTCATTCATTGTGATTTAAATTATTGAATTTTTGCATGTAAACATCATATTTCTAATTTTGGAGGAAAACTTTTAATCGGTAGTTAGTTGCTTGCTTGCTTGCTTGGGTGGGTGGGTGTATTTAACGGCATTGCCAACCCAAGGGTTATTTTATGCATAACATGTTTTGCTTTATTCTTTCTTGTTGAGTATTCTCATTTTTAACTCATTTTGCCGGTATATATATATATATATATATATATATATATATATATATATATATATATATATATATATATTCAAATGATTTATATCTTAATTGGTAATAAGGGATATTACATTTGCCTATTTATTATTAGTGCCATTTTCTTTTCTAAGTAAATAGCAGAAAATCACTATGAATTCAACACTAGAATTCGAAAACTTTAATGTGTTTTTATACTTTAAATGTCCGCAATATTACTATTTACACTCATTATAGTACCGTTACCTTAGTCATATTTACTTTCGTAGTCATTGAATATACAATTGTCAGTCATTCCTGAAACATTCCCTATGTCTGCGTACTGATCTCAAAAAGGGACCATATTTGAAACATAGACCACTAGTTCATTTTAAGATTTATAATTCTGAGCGTCGCTTCGGAAGTAGAATATTAGTTGTCGGAAAAAAGACATTTTGTAAAGTTTCAAAAAGATTGTTGCCCGCTTATAAATAATTCGTCCCACCCTCATTAACCTCACTTCAAACTCTTCAGGGGAATCAGCAGAAAGAAGGGGGCTGCACAGAAAACAACATCAACCACAGGGCTAGACAAAAGCAGCACCTAACCCCAAAAGACAGGAAACAACTGTCAGTCTAACACAAACATGTGAAAAAGAGGGACGTAGGCTCCTCGAAATATTAGTAAATAAATGGTATTTAGAACATAATATTCTACATCGTCTTAGTTATTCATTTATTTCCCTATTTTTTATACTTCTAAACAAACAAATATCACACACACACACACACACACACACACACACACACATATATATATATATATTATATATATATATATATATATATATACACTGTAGAGATTTGATACGTCGAAACACGTGTCTGTGGATGACTATATATGCTCCCAATCCCCCTGGGGTTGAGCACACCGCCAACTAAAGCGTAAACACAACGCTCTCCTATATAAGGGATGGAGCACTATATGGCAGCCTTTACATACATAGGGATGTGTGTATTAAAATAGTTAAAATCCCCTTCGCATTCTGTGAGTGACTATAGCCTAGCGGTTAAGGTGTCTGACTAATGCTGAACCGATCGGATTTTAATCCCGGGTGTTCGTAGCTTACGCATATCTAGTTACACTGAAGTGACTTGATAAGGCGAAACATGTGTCTGTGGATGACTATACATATATATATATATATATATATATATATATATATATATGTGTGTGTGTGTGTGTGTGTGTGTGTGTGTGTGTGCGTGTGTGTGTGTGTTGTGTGTGTGTATATATAGATGTACTTATATATATATATACACATAATATATATATATATACATATATATATATAATATACATAATATATATATACAATATGTACACAGAAATAGACTCCTCATATATATATATAATATATATATATATATATATATATATATATATATATATATATATATATTAAAGGTCTTGCTTCGATGTCTATTTCATTCTTTTCAAATATTCATTTTAATAGCTTGAAATTATGTAGTGTAAACTAGTTAAGAATACCCACAGTTATTTTCATCAAGTTTACTTAAACCCAGTTTCTTATATAAATCTTAAGAATGCGAATAGTTAAAAATCAAATATGTCTGATATTGAGTTTTGTTATATTAATTTGCTATTATCATTTTTTTACAGAGACTTCGGTCTTCTCAGAAAATTAAACATTCTACAGTAAAGTATATACCCCTACATAGGGAAACAGTAGTAATGTTTGAATAATAGTAGGCACTTAAACATTATATATTAAAATAATGCTTCCTTGACCAATTTTTCATTGAGTCTTTATTGGATTTAGTAGATCATCATTCTTCACATCCACATTTTAAAAGCTGATACATAGATCTCTTGAGGCCGCCTCTCGAAAACCCTATTAAATTATGATACAGACTTTCAGTACTGTCAAGTATCCTTACGCGAAACGTTTCTATGGCCTTAGGGAAACGATCATTTCCAGAAGGCAAGGTTACAGGGCATCTCTCTCCATTTATCCTTCAGAACCCCAACCCAGGAGGTCAACATTTTGGCAAATATAGATATTTGGTATACTATAGCTTATTCTGCTCTCTGCCTTTGTATGATATGCAGGTAAAATTGTGTGCATCGTTTCATAGCAGTGATTTACTTATATTTTATTACTTAATGAATATATTATCATAAAATAGCGCATGTGGAGAGATCCAATTACCAAAAACCTGCAGAAACCTGCGTTGACTGACGCACAATACAATATTCATGAAAACGTCTTTTGTGAATTCTTTTAAACTGAACTTGTTTAAATTGTCAATGGTTTACGAAATATATAAAGGGTTTATTAGAAAATGAGTTTATAAAATTTCATTTTGTGATTTCTTTAGAAATATATAGATTAATGTCTAAGTCAACTCATATAGCTATATTCGCACGAACCACCTCTTATATATATATATATATATATATTCATTTCTTTACTGGTTTTTTAATTTGTATTTCAGGGGTTCTGTGCCGTGGACTTGGGGTAAAATTAACACATAATGGGTCCATTTTTATTGTATAATGTTCCAAGATAAATATCAAAATCTTAGCATATTTGCTTTTGAAGAAAATTAATGTATATTAAAAAATTGTAGGTGTGTATGTATTTATAATATATATATACATAGATATATATATATATATATATATATGTGTGTGTGTGTGTGTGTGTGTGTGTGTGTGTGTGTGTGTATGTGTGTGCGTGTGTGTGTGTGTGTTTGTATATGTGTGTGTGACCTGGTTTTACCTACATACTAAAGGACAATCATCAATCTCTTTTTATGATGATGTTATTCTTTTAGTAATATGTGTTATTTTCTCTCACGTAAGGTGACGTGAATCCTTTACAATATAGCCGATCCATACGTGAATCCACCGGTATTTTAATGTGAATTATGCTCTCTGTTCGTTTTCATCTGTCTATTTGTTATCCGAGATTTGAATATGAGGAAGTTTGTGACTGCTGTTTATCATTTATAAAATATTTGAAATTTTTCAACTTATTTTATCATATATCCTTTATCAGGTCTTCCTATGTCTGTAATAAAATAATTCAATATATGTGAGAGTATCAGTGATAATTAAACTCTCTACGAAAGAATATGTTGTCTGTTTTATTATTGCTTGTCTATTGATTAGTAGGAAATTTTTTTAACGTTTTTAGTCTCGTTTTACTAGACGAGGGAATTGGACAAGCAGAGACATTGATAATTCTTTACCTGTAACGTTATGCATTCGTAAATATAAAGTAGTACTTTCAACTCTCGTACATATATCTATCGCCTAAGCAAATCAGACAAACCAGAGACAATACATTTGGGTTCTGAAAAACCCCGTGAGAGAAAACAGGGCCTCGAATTATTTCTCCTGACTTTGACTCTAAACTAGTTTAGCTTGTGGAGAATTCACTCATCGGACCGTTGTGAAATATTTTCTTCCAATGTCCGCTTCGTGGAAGTGCATGCATGAATAATTCTGGCGGCTTGGCGATGTCACGACGCAGCGTAAGATCAGCTCAAATTTCCGACGGGACGTAATTGCGAACAATTTCAGAGAGCGAGAGAGTAATTTCCCCCGATACGACGTATTATACTTTTAGATTATTCTGACAGCCCTTGTCCCTTATAAGATAGCTAGCCACAAAACTAATAGGCGATGGAAGGTACGTTACTGGCGATATTAACACAAATATTGAACGGTCCATATCTGCCCGGCCGATGTGTCAAGTTACCTCCTGATCGATGACATCGCTATCAGAAACCAAACTGCCTTAGCTGATCACCGAAAAATAACATTTTCTGTATTTTATTTTTATGCCTTTTATTTCACTTTACAGTATTATCATTGTGTTGTATGTGTATCATTTTTTAGTCTGTGCTAACAAACCAAAAGGTGAAGATAAAAGAAAATGTTAATATTTGAGTATCTCTTGAGAGAATTAAAAACCAGCCGTGAAACACGTGTATTAGAGAATAATTTTGCTTTTGGTTAATGGTTCAGGCTTTAAAACATGCACTAAGAAAACGTAAAATAAATAATTTAGTCGGTGTCAGGGTAAGATAAAAAATGGAATCGTCTGTAACTTTCGACCTGTTTACAGGACTGCTACAAGGCTCAGATGATATGCATTTTAATTTGTATAAAAATATATGCTGGGTAATAAATGTTAATTCAGCAGATAGTATGTGAAACTACCTCCGCCGACCTGGGTTGAAAACTGATCAGAAATTTATTTTACTTTAATAGGGTAAACAAATAGATCCTCTTGCCACTCACTCCCGATACACCCCAAAATCCCATAAGATTAAGATTAGAGCAAGGATTTAAAGGTGAAATTTATAATTAGTACACAAAGTAACTTGAAATGACATACCAGCATTTCTGAACTAGTTATACGCTGAATATCTTTTTTTAAATCCTCTGATAGGCGTATATATAATAATCAATACCTGGGTCTTGTATAGTCACAATATACTACCATTGCGAATGTCATAAAATACCTAATACACGCGGCGCTCAAAGGTATTCCTGTGTGATGATCGAGATGTGGTCCATTGACTGTCATCAGACTACTAATGTTGGCTATTCTGATTTCAGATACACAGACAAGGCCCTCTTCTATGATGATTAAAGAGAAGAAAAATATCAGAGAAGATAGAAAAATAATACTGCCACGTTGTTTTAATTCTGGAAATTTGTGAACCGGTAATTTGTGAATAAACCTCTTGGAAATAAGAAATTACTAAAAGAAGTCAAAAATAAAGACACACAATTCTTTAAACCACAATCTTTACTGTGACAGAATTAATAACAGAGGCTAAAATTGTGAAAGAAGAGAAGAAAGTATCACCATAAATGAAGACTAAAAATAAGTTGAATGAGAAATAGAAACGTAAATGAACTGCTAAAACATATTCCAACAGATGACATCACTGTGTTGAATAATCTAATGTATACAGACGCGAAGGAGGTTAGTGACAAAATAGACATACCAATAAAGAACCAATAAATAACAAAAAAAACAAAAGTAAGATGAAAATCAAGACGAAAGAAACATTTGTATACAAATATAAATATACAAAGGAAAACAAAATATTCGAAAAAATAGCGGAATGAAATAAGTGAAAGCCAAGAACAACAGTGACAAGAAATAAATCAAATAATACAGGAAAAGGAAAACAGGTTCGAAAGATACCGACACAATTCCCATTAATACAAGTAATATAGAACATTCAGAGACTATGAACTTCGTTTTGGAACAGGTAAATAGAAAAATATGAAGAAATTGAAGCCATCGGATGCAACCGAAACAAATCAGTATTGAGGCAAACAGTGGAAATAGAGACTAGAACGTAACAGAAATGCTGAATTGCTGATCAACATAAAAAAAAACCGAATTACAAGAAATCGAAGAAAAGCCGGAAGCAGAAATAGATGTTGAATCCATAACGGGAATCATCAATAACATTACAAATTGGAAAGCACCAGACCACGATGAAATCCATAGTTTCTCGTAGCAACGATTCATGTCTATCCAGAACAGTCTAGCGGTGCAACTGTGCAAATACATACAAAAAAGGTAATATTACTGTATTCTCATTCTCTCTCTTCTCTCTCTCCCTCCCCTCTCTCTCTCTCTCTCTCTCTCTCTCTCTCTCTCGCTTTCTCTTTACTTTCTCTTTCGCTCTCCACCTTCAGCCCCGCCCCTCTCCCCCGTCTCTCTCTCTCTCTCTCTCTCTCTCTCTCTGTGTGTTTCTCTCTATTTCTCTTTATTTTTCTCTTTTACTTTCTTTCGCTCTCCACCTCCAGCCCCGCCCCGTCTCTCTCTCTCTCTCCCCGTCTCTCTCTCTCCCCGTCTCTCTCTCCCGTCTCTCTCTCTCTCCCCTCTCTCTCTATCTCTCTCTCTCTCTCTCTCTCTCTCTCTCTCTCTCTCTCTCTCTCTGTGTTAGAGAGGGATTTATATTTATATTATTTATACAACCGTTTTCCTTACGTTTTCGCCTCGCCAACAAAACTGATATCACCATTTCGGACCTGTAATTTATAACAAAGACTGTACAGTTATAATTGAAATAGTGGGACTTCCCGCGCTATCAACGGGGATTAGAATGGGCTGAATTAACTAATGAAGAGGGCAACGCCCTATCCTCAATAAAAGCACCTGTATTGTCATAATACACTGTATCGGAATGTGAGGCTACAGTTCTGGATCTTGGTGTGTACAGTACTCTTCATGGTCATTACTTCTAGTTCCACTCTCACTTGGAGAGGTAGAACAGGTTTCAGAGATAGGACACATAATCTGTTAAGATTATTTGTCCATGTGCAAAAGAAAAACGTTTGAACAGCAACAAACAAATATGTAGATATGAACGTACAATAAACGCTAACATCTAGGCATAAAATAACACTAGATGGGTTGATATACTGTTAAATAACCAATTTAATCAATCAAAAACAAAAGACCTTGGTGGCTTTTAAACGACATATACTAAACCATTATAATTGGCAACTGATACTGATCAAACTAATTGATTTAGATCTAGTTTGCACTGTAGAAAATGAGGTTTAAATAGTTTTGCTTACTTCTGAAAAAATTAGCGAAAATTGAGCCTAATTAACAAAACGATAGCATGATAACACTGATTGACGGACTTTAAATTTTATTTCTACTAAATCAATTAAGATCTTAATTAATTTAGAGCATTCCTTTTTTCTCTTCTTTTCTTCGGTTTGTTTTTCGTAACATTTTAGAAGCAATTAATTCTATTCTTTTCTGTCAAAAGTAAAAGCGAAAGAAACAAACGAAGATGTAAAAAGAAAATGTTCTCATCAAAGATTTTAGTTCTTTTCTTTTGTTGTGAATAAACTGTTTTGTATGTCTTAGTGTTAGAAAGGCTAATCTTCTAAGGAATAATTGCTTTGCATGAATAAGATCATTCGCCTTTTTTTTTTTTTGGCTAATCACTAATAAAAAACAAAACAAAGATGCTAAGCTTTAGAAGCAAAACTGTCATCCCTTCATATTCTTCTACTTTACCTTTTCCATAATCAAAAGTTTGTTTCCCTTCTTTTTTCTCTTGTCTCTTTTTGATGAATATTTCTTCTTCGTTCTTCCTCTCTTTTTAGTTCTTTCGCTCAATACTTATCTTGTCTTAAAACCTACCATATATCGCTTCTTTTTCTGTTCCTTTCTTTTTAACATACTGATACTATTTATATAATCTGCTTTTCCCTTGGTATTATTGATTATATTAAATATATTTCCTGAATCTGAAAATGTTTCTTTATCTTTCTGTTCATGTTTGGAATGCAATTTTAAGGAAATTAAAATGTCATATAAGTCATCCTGAAACGAACTATCAATTATCAATCAATTTTTGTTTCAAATAGATTCTCTATGGTAATATTGTCATAATTTGCAGAGAAGCCATACTATTTAAAGGGCCTACCTGCCTGTCATAGTCATACCCAAGTACAGACACAGGAAGTATTAGTTGGACAATATTTTCTAGTATAGTTTATAAAAAAAAAAAAGTGTGGTTAGTTTAATTTTAGTACAGTAATGTAGGACATGCATATTATTTATGAAGCACTAAGGCTAGCTCTTTGACTTAGAATATGCTAAATTTGTACTTGTAGAAAAGTAAGACCCCCCTCAACCAGAAAATTGGTGTTCGGGTAATGAATCTGTTGGTGACGCTCCAGTTCTGGAGTGAGGAGTACCTCTTCATTACCGTTACTATCCAATCTAACTAGGAGTATTAGTACCTGTAAGGGACCAATCGATCAGCTAAATAGATATAATTATAAATATTTGTGACCATGTGAAAACTTTAAAGAAACAACTATAACAAAAATTTGAAATACGACACGAATTCCTTGACATATTGACAGGCGTGTTGACATTCATCAAAATTAATCAATCAATCTCACAAACAATACAAACAACTATGTTGTAGTGGTTCTTTATATCCATTGCTAGGAACTGACAGGGCCCCGAATGCTTGTGTTATCAAGTGGACTTTAAGAATACAGTTTCCTATAATCTTGCATTCTTCTGTTGCGTTCTTTTCCTTCTTGTTTATATAATCAAATGTAAACCTTTTACTATTAAAGCGCGTGTAATATAATATACATATATATATATAACACACACACACATATATACTATATAATATTATATAATATATAATATATATATATATATATGTGAGTATAATACAACAAATTGAAAAAACACAGATTATAAATGAGTTAACGGTGAGTTTAATTTGCCGACGCCGCAAGCGTTTCGATCTATTAATTAGATCATCTCAGGGCTTTTGTTGAATATTTTTTATCACCTTCCACATACCAAAAAGCGATGATCTAATTAATAGATCGAAACACTGCAGCATCGGCCAATAAACTCACCACTTAACTCATTTAAAACTATGTTTTCAATTTTTTTATTATACTACATACCGTCCGATTCACTTCCTTTTTATTCACACGCATATATATATATTATATCACACACACACACACACTCACAACACACACACACACATATATATATATATATATATATATATATATATATATATATATATATATATATATATATATAATATTATATCTTAAAGTTATGAAATGTTTCAAGTCTAAATAGTATCCGCCAGAATAAATTATAAACAAAAGTTTGGATCTTACTAAACTCATTTTTTGTTATGAAAATTCTATTTCTATATTTTTAATTATTGATTTTTAATTTGTTTTGGTTTCGTTGTTTACCTTTTTGGCCTTTCTTAAATTATGGTCTTCCGCTTTATGTTTCGCCAGTTCTTTATTTCTTTATTTGTTTGTTGTTGTTTTTTTTACCATCTATCTTTGTTCTTCAGATTTAAAATATCCTTTTTCTTATGAATTTGAAGTAATTGCTTTTCGAAAATTCTATCATTTTCCCGTTTGTTTCTATCTTTCCAACATCTTTCTCCCTCCCATACAATTTTTATCATGCATTATGAAGATTGTGTTTATTAGTAATTATTTTTCTAGAGCTTGTTGGAATATCGGGATGCGTAGAGCATAATTTCGTGTATTTTCCTTTTGGATTTAAATTTTAGTTTCTTTGTTGCTTCATAAAACTTTTTTTTTTAATTCACTATCTATCGTTCTTCTTTTCGCCAGATCCAAATTGTAATTTCTTATGTATAATTTCCTTATTTTAATTTATTTATTTATTTTCCATTATTCAGTTTATCTGTTTTAATTCATCTTAAATCCTTGTTTTTCAATAATCCATCACATTTTCATTTTTCACTTTATTCGTATTATTTTGTTTTTTGTCTTTTGTCATCCATAGTTATCTGCAAACTTATTTTCTAATACATCAATTACGAATAAGTGAAAAGAAATGTGAATTGGATTATTGAAACAAGGAATTTTAAATGAATTAAAAACAGAAATAAAACTGAATAATGAATAAAATAAATAAAATTAAAATAAGAAATTATAACATAAGAATTACAAATTGGGAATCTGGAAAAGAATGAACGATAGATGGTGAATTAAAAAAAAAAGTTTTATGAAGGCAACAAAGAACTAAAATTAATCCAAAGGAAATACACGAAATATCTCTACGCATCCCATATTCCAACAAGCTAGAAAAATATACTAATAACACAATCTCATATGCATGATAAAATATTGTATGGGAAAGGGAGAAGATGTTGGAAAGATGAAACAAACGGAAATGACTAGATTCGAAAAAAGCAATACTTCAAATTTCATAAGAAAAAGGAATTTTAAATCTGAAGAAACAAAGATAAGATGGTAAAAAACAACAACAAACAAATTAAAGAAATAAAGAACTGGCGTAAACATAAAGCGGAAGACCAATCATTTTAAGAAAGGCCACAAAAAAGGTAAACACGAAACCAAAAACCAAATTAAAATCAATAAGTAAATAAATAGAAATAGAATTCATAACAAAAAAGTGAGTTAGTAAAGATCCAAACTTTTGTTTACTAATGTATTCTGGGCGTGATACTAAATTTAGACTTGAAACATTTCATAACTTTAAGATATATATATATATTTATATATTATATATATATTATATATTACTATATATTTTATTTATATAGTGTGTGTGTGCTGTGGTGTGAGTGTGTGTGTGTGTGGGATATATATATAATTATCGTGTGAATAAAAAGGAAGTGATCGGACGGTATGGGTAGTATAATAAAAAAATTGAAAACATGTTTTTAAATAGTTAAGTGGTGAGTTTATTGGCCGATGCTGCAGTGTTTCGATCTATTATAGATCATCGCTTCTTGTTGGTATGTGGAGGTGATAAAATATATCACAAAAGCCCTGAAGAATAGATCTAATAATAGATTCGAAAAGCTGCAGCGTCGGCAAATAAACTCACCGTTAACTCATTTTAAATCCTGTGTTTTTCATTTGTTGTATTATCTAGCACATATATATATATATATATATATATATATAATATAATATATATATATATGTGTGGTGTGTGTGTATATTATATATATGTATATATATTACACGCGCTAATAGTAAGGTTTGACATTGATTAATAAACAAGAAGGAAAAAGACGGCAAACAGAAAATGCAAGATTATAGGAAACTGTATTCTTAAAGTCCACTTGAGTACACAAGCATTCGGGGCCCTGTCAGTTCCCTAGAATGGATATAAGAAAACACTACACACATATTTGTTTGTATTGTTTGTGAGATTTGGGATTGATTAATTTTGATTGATGTCACGCCCTGTCAATAGTCAAGGAATCGTGTTCGTATTCAAATTTTTTAATAGTTGTTTCTTTAAAAGTTTTTCACCATGGTCAACAAAATAATTTATAATTATATCTATTTAGCTGATCGATTGGTCACTTACAGTACTAATACTCCTAGTTAGTTGGATAGTAAACGTAAATGAAGAGGTACTCTCACTCAGAACGGAGCGTCACCAACAGTTCATTAACCCGAACACCAAATTTTCTGGGTTGAGGGGGGTCTTACTTTTCTACAAGGTACAAATTTAAGCATATTCTAAGTCAAAAGAGCTAGCCTTAGTGCCTTCATAAATAATATGCATGTCCTACAATTACGTACCTAAAATAAAACTAACACACTTTTTATTTTTTTATAAAACTAATACTAGAAAATATTGTCCAACTAATACTTCCTGTGTCTGTTACTGGGTATGACTATGACAGGCAGGTAGCGACCCTTTAAAAATATTATGTCTCTCAAATTATGACAAATATTCCATAGAGAATTCTATTTGAAACAAAATTGATTGATAATTGATTAGTTCGTATCAGGATGACTTATATGAACATTTTAATTTTCCTAAAATTGCTTCCAAACAGTGAACAGAAAGAAAAGAAGCATTTTCAATTCAGGAAATATATTTAATATAATCAAATAATACCAAGGAAAAGCAGAATAATATAAATAGTATCAGTTATGTTAAAAAGAAAGGAAACAGAAAAGAAGGCGATAATGGTGGTTTAAAAAGACAGATAAGTATTGAAAGCCGAAAGAACTAAAAAAGAAGGAAGAACGAGAAAAAATATTTTCCATCAAAAGAGACAAGAGAAAAAGAAGGGAAACAAACTTTTTGATTATGGAAAAGGTAAAGTAGAAGAATATGAAGGGGATGACAGTTTGCTTCTAAAGTCATTAGCATCTTGTTTTGGTTTTTTATTAGTGTAGGCCAAAAAAAAAAAAAAGGCGAATGAATCTTATTCATGCAAAGCAATTATCCTTAGAAATTAGCCTTCAACACTAAGCACAATACAAAAACATGTTATTCACAACAAAAGAAAACAGAACTAAAATTTTGATGAGAACATTTTCTTTTACATCTTCAGTTTGTTTGCTTTCGCTTTTACTTTTGACAGAAAGAATAGAATTTAATCTGCTTCTACAATGTTACGAAAAACAAAACCGAAGAAAAGAAGAGAAAAAAAAGGAAATGCTCTAAATTAATTAAGATCTTAATTTGATTTAGTAGAAAAATAAAATTTAAAGTCCGTCAATCATGTTTATCATGCTATCGTTTTGGTAATTAGGCTTCAATTTTCGCTAACATTTTTTCAAAGTAGCAAAACTATTTAAACTCATTTCTACAGTGCAAACTAATCTAAATCAATTAGTTTGATCAAGTATCAGTTGCCAAAATTATAATGGTTTTAGTATATGTCGTTTAAAAGCCCCAAGGTCCTTTTTGTTTTTTTGATTGATTAATTTGGTATTAACATATATCAACCCATCTAGTGTTATGTTAGCTAGAGTTAGCGTTTATTGTACGTTCATATCTAAACATATTTGTGTTGCTGTTCAAACGTTTTCTTTTGCACATGGAAATAAATTCTTAACGATTTATGTGTCCTATTCTGAACCTGTTCTACCTCTCCAAGTGAGAGTGGAACTAGAACGTAATGACCATGAAGGAGTACTTAACACACCCCAGATCCAGGAAACTGTAGCCTCACATTCGATAGCAGTGTATTAGACAATAACAGGTTGCTTTTATTGAGGATAGGGCGTTCGCCCTCTTCATTAGTTTATATTCCAAGCCCATTCTAATCCCGTTGATAAGCGCGGGAAGTCCACTATTTCAATTATAACTGTACAGTCTTTGTTAATATTACAGGTCCGAAATGGTGATATCCAGTTTGTTGCGAGGGAAAACGTAAGGAAACGGTCTGTATAAATAATATAAATATAA
>CM042158.1:69044039-69094039 GCA_023376005.1 Doryteuthis pealeii
TCTAATCTGTTTTCTTTTCTTTTTTGTTTGGATCAACCATTGAGTCTTTTTTCTGGTCTTAATTGTCGTCTGTTCGCCTCAATCCCCCAATAACATCTGGCGTTTTTACTGTTTCAATACAGATGTCACAATGTTTCTTTCTGCTTTTCAGTTTACTTGCTAAAAATGTACCTTTCATTGTTTTGAATAATGTATTCATTTATTTGTAGATCACCCGTCCAATGCCTTTTGATTTACCAATTCCTTTGCGAAATAATTTTTGGCTTAGTTTCTCCTAAATTGGATTAGTCTCTTAATTGTTGCTGTTATATTTCAATTGCTTTTCTCGATGTTTATCCTTATTTCTTTCAAATTAATGTATTTTTGATTTATTACTCCTAGTCCCTCATTTCCTGTCCGGCTTTGTGTTATATGTTTGTTTTTATTACCTTATGAGGAACTAGATTTTTACTACGAAAATTTGCTCCTGTGATATCGTTATAGTGGCCTGTTTTGGACCTGTTTTCTAGAATGTTATTTATCTTTTTTCTATTCTTTTACTATTTTTTCAGGGTTGATGAATTAGCGACGGTAATCCATCTTTCTCTCTCTTTATTCATTATTTTCTTATCGTACAATTCTTATTTCTCTCCCTTATAAGTATTTAATTCTTCTAAAACTAGGGACTGACATGAGATTTTGTCTTGTCCATATGTATTGAGGCGTCCTTGGCATAGCGATAGAAGCCCCACAGGTATATTAGACTTGGCCTTACAAGAGTTCAATTCCTCACAAAGCTGTTTTACAATTCATATAAGACTGAATACGTCTTGATAGAGGTATAGATCCAACTGTTATCTCCCCTCTGCTATAGAAATAAATAGTAAGGTTGCAAACTGGGGTGTTATCTTGGTGTGGAAACCGGTCTAGGAGAATGTAAAACTGAATCCAAATCATGTGATGAGTTGCTCAA
Organism: Doryteuthis pealeii; assembly: GCA_023376005.1. NCBI lineage: Eukaryota > Metazoa > Mollusca > Cephalopoda > Myopsida > Loliginidae > Doryteuthis > Doryteuthis pealeii. The sequence goes on from CM042158.1 coordinate 69,044,992, forward strand.
GCACACGCTAACATGAATTAGCGCCCACAACCTAAAACCAGGTTACGAGGCAATGAAACATTGTTCGGGGAGAGTAATTTTTCTGGATGTTTTTCCATAACGTACCTGTCCACAATATTAAACTCCGAAAAAACATCCGCATTTCTTAGAATATTTATTGCTTAGTCTTTGATTTAAGTTATAAATATTTGGCTGAATTGGCTGCTCTTTTATTTAATATATTTCGATTTTAATGTTAGTTTATTTGTTGTAGTTACATTTGAATAAGAAGTTTATCTACAAACTCGTACTTTTCTCTTTTTCATCACAATTTGGTTTGCAGTGGCACTATTGAATTGGCACTAGAGAGCCTTTATATAATTGGAATGCCTTGATTTCAAGTGATAAGAAAATAAAGTAAAAAGCCGTTCCTAAAATGTTGTTCCATTGTTGTCTTGAATTCGTCTCTCATCCATTTAAAATAATGAGGTTAATAGTTATCTTACACAATGGGACAGTCCGGTGTTTACTCTTTGATTGAAGATTCTTACTGCGGCATTTTGGTTTCAATAAGTTTTGTAATTCTTCTTGGGTAGATATTTTTAAAACTTTTTATTATCATCTGTATTGTTTGATGCAGTCCCGCTCAATATTCCAATAGTAATTCTCGTTTTTCTCCCGTTTTCTTTTTTTTTTTTTTTATTGTTTAGTTTCTATTCCTTACTGTTGATTCTCTTTCCCCCTTTTTCATCCGAACATGGCTATTTTTCTAAACTGATTCCGTCTATATCATAAGCTGTATATTCTTTATGCTTTGAATATAGGTATTTCTGTTCTCTTCCATTTTTGAGTCATGCATGTAAATGAACGTATTTATTTTCCCCTGTTATTCTTGTAAATTTCTAAGTCTCTGCAACCCCGCCATAATAATGTAGTTAATGAGTTTTATACATTGCTATAGACAAATTATCGGCCGCATTAAGTCGAAGCACCTCTAAGAAGATGGCTGTTTGGTATTTTAATCTAGTTTTTTTCCATCGCTACTAGTCAACTCATCATCATTTTTTAATTTATTAATTGATTGTTATTGTTATTATTATTATTATTATTACATTATTATTATTATTATATATTATATTAATATTATTATTATTATTATTATTATTATTAATATTATTTAGATCCATGTCCATAAATAACTAATCGTATTTAAAAGATGTGTTTTTCCTATGAGGATTCACAAGACCCTTGAAATTGGTATCATTATTTGAAAAGATTTCGGTTCTGAAGTCGTCTCGATGACATCCTGTCATCTATAAAAATTTCACAAGTCTTCCAATCTTCTGCAAATTCTTGATGTTTTGGTTCGCCAGTTTGTGGTTTATTTATTGAGAATTGTTGTAGTTCTTGTTGTAATTGTTGTTGGTGATGATTGCTATTGTGTCACTATTTTCTTCCCCTCATAACTTCTTGAGAGTTTTGTATTGAAACCAAACGACACTAATTATTTCTGAGTTGCTGTCCACGCACAAACCCTTTATTTACTTAGAGTTGTATTGACAGCTATTCTGGGAAAGTAAAAAACATTACTAAAATTTTTGTTCGCGTGAAAATCCCATTTTGACATGTTTTTCTGTTTTTGAATGCTTATTGGATTCAAATCATATTATTCCTATGTTTGTCCTATTTAGTTTCAAGTGTGTGTGTGTTTTTTAAGTTTAACACATGTTTTTTTCTTCATCATATATCCTTTGCGTACTGGTAATTCATATGTCCTTGCTCTCCTATTCGCCTTCTGGCGTTTAAATGTCACATTTTTAGAAGATTTTGTTAGAATATAAGTCCAGAAATGACCTCTCTTATTATGCTGCATAAGTTTTTTCTTCTTATTATCTTGGATTGAGCATGTCTCGTTAGTTAAAAATGTAAAGTCAAAAAATATTTTTATTTATTTAAAAATAGATGATATTTTCAATAAATATCTATGAAAGGGATGTGTTATTTATTGTTTATATATGTATTATTACTTGTAAACTTTTTCTTCATTTGACTTCATGAAGATAGAAATGGTGGTCTGGTTCAGTTCAATATGGTAGACGCATTATGCCTTGGAATCACAATGGTTCTTAGTTTGAATTCCGGTCGCTCAACCAATACACACATGCAGTAGAAACAGCTTGGATAAATCATAATCTGTGCGGTAAAGGTGCATGACAGTACGTGTGATGCTCCACCTCAGGCAATTAACTATCCCGGTCTGGCTTTGCGAATTCATGATACTCGTGTAAAGAATCACTAATGACAGATTTTACGACATCTACTGAGAAAATGGAAGAATATATGAAATCAATGATTAACGCTCTTTGTATTTCTTATACTAACATAGATGTTAATAATGCTATCACCTATCACAATTCAAATTTTAATTAATTTTACTACTAAGAAGTCGATTTTTAAACCAGAACCCTATAATAGAGGTAAACTCAAAGATTTTTGAATGTATACGATTCTTAAGAATATTCAATTTGGTTCATCACGGACATCCAGTGTAATTTGCATCATAAATTTTGGTCAAATTTAAAAATTGGGTAGCAATGGTATGTATTATAAACATTCATTGGGGAATGTGTACAGTGTATCTAGAAAGGATTTTGAGAGATCACTTTTCGTTTAAACTGGTCTGTCAAACGGCATATTTTAGTTATCCATATTGTGTAAAAAACATTTTTAACGTTTGTATGCTCATTTTTGTTATAGGTAAATCTATGACCAAATACAGTAATTGTTGTTTGTATTCCAGTATACTGCTGTTTCTACTATGCATATGTATTTTCATGTTTCGTCGCTAATATAACGGCTTTCCACTTAATATTGTATGGTGAGTTCCTACACCTTCCATTAACAATGTAAGTTACTATCTATCTTCTACCTTCTTTCCTCTTCTATATTATAATATGTTCTTGTAAAACTATTTACACCACATGTATATGTTAATATATATTAGTTTTTTTTATTCAAGTATCTCTGGAATCTTATTTTTTAATTTAAGAAATTGTTCAATCCTTCTTATGCATCTTTTATTTGTTTCTCACATATCTTACTTTGTTTCGTTCCTTCATTGGATTTTTGTGCCTAATTAAAGCTTTCTGACAGAAAATTATTATTTTTTCTTTTCTACTGTCATGAGTGTTTCTCATTATTCAGGTTGTTAATAACCTGCATGTCGATTCCTCATTTTTTACTGCTGATACACTTCTTTTTGTTTATCTTTACTTTCGATCATAATGCCTTATTTATAAATTGCCTTAAAGAATTTCAATTCTTATTTTACTGGTTGTTTGCAATGTATTCCACTCGGAATAAAACGTCCTCCATGCTTTTGTTTTATTCTACCTTTGTATAAATACTTCCGCATATATATGCATCCGCGCGGGTGCAAGTATTTTACTTTAATATAATTAAAAAATATCATTCTGAATTAGAAGGCCTTGGAAATCTTGAAATAAGAATTCAGAGTATATAATATTTTGCGTATGAGTTGAAAAATATATGAAACCACTTGCGAAACTACTCCTTCCATCATTTTTACCCCCCGCCCTCCCCCCTCCGTCCCCCCCCGCCCCCCCCCCCCCCCCTCCCCCCCCCTCCCCCCCCCCCCCTCGCGTTACTCCCCGTCTTTCATTGGTAAATTTCGCTATTAATACTGTTTTAGTTAAAATAGAAGTAAAGAGATAATACTAGTGTATTTCTCTTGATTGGGAATTTCTTTAAGATTTATTGAAGATATTTTTGTTCATTATTCAACAAAGATAAAAACCAAACAATCTAGAAAATCATAATACTTAAGCACATATTTATAATAATCAATTTTAAAGATCAAAGTATGTAAATAGACCTTTCAATCTCATCTGTAACCTCTATTTTTGTTGTCATATAATAATACAATTCCCTGTTAATTATTATGTAGATAGAGGTCAACGGTAAGTAATGTGAACAATTTAATTAATAATGGGTTAAAAAAAATAAAATCATGGAGAATGATGTAGATAACCTAAAGGATTTGTGAACTTGTAAGTATATAGGGTTTCGGTTTACAGACAGAACAAAACCACTAATCTCCATTATAAGATGATAGATTCAATAATTGATAGATTAAAAAGGTTGTGGGATCCGTCATCAAACTATTAAATCAATCATCATCCTTTTCACATGAATTCATCTCAATTAAATAGTATAATCTGGCCTATTGTTTAGGTTAACGACCGATGGGCAAGTAAGGAGTTTCTATGCCTTTTTACCCAAGCGCTAGGACCGTAGATTGTTTGCTGAGGGGAGTGCATAGCATATCCTGTCATCAACCCACTTTACCCTATCAGAGTTATAATATCAACATTCTGTGCTACCATGCACTGATTGTGGAGTGACAGGTGATGCGAACCTAGAACTTCTTGCGATCTCCTTATCGAGTGCTCTAGTCAGTCTGAGCTAATTCCGGCGGCCTTTATCTCTCCATAGTAAATGAATAAGTTATATGAATATAAATGATAATATATGTGCAGTGACAGATATCAATTGGATATATCTTTACCTTTTTATTCCAGTGTGGTACTTATACACATATTTGAATATTAATAACATATACTATCTATCTGCGTCTTTTGTTTTTGTTATCAGTAAGAGCCTCACAAGAACAGATGGCTTAGCCATATACGCCTTACGAAGTTATTTCTCCACTCTAGGATCTTATAGCAGTACAGCATAGCCTCAGTTCTTGTATAAGTATGTCTAGCTGCATGTCAACAATACTGTGTTGACGGAGTGTCTCAATCTTCCTTCGCGTTGATTATATCTTCTCTAAAGTCTGTTTTTCTCTTGGATACCATTGCAGTGCGAGCCAACATACATATATTTATTTCTATTCCGTTCCTATTTTCTACATTCTTTAATTAATTTATTCTTCATTCATTCGATGTCTTCTTTCGTTTTCTCTTCTTTCTTTCTCTTTTAGTCTTCTTTCCTATTCTTCTTTTCCTTCCTTTTCTTCTTCTCTTTCTCTCTCTCGCGTCTTCTTCACTTATTCTTTTTTCTTTGTTTTTTTCTTTGTTCTCTTTAATCCATACTTCTTCTTCTTACTTCTAATCCTTCTGCCTTCTTCTTATTCTCTTCTATCTTCTTCGGACCTTTTCTTCTTCTTCTTCTATGCTCTTGTCACATATTCTCTACAGCTATGTGGAGTGTACTCTGTCTTTTTCTTTTGCTCGAGGCTTTCTGTCGCTCATTGCCAACATTAGCGCATGGTTATGTAGTTGTATGTTGTTGTCTGTTGGAGGTGTTCTTCTTGCGATCGTCTTCTTATCTTGAGTTTTATATTATTATTCATGTTTATAATTATACATTTATTTTATTGAGTTATTATTGATTTATTCCGAGATCATCATATGACATGGTTTCACGTTTTATCTAGTTATTTTGCTTCAACATCAATCTTGGGTGTTTTCCAATAAATACTTCTGAGTGAAGTATATCATGAGTACTCTCTCATATATGTTCTACAAGTTACCTCTATGATAATTCTTTACGGCGCATCTATCAACAATGCTAATGTACTATCTAGTTTACTTTAAATATATTGACCTAGCTACATGATATTACCATTTATATACTCGTTATTTTTTCGTACGGAATATACTTAATAGAATACTCTATCCGTTATCTTAGCTACGAGCGCACATATCATGAATATTTTCTATCATTTTTATATATCGTTAATTGCCACATTTTTGCACTAATTCTTCACTCTTCAGATTTCAATGTATTATACCGCCATAGTCTTATCCTGATCATTCCTATTCAATATTCTTCTCACTTGAGGAGATCGAATTATACTTTATATATTGATATTCATGTATTTATTTATCTTTTTCATATTATTATATATCTTTCGACTCTTAAGTATATATATTCATATATTGTTAGTGTATGATATATTATTGACTTAATTATATTTATGGGACTATAGAGTGAAGTAGATGAGTGTAGCCAGTAGTTTCAGTCGAGAAATAAGTAATTTGATTCTTGATGCTTTGAGTTGTTGTAATATTTATAATATTATCATTATATAATTTACTATTGGAAGAGGTAACGCGAGAGACTAAGTCAGCTTTGAGAGTTACTTATAGACGATAGCTAAGGTATGGAGCTTTGCTATGTGTTCTTATTGCCATTGTGGTGTGGGTGCGGTGTGTGTTTTGTGTGATATAGCCTGCGTGCGAGTGATGTGGATGCGGAGAGACGAAATACCGAAATGCGGCGATTGCGGAGATACTCGTGAGGAAAGTCATATTCTGCATGATTGTTATATTATATTATTAGATTACTTGGTTGTCTATCTTTTCTACCATATCACCATACCTCTTAATAGGCATAAGATACCTTTATTATCCAATGGTAGATGTACTCTAGACAGAACATTAGTGGGACTAATCGTACGTATAATCTGTTCATAGCGAGGTGGAATACAGCACCATTTTCTATTATATTATTGAAGCTATTCATCTTGCATGTATTTCATAGATTTCCCATATGCACTAGTCAGCACGCGTATCTGAGAGCTTGACACATGATTTAAGCCAGATTATACATTTACTCTTGGTGTCACTCTTATAGAGCATCGATACTCATAAGGAATTGCCATTATCAAGTATATCGAATATTGCTCAGATTAATAGATATATAAAATTGAGAAACCTTAATCGCTAGTATATTGAATATGATCATTAAATTGTCTTAATATATCTACATTGTGGTATGTTCTGTATCACAAGATTGAAGTGAATACGCTTCATATATAAATCTTGGGGAGATTCCAATAAGACTGGGAAGCAGTATTAGGCGGCTAGCTAACTAATAACTTTACCAAGAGGCAGCATGAGTTGAGTTTGTGTTTGTGTTAGAGCTATTTTTACGGCATAGTCGAATAGCCCTGTGGGGTATATTAGTGGTAAAATACAATATCTCCTCGCAGTATTAGTAACACTAGTTGAAGTGTCTCATCCAGTAGTTTTGAATCCAAGTCAAAGACTTTTTTGGAGAATACTCTAAGTTCTGGTATTTTTACGAATTGGATAGAATTATCGAGATTTATGTATTATAGAACTCAGTGTTTCCTATTTAAGCGGACAATAGATGGGAAACCTACAGGTACTGATCCTGGAGTCTCACTCCGGTTTGATGCGACAAGCGTATTAATGGTGGAGAATGGAGATGTGCTACCACATGTCCGAACTGCGGCAAATTATGGGGATACTTACCATCGATTAAAGTTTAATCGTCATTCCCAGGTAACTGTAGACCCTCAGTCACCGCCTTCATGCACCATAAGTAAAAGGAGGTTGTAGCGAATCATATAGCAATACGTTAGGAGAAAATACATTATAGGATATCACAAAAGTGATGACGACTCATCTATATTAACAGGTCTTGATAGTTTGCATAGTATATCTTTGAATTCTAATTCTTAGTAGTTTTTATCCATAATATAGTATCTATTACATGTTTATATAGTAGTATACTTATTCCCCGGGTCGTGACTATGTTTTCTTATAATTAGGAGTATTATCATAATGGATATCATAAGTTCGACACTGGAAAAACATATTGAAGTATTATTAAGTATCATTTTTATTGCACTAGTAAAAACCTAGTCTATTTCCATCACGGTGGTTAGGCTTGTGAAATAGAACTGGGATCGGAATGATTGATGAACTACTAGATACCATTTTGTGATTTTACTGTCTGATACGATGATGGACTGCTAGTTGAAAGTTAATTAGTTTACAGTTTAGAATATTGTACTCTAGCTGATAGTGCTCCTACAACTATCTTTTTTTGTTAAGATACCGTTTTTTTCTGAAGTCAAAATTGAATATGTGATCTTGATGACTTGCCATATTTCAGGCGTATAAGACAGTTGCCGATCGACTGACTTTGTGATTGATCGCTATTTTACTGAATATTCAAAGGGGCTTCAACCGTGTCAGTATGCCGAGTCCATTTCAGGGAATTTGTTTTTGTACTAATGTGCTACAAGTTGTACGAATTCTAGACTATTGAAAACAGTGTGCAGAGAGTTGAGACGTTCGCAGTGCGAGCGTTGTGAGTATGAGGTAGATTTAGTATTGTTATCTCTGGTTTCCGCAAGGATTCTAATCTGACGGTAGATTAAGGACTGGATTCATATATGTGAGGCAATTGTATCTTAGCAGTCGCTCGGATGATAGTCGTTGTCGAGGAACATCTTCGTTCTCCAGTGTGCTAGGTTGTAAAATGGATATGCTTGATCCTAGCACTCTAGGCCTTGCGTTGCGATCAACAGACATGATCATCAATGTAGTGCTTTGATAAGGACAATTGACCAAAAACTAACACGGATTGGGTAGTTGTTTTCTGCGAACCATTAATAAATGTCGACTGATTTCTTGACGTTCTGGTCTTTTTTTCTTTTGATGACTTTATTGCGAAGGAAACGTTTGCGTGATACAGAAAACGAAAAAATGAATCAAGATTCAAGAAGAAACAACAGAAGAAAGCAGCTTAAGATGTAAATTAATTTTTGTGTTTTACCTCCCCATCAGCCGATTAGCTATCAGCGGAACATAGCAGTCGTCGTGGCTAATATATGACATTTTAACTGAAAATGATGGCTAATCATATCTTAAATGAATTTTATATATTTATTTAACATAGCAGAGAATTACCTAACTGAAGTTTTGAATAAAATAACTAATGCATTATGAAAGTCAGTATCGAGAATATCAATACTGAAAATTTCATTAAATCCAATAATCCCTGATTTTTGGTAAAGTTTCTTTCAACGCGGGATGTTCATATTCAATTTTGTAAACTGAATGTTTAATCAATATTAATAATATTTTCTATAAAACTTTTCTCATTACTTCTATGACATCCTTGTACACTAGTAATTATTAATCTCTCTTGTTTTCAAATTTTGTTTATTTAGACGCATAGTTTGTGCACTAATTACACTATAACACAAGCATTTGTTATTTCAAGAGACGTTAGAATCCATTTGACAAAACCATTTTTCAAACGCCAGATTATATTGAACAAAATTACAAAGGATCGATATGTTATCACTGCAGCATTATGTCAACCATATATTGTTGCTCATCTACCTGTGACCCAATCAGCAAAGATTTCGTATTTTATTAAATTTTTCGTGCAAACAATGTTGGGAAAAAAGGATTAGAACAGTGAAATACAAGTTATTAACATAATCTAATAAGTTAATATTGTATGTTTAATATTGTAAATAATCATCTTTAATATCCTCAATTTATTTCAATATCAGGAAAGGAAAACACGATATACGAGATTTTAAAAGAAATTTGTTATTTTATGACTAGTAAGATATCTTAATACCTATATTTAATGAGAGATGAAGCCTATCATTCCCTTTTACAAATATGTCTACAGTGTTTGGAAACCATCGCATAATTAGAAATATGTATGCGCGATAGTGCATGCTAATTTTTGTGCCGAGAATTCAAAAATTTAATAAATATTGTCATTTTAGATTAAAACTTTACAGTTCCTGGATAATTCCAAGTATTATATATTTTGTTGATTATATATATCGACATACACCCATGTATGGATATTGGAGTTGATTTATCTCAGAACCATGTTGCGTACTTTTTTAACTATTCTTCCTTACAGCAGATAAAAAGAGAAATGAGTTTAAACGCAAAGAGAAAGAAGAAAGAAATGACGATCAATAATCGCGCCATAATAACAATAAAAAGACGCCATTCGTTTTAATTTGCAGTAGATATTCTCGACACTGCTGAAGAACTCTAACATGTCAAAAATATATGAATACGTTAAATCATGTAATATTATCAGCTGATCTCAACGGGTAAAACATATCATTATCAATATTCAGCATCTTATCATCCTCAACGCGAAATCTATGTGTTGAGTTAATTCTGATGAATCTTAAAATAAATCAAGCAATTATTTTACTCTAGATTTCACCTAGCTGATCTCGTTCGAATGGAAGATCTCAGAATAGATGACCTTCGCTTTAAAACACCTGCAACCCTCTACTAAAACGAGTAAGGGTTAGGTTTATTTTTCTCTGAATCTAAGGCGCCACGTTGAGTGAGAAGAGGGTAATGACAATGTTAAGCCAGTTTCTTTTCAAGGTTAGAGAGAACTAACGCTTGGCTAAACTTTTATGTGTAGGCGTTTTTGTTCAACTGTGTAAAATGAACCTTGTGTAGTAATCATTGCTGTAGCATAAGATGCAAGTATGAATAACATTTGTCTCTTTGAGTGGAGAATTAATGAGTCACTTTCATCTGAATTCCTTATATTATGAAGGGACATTTATTGTCATTATAATGCACACAATGGCCTGTAGCCACATTGAGAAATGAAATTGAATAATCCTTAATACATATTGTTTAATAAGATGTTGGCCTTTCCTTTTTAGCTAGCTCCCGAACAGACACAGGTACTACAGACACAGATACTGATCATACAGACATACACCACACGATCCATATTATATAATAATATTATATATATATACTGATACCTATATAATATATATATATATATATAATATACTATAGTCAATATGTTAAAACTCATTAAAATTTCCTAGTATTCAATGTTTCTTGAATGTCAATCCTCAAGTATCAAAAGGAAAATTACCGATGATTATGATATTCCGCAGCTTTGAATAATTTACCTTTTGTCACTTGACGTAAATCTGACGCAGGAGAGTTGTATATTTCTCTTTAGGCTGTTACCAGTTAATATACAATGTTACAGAAACTAGTGAAGTATATAAACAGTTTTATAAACTTATTTTCTATTATATTTAAATATTTATTCACCTAATATAAGCTAAGCATGGTGGCAAAATATGAAAGGAGAAACCAACACAACTATCCGCACAACTTGACCCCAACTTACAGGCAGACAGCTCTCATTAATTATTTTATGTCAATTGAGTTCTTATACTGCCTAAGTTTTAACAATTCTCGTGTATCCTTACAACGTTGCTATTCGATTACATCTGTTTTTGAAAAAATATATATGTGACTATAAATACCGTTGTAATTTGTGATTATACACTTTCCTTGTATTGCTTTGACAACCACTTGTCTACTGTTGAAGTTCTTGATACATTAAAATTTTAGTTAGGTTGTTCAGTTAGGTGCTACCATATAAAGAAGAGTCACTATTGAACTTGCAGTGATAGAATAAGTCGGCAATTGTTTCAGTAATTGGAATTAACTTTGTAGGTATGGGTGTGGATAACTTTTCAACAATTTTCCATGGGGCAGCTGCTTATTTCAATTATTTTTCTTGTGTATGCTGTTCAGTTTGCTTCTTTTTTTAAAAAAATTTTTCTCTATTATATTTAAAGAACATACTCCACTGTATTTTTTACTAAAATTAAAAGGGGGATTAAACTATTTTATATGTTCTCTATTGATATTCGAATGCTTGTAATTTTTCATAAAAACATTATATATATATATATATATTATATATATCATATATACTATATATATAAGTTATATATATAGGTATATATTGCAATAAAATCTCAAATGTTTTAAAACTCATTAAAATTTCCTAGTTTTAAAAGTTCCCGAATGGTGATCGTCAAGGTAGCGAAATGAAATTACTAAGGATAGCAATGCATCGCATCGAATCTATTGTCACGTGACACAGGCACGCATAACACACAATCACACCATACCACACACAGACACATACAACACTACACATATATATATTATATAATATATAATATATATATATATATGTGTGTGTGTGTGTGTGTGTGTATGTGGTGTGTGTGTGTGTGTGCGTTTTGTGTGTGTGTGCTAATTAACAGGTTGAAAAAGTTGATGAATCATTGAATTTTGCTGCTTGGGTTGGAAGTTTAAACATCATTCACACATCATAGTGTTATTTATATTACCATGTTTGATCCGCAATTACTTCCTCAAATTTATCTATGAACTTTAGGCAAAAATAGAGAGAAAGATGATAGTTTAAGAAAAGGAAAGAAAAATGGGGCCGACATTTTTAGCTTAATTAGAGGTGACAGTTTAAGAAATGTCTACATTTAACCAGTTTCCGGTTCAGCGTAAATGTTCTGAGGCAAGGCTAAATTGAAACGATCAAAAATGATAACCTTCAATTTGTTGTCAATTAGTTTAATATTTGCTTTAACATTAGCCAAATAATTTAGTAAATATGGCAGAAAGAGAAAAAAATCTATTCAAAAAATGTTAACAGTTTTGCAACTCATATTTGGAAATGTAAAATATCCGAATGAGAACGAAGCTATAAATGAATGTATTCTCGATTTGTTGTTCATTGACTCATATACAGTAGAAATATATGGAAAAATTGCTCAGCGAGATCTCATTATACAAGATGTTAGCAAAAGTATGTCCATATTTGGTACGGCCATACATTTTTCCTAATTATTCTTTTGATTAGCATATGGGAAATATTAATCAATTCTTTCTGGATTACTTCGGTTAGATCATGTTATGTTTGAGCAACGAGAGTACCTTATACGTTACCACATAAGGTATCTTAGAAAATATCGATAGTGGTAAGATCTAGGCTTTTTGCAGGACCATTGATGAGTGCCATGATTTTTAACATGCCTTATGAGATATGGCCTATAGAGTCGAACATTGTTATCCAGGATGGGATGTGATGCATGTATTTGAGCATTAAAAAGGTGCGACTTTGCTCGTTGTCTAAAAAATATAATTTATAAACAATATCGATCTGGTAGTCAAGAGACAGCTACCTTATATCATAACTGAGTAACAGTAAATCTTCTCCAGGATAATGAGTTAGGAGGTTTCTCGCGTACGTCTATTCTGCCCAAATCGATCTCTATCAGTATTCACATGATATAGTAAAATGACTCTCACCCACACAATGAAAAAAAACGCGCATGGTAAATGCCAGTTCCTCGCTTATGCAAGAACTGACAGTTATCAAAGTAGCGTTTGCCTTAGTTTTCGCTACCCTACACAACAACACAACACACACACACACACACACAGCTCTATAGGAGAGATTTTTAATTGAGTTCCATCGCTAGTGTAATAAAGTTAGGATCGCCTGTTATTTACAGATTTTAAACTCTCTGGTGATCGTAAAATATATACACCGATGTATTTATTTATCAGTTAAAATATCGCTCCATACTCACAGCTGCCGACGGACGAGAGGTTGAGGAAGCGGGCTGATGAAATATCAGCCGGGTTTATATATATATATATATATTTCAGTGTTTGTGTGTGCTTTGTTTTATAAGAATTATATTATATTCAGTGATATGCGCTATGACAGACTTTTTCCCGCTATCTGAGATTTTGAATAAACATCGTTTATATTTTCTATATTGGCCCATTCATGTCAGGTGTTTCTGCGTGTGGCTTGATTTGCATTTGTTCGCCTTACAATGCTTGTTGGTTCTGGTATGTTTCCTAATATGAATTTGTTCTTCTGACTGCATTTTGAAACGAATTTGTTGTCTTTTTTAAGCAATTTTATTTCGTTTTTATTTACTTTTGTCCCAATGCGATCGTTTTTTCTCTTTGTCATATTATTATTATTATTCCTTTGAGTTTCACATCAGTGTTAGCTGATGGTCTTTCACTGGAGTCTGAGTGACAGCAAGTCTCCTCAGGTCTCCAGGACTCTTCTGAGTATTCTGGCAGATTGCAGCAGTGCAGTGTTCTGAATGGTTTCAAATCCTTCCTCTGATATCCAAACTTTCCAAACCTTTTTCTAATCCTTTTGGGACTGTTCCCAAGTGCACCAACTACAATTGGTATACTTTCACTTTCATATTCCATAACTTTTTCAGTTCTCTGGCAAGGTCCAGATATTTGTCATTTTTTCATTTTCTTTAACTTCACCCTGTGATCCGCGGCACTGCAAAATCCACCAGTTGACAAGTTCTTTCTTTTTGTTAATCAACACTAGGTCTGGTCTTCTTGCTGGGATAAGGTGATCCGTTTTAATTTCAAAGTCCCAGAGAATTTTGTACGTTTCGTTCTCAAGAACAGATTCTGGTTTATGCATATACCAATTTGTTGTGTGGTCAAATTTAATTTCTTGCATAATTCCCAGTGGACCTTCCCAACCCAGTCGTGTCTAGTTTTTATTCTCGTTGTGTGCTAGTTTGCTACATTCGCAGAGTATATTTGTTAACAGTCTCATCTCTATTACCGCAAAGTCTACATTTACTATTTTGTTGGGTCTTATCAATTTTCGCTTGATGTAGTTTGTCCTTATGGCATTATTTTGTGCAGCAATTTATAAGTGATTCTGTTCTCTTTTGAGGTTTCCCTTTCTTAACCATGTCCAAGTCTTTCCATGTGCAACCTCATCTATTTGTCGTTTGAAGTGTCCATATAATTGTTTTTCTTCCCATTATTATTATTATTATTATTATTATTATTATTATTATTATTATTATGCTCCAGTCTATACTCGGTTTTGATATTTCTATGACAAACCTATTTTGAAAGCATTGAGTTATTTTTTTACATTTGTTTTAGTGATGTGCAGTGATTATCGGAGGTATTACCCAAGTCGTTCGGAACGAATAACACGTATGGAGCATCCAGTTAGGGTTAGAAGTCAATATGATGTACTATGGACCTTTGAGATTAGCTTGCTAATCTTTTCATTACGATTGGATGTCCTGTGGTGGGTATGGTATCTCCTTTTCCAATCGTTGTCTATAATACCAATATACATTTGCTCTTTTTTTGTAGTGATCATTGCTGAAATAGTTGCTTTGATATATAAAGTATGTTTCCTGTTGCCTCATCTTAATTAGCAGATGTTTTTCTCTCTATGGTTACATTTTTTGTCGTGTTGTGTCTCTTTGTTGTTTGACATTTTATTATATTCATATTACTGTTTTTCTATGTGTTTCATATTTCTGTCAATGACTTTATTGTGTTTTATCTGAATATGCTTAAATTTGAAAAAATGTATATCAATTAGTTTTCAAAATGGGTTTTCTAAGATTTTTTGTACGATTTTGTAAATAGTGGTTTAAACATATTATTTCTCAGATTCTTTTATTTTACATTTCCCTTTTAAGTGTTTATTTAATTGTTTTGAACAGACTATGATGTAGCGTTGTTTGTTATATTTAATTTATTTCATTTTAGTATAGTTTATTTATTTATTTATCTATTCATAACTGACTGTATTTTCGTGTAAAGTGTTATATATTAATATTCTACTTATTTTATTATGGACGGGTGTTTTTAAAGGAGGAATGTAATACATTGGAAAACACTGACTGCAAATACATAATTTTAAAAAGAGCCACAATAAGAGAAACCAACCGAGATGGCTGTAAGCATGGATTTCCCAGGAAATATTCGGAAAAAATTGTTATCTTGTTTATTACATATACTGTAGTTTACATGCGTGGTGTAATGGTTAAAGTCGTAGGAAATTGACTCATCGACTTGGGTTCAAATCCTAGACGAAACTGTTTGCATTTCGCATTGCGCCAATACCCTTGGGAAAAGTATGTACCACGTGCCCTCCCTCCAGATATAGGTAATAATAGGGTAGACTGTGCTCTTTAACCATGGCTAGAAAACCAGTCTAGGAGAAGGAAAACTCTGAATTCAAACCTGTGCGGAGGGGTTAATAAATTCACACACACAAACACACACGCACAAACACACAGACACACACACACACACAGTATATATATATATATATATATATATATATATATATATATATATATATATATATATATATACTGTAGTTTGCGCGATTAAAAGAAGGATGTTCGAAATCTGGGTAGAAATTGCTTATTTCAATGCAATAAACCAAAGACGCATTTACCAAGCAAGGTTCGTTTTATGATCTTAAAATACTAAAAATAGCTAACTCGAAAGGAGGTTATTGAAGAAGGGTGATCGAAATATGCGTAGAAACTATTTAGTTTGTTTAGTTTATTAATTTTATACCAGCCCATATCTCACTGACCAAGTAAGGATTGTTTTGTGACCTCAAAATACGAAAAAACTCTTAAATTGAGAAGAATATTCACAAGAGCCCTCTAAATGATTTGAAAAATATAATGAAACCCCAAACATCATGGACCCAGTATCACAATTCCACAATAAATAAATACAATTCTGTCAGCAAGTTAGTGGAGAAAGTGTGCAAAAAATGAACAACTGAATGTAAACGATGCAAAATGTGTCAGTAGCATTTTATGGAAACAGTAATGTCATAACAGAAAAGCCAAATAGTTTAAATAATACGAATAAAAATAGTCCCGAGGCGGACATACACCTGGACCCACTTAGAGAAACCCTCAGGAAAGTATCAAATTGGAACGCACAAGGCCATAATTGTAAAAATGGATTCTGTTTTTCCAAATTCACAGCAACATAGCAACGAAGAAGCAAGAATACCCAAATGAATAAGAATGAAAACTACCCTGATCTAAAAAGAAACCTCTTGAACGGAATCATGCCCAGCAACACAAACCGATAGCGTTTTTTGCCTATGATGTGCAGAACATAAATAAGAGGATAAACATATTACCCGAAAGCAAGCATAGTGTAAACTATATTCAGAAGAACAGAAAGGATGCCAGAATGAAATAAGATGAGAAGATCATTTTCTATATATATATATATCCTTAAGGATGTAAAAATTAAACGAACAAATATAGCTATCTCATGGATGGACCACAACTAGGTCACTGGTACGGTCACACAAACTTGGACAATAAAGTGTTTGAAAATGT
The DNA here is from genome assembly GCA_023376005.1 of Doryteuthis pealeii. Taxonomy (NCBI): domain Eukaryota; kingdom Metazoa; phylum Mollusca; class Cephalopoda; order Myopsida; family Loliginidae; genus Doryteuthis; species Doryteuthis pealeii. The sequence goes on from CM042158.1 coordinate 69,061,850, forward strand.
TGAAAATATCGTATAATGTCAAACCCATCGGGAAAACCAGGGAAAACTGGAATGTGAAATTGACAACAGGAGGACAAACACTAGCAGAGGTTAAAATCCAAAGAGACACCTCCAAGCACAATTCACATTAACCACTATTATTTTTTATATCAATTCTGACATCTAATTATGAACATAGGGAATACACAGGATGCTACAAAATTATGAAGTCATAAGAAAAATAAATCACCCTATGTATATGGATGATTTGAAGGAATTTGCCCCCCAAAAAGAACTATAGGAATATATAACCAGGTTATAGGAATTGAATTTCTTATTGAAAAATATAACATCCTGATAATAAAAGGAGGGAAGTTAAACAACGAATGGAATAGAAATACCAAAACAGGAAAACAACAGAACACTAATGGGAAAATTAAATTACAAATACCGAGAACAGGACATCATCCAACAAAGAGAGATAAAAGAAAAGTCTATTGTAAAGGTCGAAAGAGTAGAAAGACGAACTCAACACAGGAAGACCAAAGGACAAGGAAATTGTAGACGTTGCACGAGGCCTTACTGTCGAGAGATGAAATAGACATACTCTATGCGTCAAGAAAAGATGAATTCGTCCTCGCGTAAGAGACTTGCAAAATTATCTGTGGTTTCGATAAGCAAACAGTTTACTCAATCACCGCAAGAACTTGTGATCAAGTGAATTTTACTGTTACAGCAAATCACAGAGTGAAAACAATAGAAAGCGAAAATGAAGGTACATGCTTGGATCTTGTCTGAGAGTTGAAGAAATTGTGGATCATGAAGGTGATGTTGATACAAATTGTTCGTATAGAACAATTTGCGGTGGCTTGGGAAAGACACCGAAGTGAAGTTCATAGCAAGTATGTTAAGGTCATACAGACTATATCACTGTTAAGATCGGCTAGAATATTCAGAGGAGCTTTGGAGATCTGAGGAAATATCGTGTTATCCCAACTTCAGTGAATTAACAGAGAGAAAAGAGAGAAATAATAATAATAATAATAATAATAATAATAATAATAATAATAATAATAATAATAATAATAATAATAATAATAATAAAGGGAAACAGAATCATTAATAATTGCTGCACAAAATAATGCCATAAGGACAAACTATATAAAAGCGAAAATTGATAAGACCCAACAAAATAGTAAATGTAGACTTTGTGGTAATAGAGATGAGACTGTAAACCATATACTCTGCGAATGTAGCAAACTAGCACAACGAGAATACATAACTAGACACGACTGGGTTGGGAAGGTGATCCACTGGGAATTATGCAAAAAATGTAATTTTGACCACACAACAAAATGGTATATGCATAAACCAGAATCTGTTCTTGAGAACGAAACGCATAAATTTCTCTGGGAATTTGAAATAAAAACGGATCACCTTATCCCAGCAAAAAGACCAGACCTAGTGTTGATAAACAAAAAAGAAAGAACTTGTCAACTGGTGGATTTTGCAGTGCCAGCAGATCACAGAGTGAAGCTAAAGGAAAATGAAAAAATGGACAAATATCTGGACCTTGCCAGAGAAGTGAAACAATTATGGAACATGAAAGTGAAAGTGATACCAATTGTGGTTGGTGCACTTGGAACAGTCCCAAAAGGATTAGAAAAAGGTTTGGAAAGTTTGGATATCAAAGGAAGGATTGAAACCATTCAGAACACTGCACTGCTGCAATCTGCCAGAATACTCAGAAGAGTCATGGAGACCTGAGGAGACTTGCTGTCACTCAGACTCCAGTGAAAGACCATCAGCTAACACTGGCGTGAAAACTCAAAAGAATAATAATAATAATAATAATAATAATAATAATAATAATAATAATAATAATAATAATAATAATAATAATAATAATATTAATCAAACATAACTATACAGTCCTTCTGATGAAAATTTAAAGCTGAATATAGATTAGTTACAAACGTTGAGTTCACATTGTTTTTGTAAACAACATTTAACATTCCTCAACTGCTGTAACCCATATATAAAGACTGAGTATTTGTTTGTGTTAGAACGTATAATACATCCTATCGATTTTTGTTAAGTTATCTCAAAAACGCATTTTATATTACTGCAAAAGATTTTAAAGATAACAAATAAAATTAGTACTAAAAACATACTCACTCTGTGATTTATTTGCAAATTTCTGACAATTGAAATATATTTGTACGTTCCCCCACAAGTATACGTGTTCATGAAATAAAATAATGATATTTCTACTAATCCTACTTTTGCATAAACATACACTTACAAACCACGAATATTAGTTCTCTCTCTCTCTCTCTCTCTCTCTCTCTCTCTCTCTCTCTCTCTCTCTCTCTATCTATCTATCTATCTATTATATATATATATATATATATATATATGTATATATTATATATAATATATATGTGTGTGTGTGTGTGTGTGTGTGTGTGTGTGTGTGTGTGTGTGTGTGTGTGTGTATTATCACGTTCTTATCATAAACACTGCAGGCCATTAAATATTGATAGATACATGTATTTGCTCATTAGTGCGTATTTTAATCGGACAGTATGACTCTTTTTTACTTCAGTTTTAATGCAACAGGGAGCAAGAATTGGATCTAATTTTATATTTCCTGCATGAAAAAGAAATGAAATAAAATTTTTTAAAAATAAAAAGTAATGAAAAACATAAATGTCTCTGAATTGCTGGATTTAACAAAATTCTATAGCTCATCACATGATTTTTAAAAAGTAGTCAATTGATCGAATGGAAAATCTTGAAATTTTTCTTTCAATGAAAAAGCTAAGCCACCTAATGCTTAGTGATAATTCATATTACAAGGGAAAGCTGCGTGACTGAACAACACAGTTACGATGACAGTACCAAAAGACGATTAAATGCAGTAACATTGGCCTTCTAAAATATACAGCTCAAAGTGTTTATATTTCTTATGATTGTTTCATAATCACAAATAAAGAATGTTGTCTATATTGATACTCTTCAGAAGCTGAACGTATACACAAAAATATTCTTTAAGCGGTCCTTTATCATGAGACAACAGTTTCTTCTGAAATTAACATACTTCTTTTTACGGATAAAAAAAAATAATATCTAAATATTAAGCTTAACATACATAACCTGAAATATGGAGTAGAACAAAATTATTGTTTACAATATCTAAAATAATTTGTAAAGTATTTTCTTTATTTCTACTTAGAAAACAAAATGAGTCATTTTGATAACGGAATGGTAGTACCTGTTAGCGTCTTATTTATGGGTTTTATAGAACAAGATGAGTTTTAGAAATGTGTTTGAAAAAATTTAGTGTCCACAAAAAATGAATGAAACAAAAATTCTTCGGCATAAAAAGGATCCAAGTTCAGATGCCGTAAAACCCAACGAACCAAATGTTTTAACAACCCGACCGTAAGAAGATGAAGATAATAATAAACAAGTATAAAATCAGATAGAAGAAAGTTAAAAAAAAAATAGAAACACAATAACGGTGGGAAAATCGTGGAATATTTAGAGTATGGAAAAAAAAGAATAATTCAGGTTATCTAGCATTCTCCAAATAAAGTAAAAATACTCGATTAATAACGTATTATGCCACAACAAGCTTCTATGTGGAACAAAACAATATGGACGAATGTACGAGGGATATTTATAAAGTAATGTATTTTATTTATTTTCTTTCATTTGCTAATATACGAAGAAGATGCATAACCATTATATGTGGAGAAATACTATTTTGATGCGGAAAACTTGTATTATCTAATGCTGCTTTATGTATTCTCTTTTCTGAGTTGAAATAAGTAGGAGTCTTTTAGGGGTGGGTCTGTTTGTTATGGACAATTCACGTCAACTGTGTTCAACGTAGATTTCCATTTAAATCACATCTGCTCACCGGTAATTGAGCTACCAAACAATGATAGGTCCAATTAGGATTGATTCAATGTTTCGGACAATTACTAAGTATTTCATTTTAAATTCACTTGACTTGGTCTAAAACTGATTTCCTCATTTGTGTTCTTCCAAAAAATCATATTTTCCCCAATATTTATCAGCAATTTACTTTGGAAAATGTGCCAACTAATAATATGGAATGATTTTTTTTTTAAAGATACCCCAGAAAGATTCTCATTACATCTTTTTTGTTGGCACGTTTACCAATGTTCGCGAATCACTGGCTCCATTCTGTTATGCACTAGCGGATTTTGTCTAAAATTTCCTCGACCAACAAATAATCAAAACCCGGATATCCATACATCCTTCAGCAAATCACCATGGACTGCACGCTGATTTATTTCCTTGCTAAATCCATTGAATAGAAAGCACGGGAATACAATTTAAATAGCATATAATACAGGGAAAACTGATATTTGTTCAATTTAATGCAGCTTTAAACGGACGATTCATGTCACAAAGTTGAGTTTAATATGTGCAAAGATATTCGTTTTATTTTACTAAATTATACTACCGATAGATATGTGTGCTTTATTATCATTTTGTATAAACGGATAAAAATTCCTGGCAAAAATTATATTTTCCAATAATAGGAATAATTACAGCGAAATCCCGTTCCAAAGAAAACATCAGTGATGTAATATAGGAGCAAAATACTTACACAACAAAAATTTAAAACGATTCTTTTTCTACCAATTATATACCAGATATTAAGTACATCATTTCTTTATCCAATTAGAAAATCCTACTTCAAAAAGTAATTTCAATTGATTTTTCTGATTTGGATTTGGGGATAAATAGCCGCAATTAATTTTTACAAAATAAGTAATCGGTTATTTTACATTCGAAATATCAGGATACTTAACTATGGCACTTCGCTTTGTGTAATTACTGATACTAAGTCTCAATGAAATTTGCCGAATACACAGAAAAGATAAAGAAGATGAAGTGATAATAACAAGTTCATAAAAAAGAAAATAAAGTCAGATGCGTGGCTTGAGAAAGATACTACATACTTTTTAAGTTTGATTCAGGAAAATGCAGAGTGGCATTTAAAGTCAATGAAGGAATCGCGAGTGTTTTGTTAGATTCTAACCTACCCCTAACGTGGGTTTCACCAGCTCCGCAATTAAAGCTACTTACTTGTCCTGTGCCGATAACTAACTGACTGACTTGCTGAATTTTAAAAAATGCCTAATGCCTGTGTAACTGTTTTCTCGTAATTACTAAGAAAATTATCATGGTTGAACTTTTCTTGTTGGCTCACAAAGATTGTCACCAGGTTCACAGGTGAAGCGGATGGTGCTACTAACTATTAGTAAGTTATACATCCGATAATTACTAGTGAATTTCACTTATTGGCTCATACTTCCAGGCTTACAGAATTTAGTAAATAACTCCTATGACGCTTAACAAACCAATTTACTCGATCTCACCTTTTTAAAATGAGCAATTAAAAATGATTATTTACATTTCACTTAGGACTTTTCAGTTCAGCAATTATCTAGTAATAATTTAGTGTTAATCTTTGAAGAAACGTTGCTACTGATATTTCCCTAAATTTGTTTAATAAATCTATTGCAGCAGAAAAGTTCGCCTTCTGTGTTTTACCGCACACATTTAACAGAAATTCATTTGTGGGAATATTTTGTCGTATTTTTCAAGTGTATATTTTGAGAATAAATGTTATTTTGTTTTCCTTAAATACATCGATAAAGAAGAATTCTCATGGGTGTTATGTTCTTTTTTACCTTAATTAATTTAACGTAAGTTGTTTCCGTATTTTTTTAACTTAATCTAAGTTTTATTTTCGTTCGATTCCAGATTATAAAAGTAAAAAAAAATACGTTGGAAAAAGATAAAACTTTAGATAAGAGCTTTCAAAATATTAGAGATATCCCCACATTATATTTGTATTATAAAAATTATAATTAATGTGAAAGGTTTCATGGGGTTAAAGTAAGAAAGAAGGTTCAAGACTAGATGTGTATATTCTAAGCACGATATGAGGAGGCCGCCCTTTTATGAACATGATCTTTAACAACTTTTTCAGTTTAATCGATACTGATATGATTTTTTTTTTTTTTTGCAACCGCTTATTTAGAAAAATTCTGGACAAGCAACTGGATTTTTAAGCTAAACAAATGCGGGTATAATATGCACCCAGCTGAAATAGGAATGTATAGTTACTGCAATTAATTTCCGCTCAAGTGATCTGCAGTCATATAGATCTGAGGTAACGTATTATCATCCACATCTCTTTCACAGGCGCCGGAAAGTCAGCAAGAGTCCTTGAAATGCAACTGCTGCAAGCAACGATTCAAAATGGTAAGATAAAGCTGTAACAGAATGCCCCTTCCGTTCAGTGTCCATGTCGATATTCCATCCCAAAATAAAATGACACGCTCACGGCTATCAGACGAGTCAGCAATGTTGGACATCTGCAGGAAACGATCGAGGTAGACATTCGATAACAAGAATGGAGTCAACATGGCGCATTGAATGTTTAATAGGTTCTTCCGTTTGTCTTTAATCTTAGATATCGGTTGAAACCCGGGTAGCGAACTAGCGTTTCCTTCGGGGTGATCAGGCCAGTCATTATGCATTACTTCTGGGATACACCTAGCTGGCGTCAAGTAAATCTCATCAGCTAACTCAACACAGAACGATATCTTGCCTTTGCAATCTCTTAAACCTCGAAGCACAAACACGCACGTAGATGTGCGCGCACACACACAGTCTCTCACACACACACACACATACACACACATACACATATATATATATATATATATATATATATATATATATATATATCGCTTACACAACAGCTGCTATTGTCTATAAAAAAAGGCTTGATTCGGCATTAAATGACCCAAAAGTGGTTGATATTCCCTAAAACAAACGAACAAAAAAAGAAAAAGAAATACCGATATCTTATTATAATGGAGATTGTGGGTTTGTCTCTCTGTAACCGAAACTACACAAGTCACAATTCCCTTTGTTATTTACACACATTCTCCATGATTTTATTTTTTATTTAAACCTCAATTATTAGTAAATTTGTTTACAGCATTAAGACTGTTAACAATATCTACATACTAATAACATGCAATTATATTTATATATTCAACGAAATAGCGGTTTACAGTGTGAATGGGAAGGCTAATTTGCATATTGATCTTAAAAAATTTGATTTTAATAAATATATGCTTAGTATTATTGATTTCTAATTGTTTGGTTTTATCTTAATAATATGAGCAAAAATCTCGGGATAAATCTTAACAGAAATCTATTAACATAACAAATAACTGTAATTTTATTCTTTTCTTCCTATTTTAACTAAATAGTTAAATTAGGGAAATTTACCACTGAAAGACGGGAGTAAGGGAAAATGGGTGGAACAGTTAGTTTCAAAGTTGTTCTATTTTCCGATTATACCCCTCTGTTCCAAATATTTTTATCTGAATTCTTATTCAGTTTCATTAGCCTTTCTAATTTAACATGATATTTTATTATATTAAAACTTAAATACTTGCACCGGAGGGTGCATATATTTGCTATATAACTAATGTATCCGATTCTATTAATCAAGTTTTAGACCGTACATAATAACGAAACTTCTATTAAAATTAAGTAAAACTATTTCTCATAAAAAACTTTTATTTTCTATATCGTACCCTATACGACTGGTATTTTTTAAAAGGTTCTATTCATACTGTTCCCATCAATGGGACAAATAGAACTGTTTTGAACTAGTCGTATTTGATAGGGCCATTTGAAATTGCACAAATATGTAAATATGAACGTCAAATAAACGCGATTCTGTAGGAATTAAATAATACTAGACGGGTTGACATGCCATTAAAAGCAATCAATCTTTCAACAAATCATATTCAATTGTGAACTTGGTATCAAAATTACGTAAAACTATTTCTAGCGAAAATTGGAATTTTATATTTTTGAATTTAGTGACAAATACGATTATGTGTATTTATTCTAATTGTTCTACTGGTTGTTTTTAATACAGTCCTTTAATACACATTCTGATTTAATTTTAATGCAATTTAGCACACCGCCAATAAGTTCTGTAAATGAACTTGCGTTTCTGTATGTCTTTTAATTTTTGGGGAAACAGCTAGAAATCAGATAGTGTAGTGTGTATTTCAGTTCCTCAGTTTTACGCTGTCTTTTTTCCATGATCTTCATCCTTCCGTTGGCACAAATAAGTTCACATTTTAGTCATTTGAATGCACGTTAAATCTCAAACGTCTGCGAATTCCGATTAGTGCACTACCTCCTGTTCCTCAATATTATATTATGCATCGTTGCTTTACTGAAGCTCTACTCGTACTCAGAGAAATATTTCGCACAAATGTTGGCTTTATATATTACCGAATACAAATTAAAAATATTTATACAAACAATTAGGGATAGCATGTGGTAGTAGGGCAAACTTATCAAGCAGTCCCTGTATATTCATGTATACGTTATTTTCATTCTCCATTATACACATACGTGTACGCAAAAAACATGCGTATCTAATGATAATATGAATAGTGGTGTATTCGTAAACTTACACGATACCTAAATAGTTCAATGTAGGCCAATGTGTTAAGTCAGTGTATGGTGAATTGAACAAGCAACTGATTGAAAGATATCCGGACTTATATAATTTGATGTCAATAAAAATTAGAATCACTTTTATGCCATTAGACTTGACACTGATAATCTTCCCGTATTTTTTTAAAAATTATGTCCTATATTGATTTAGAAACATCATATTTAAAGTGAATAAACAAATTGATCAAACTGAGCACACAAAATAAATAAACATTTGGATAATTTCTGTTGGTGAAATTTGTATCAACATTTTTCCTCTCTCTCTCTCTCTCTCTCTCTCTCTCTCTCTCTCTCTCTCTCTCTCTCTCTCTCTCTCTCTCTCTCTCTTATTAGATTTATATATATATATATATATTTAGAAAGAGTGAGAGAGAATAGACGTCACAGAAAATTAAGTATATATCGTATTGTCAGTCAAAATATACCTACACATATTTATATTTTGCAGGATTATATCTCTTTTTAACGTATAGATATTATTATCTATATGTATTTTAAACATCTTAACGAATTAAATTCAAATAATTATGCCTTTTTCCTATATCATTGAACATTTTTCTGCATATAATTAATTTGAAATTCCTTCGATTGCTTACATTCTTTGCTTTCATAAAAGGAATTCTTTTTAAGAAGGCTTCCATTCACATCTTCAATTTCAGAAGAACTTTATAATGAAAATGTTAGGAGGACTTCTCTTTTATCTAAGGATGAAAGTCATTTAGCAAAATACATATATCATGAATATTTACCAAAAAATAATCTCCCGTTGGTAAACACGCTCCGGTAATTTGAACCTGGCATTATAATGTGTATTCTGTATCAAAATATTCATTACATAGCATTCTTTTTTTTCTTTTTTCTTAAATTCATCAAAATGTTAAAAAATTCAAATATATATCGAGCACTAAACAACTCATGTTTTAGTGCTTACAAGATAAGTTATCAATAATTAGATTCCCAGAAAAGAAAAAACTAAAAAGCAATGTGAATTTTTGGGTAAATGTTAATAAAGACTTAGTGGAACACTAATGTATAATTACGAATAAACACTTTAACCCATATCCAAAATGCCCCCAACCTATATAGATATATGATTAAAAGATAAACAAGTAACTACACAAACAACAAATATATAGGTAAAGAAGGCAAGGAAAGAGTAAGTAAAGTAGAAGAGGGAGAAAGACTGAATTAAAAATTAAATTAACTTTACAGAAATGTATATGTAGATTCGGAGCCAGACAGCAATAATAACTTAAAAGGAAATACACTGACAGGAGATTTTACTAAATTCATGAACTAAAGTCAATACAATAATAACTAGCAGCTAAAATTCATACCAACCAAATATTTGCTCACGTTTATTTAGACAGGAGAATGAAGTATACGATGATTAGAATTTTGAAATGAATTTATAACCACTACCATGAAAGATATTTAAGCTTTTATTCATCAATCGTGAAAATATTTCTCTATTGTGTAATGATGACACAATCATGCATAGGGATCTCTAAGGCGACCTCCAAATTTTTAATATAACATTACTAAATAAAAAGGGCCTTGAATAGAACACACACACACACATACATACACACACACACATATATATACATGTGTGTGTGTGTGTGTGTGTGTGTGTGTTATCGGTTATAAATTTATTTCAACCGAAGTTTTCATATTTGAGAAGTTCAGCCTTCTGCCGCAATACAAGTGAGAAAATGAATATATATATATATATATATATATATATATATATATATATATATATATATATATATATACTTAGTTAAACACCCAGGAATATCGAACTCAAACCTGTCCATATAGGTAACATAAATTCATATTAGACTTTAATTAAATGTATTTACATATCGATAAAGGGGAGAAACACTGTTTCAAATTATGTTTTATATTTATTGCATTTATAAATATTATGAAAAACAACAAAGATTGATTTCTTAAAATTGATGGCTTATTAACAAGATTTAACCTCTAATTAATAGTACTTATCATCCATCGACATTTTCCTAATTTATTTGTATTCCATAAAATCAAGGAGGATATTTTGCTGATGAGGTTAATTTTGTTAAATATGTTAACAGAGGATTCCTATTTTTCCCCGAGGTTCATATATTTAATGATAACATGATACTGTGTAAATTGTTCGTAACAGAAAATGCTTTAAAAACATACAAGTGATACAATCCAAAATTTAATGCAAGTTGTCTACTTTTTTCTGTCTGTAGTGTCGGTTCTGAATGGAAAGTATAATGATCCACTTTCATGAAAAATCGAATCAGTCTGATTAGGAACCTCGGCAACATTTTTATTTGGTAAAGAACAATTGGGCAATTAGTGAGCATTTTCAATTCCTGCTTTCTTCATAAAAGAAAAGACGAGACAGGGAAAATCTTCCGACAAAACTGGTTCGTGAAAATTCAATTATAACGCTTAAAAAAACTTTAAATTGATAACTTCTTCAAAGAGTAAAATGCTTGGCCTTGAATGTTTTGTTTTTTTTTTTTTTTTTTAGTTCAATCTATATTTGTAATCGATTAGGATGATCAGAATATTTATTTTATTTTCAGATTGTTGATGTTTTTATTTTTCATAATTTTCTGGAAACCTTCAAGGAACGACTTTAATGGATTTTGTTTTATTTATTTTCAGATACATAGGGGGAAATGTTCAAAAGTACAAAACAAGATTTAGAAAAAGTTGCCTTTTTTTCCCTAAGAAATAAAGCTCAATTCCAATTCAGAATGCTTTCAAAATATCCAGAAGGCGTCAATATTGAAATGTAGTTCAGTCTGTATCTTTAATAGCATTACATGATAACTGTTCTTTACAAGCAGTAGAACATTAGTTTTGTTTTTCGTTTCGTCATTTGTTAGAGAAGCTAACATAAGTCGGTTAACATGAATCTATAACCACCTCAGTCATATTACTTACTATACCAATCTTCTTTTTTATTTCTAATGGTTATATCTTTATATAGACATTGTGGATATGCAATTTATCATTTCATATATTTATACGTTTGCTCAATAATTGTTGCCAGTATATACGAGATGTGCTAAAATACAATTAGCTTTTTACAAGGAAATAAATGAACAAGAAATTAACCTTAAATTTCTCCAAAACCGTCTAATTGACATTCTTATAGTTATATTTTTGATCCTTTAAATCACAAATGTAGTTACAATAGTTTAAAATCTTAGCTTAATATTGAAGAATGAGTGCAAGAGATTTGCATATCTAGTTTTAAATTCTAATTTTGTACTACCCAGGTAAAAAAATTAGTTTAGGTTGGCTTATGTGTTCATGTTACAGATGCCGGGTGAATAACGCATTTAATCAAACACTTCCATTGTAGGGCAAATTTCGGGGCTTAATCAGTTGCAGCTTTTCTGTCTATTCTTCTCGATATTTTATCATACGTGTGGTTTATTATTTTGTTATTATGTTGTTTAATTACCCATTGAATATTATTCATACAGGAGAAACTAATCTTTAAGTTCTTATTAAATATTCTATATAGAGTATGATTAATTGGGTATATATATATATATATATATATATATATATATATATATATGTGTGTGTGTGTGTGTGTGTGCATTATTTATTTGCTTTTGCATGTATTTTATTTGTTCTTTTATGTATGCATTCCATTTGTTCTTTGTTTTTGTTTTTTTGTATGTTTTAGTCAGTTCTACCTGAGATTTCATGAGGTTTTCTATATTGATATTAGTTGGGTTTGTTTTATTGGGTGGGATCTTTTTTTATATCATTTCTTTTTTTCTCTAACTGTTTCTGTCTCCCAGTGGACACTGTGTTTGGCTCTTAGTTCGGCGGTATGCACCCAGCTTCTGCGTTTAGGTGGACGCAGACAGTTTTCGTATTTCTCATTTTGAGTGTATCTTGCTGATGTCTCCTGGGGGATGTCAAACATATTCCTTACAGTTAACGAATAGCGATCGCGTATATCATTGTTGGCAAGTGAGGAGCAGCCGAATCGAACATATTTACTAGTTTGCCCTTTGTTTTCACATAGAAAGAAGCAAATAAATATATTAAGACATTCAGTGGAAGACAGGCCGTCGCGATTAGCATGGCAAACAGTAAATGAAATTTGTGGTTGGAAAAGTACCTCAAGATCATAATTAAAGGCAAGCAGCCTAAATGATAGACTCCAGAAGTGGAAAGACCACTTCCAGAAATTGTCAGGTAATCTCCTTAAAATTATAGAAAATAATACGCCAAAATAGGGAATAACCAACAAGACATTAAACTAGGAGACTTTACGATAGAAGAACTTGACGAACTTCTAAGAAAACTAAGAAATAGAAAAGCTGCACACGTCGATGATATACACCCTGACGTATGGAAGATAAGTATATTCGGTGACATTCTACTTTAACTACGCAATGCAGTATATAAACAATATACAATTGAAAACAAACAAAAGGCTGAAGCCTCCCATTCCCCAAAACGGGCGACCTCGGTATCGCTAAGAACTACAGAGACACAGTTCTTATTGCAATAGCTGCTAAGGTCTTTATTGTTCTTTTTTTTAATCGCATCTAATCTGAAATAGAGAAAATCCTTATGAAAAAAAAGACGGATTCCGCAACTGGGATCACATAATAAACCATCAAATCCAGAAGATATCCTTAACTTTCAATCCAATTTATTCACACTTTAGCTGCATAAGACCCGCATGCCTACATTTATGATGTCTTAGATTTTGTTTCAACAACCGATTACCATGTTCATTATTTTTTTCTAAAAAGTAATTATTTTTTTAAATCAATAAATCTGAAAAAAAATTTTTTTGCAAGCTTTATAAAATAAAGTAAAAATAGTTTCATGATATATCATATTATACCTTTTCTTTCGGGATTTTTTATTTATTTAATCTTTTTATTTCATTTATCTTTTTATTTTTTTTTATTTTTAAGTTATATCTATTTTAGCAGTGAAGAAAGATTTGGTTTATTCCCGGTGATTTTATATTTTATATAATCTTTTTCTGTTTCTAAAAACGACTTCATCCTTACGATTATATTTTCCCTGCAGGCAATGTTGACGCCGAAAATATATATCTGTTTGTGAAGATTATCACATTACAAGGTGTAAATTGAACAAACTCTGATAAATGAGCGTACCATGATTCAACAGTAATCGCTATGTTTTATTCTAGAAGAAAATTTAGTCGCACTCCGATATCATTTGTAAAACAAATATTGTTATAACTTTGGATACAAAATAATGTAAATCATCTGCAGATTTGCAAACAGGAAATATTAAGCGAGTAAGTTCAGGTTGGTGCAGAAAATCCGCTATGGAGGCTGAGTATGCTGTTACCGTTTTAAAGAATCGATATAGACTTCATGTTTTAACAGAGACAATAGATGAAGATTTAATGCGAAAAATACATTCAGTCTAAAAATAGAAACAGGAAACAATGGAAACTAAGGTGCGAGGAACATTTTTAGATTAAATATACGCTGGTTGTTTTATTGCTTTAAAACAGGAAACTACAAAGTATCCTGTGTAAAATCAGAATATAATTTCCTGTAACAATTCAGTGTCCGGTTTGGGCCTTATAACTGTGATCTTTTATACCTATTACACCCAAAAGAGGCAAATTGGATTACAATCTAACAATAGTCTATTTTCTAATTACTTTAATACTTGTTGAATCACATGTGGGTGAACATTTCACGAGCCAACAAAGAAAGAAATAGCTTTTCTTAATTAATAGACGTTGAATTTTTTCATAGTTAAAAATTAAGAAACGGCAGCACATTGGTGTTTAACTGCATGATGATTTATGTGAAATAACATGAATTGTACATTGATCAAGTTCACCTTCTTCTTTATTGATCCAGAAATGTTAAACATATACTGACATAACATGTAAACATTCTATTCAATATGTGCGGTGTTATATATTGCCTAACCAGGTTAACCGGATCAGACTAAGCTATGAAAAAACGACCTGTATTACTTGCACCGATCCAGAGAGATTTCTTACTTCTAAAACTTGAAACGATTCAAAAACAGTAATATGATTCGTACATTATACGCTTAACTCTGCAAATATATGTATCTATATCTGAGGGAATTCCATCATGGGCGATCTGTTCAATTAAATTAGGTTCTTGAAATTTCCTTTCTAAGTATTAATTTAACCTCCCACAGATCAAAAGAGAAATCTGTTCTGTGAAACAAGAATAAAGTTTCAATTATTATGTATGAGGTGTCTTCAAGGTGTTCAAAAACTAAAGCTGTATTTAAAAGTAATTAATGAAACAAATCAAATTTATGTATTCAAATAGTATTACAAATTTTTCAATAGCAATATTTATTCTGCAGTATTTTAAGTATTTTAAAACTATGTTGAAACTGTAACTAAAAATAATAATTTACAAGCATACTAGGTGGGATATGATTAATAAAACAGTAAATGATATTGCTAGTCCTATTACTTCTGCTCCCGTTTTAAAACGAATTGTTACTTGCTGCTTTTCCGATTATATTTTATTCTTAATTTTCTTTCATGTAGTTCCGCTAATAGGGGCTTTTCATTTGCTTCATATTTAATTAGTCATCATTTGGTTTGTTGCAACCTTTACTTGGACGGGAATAACCATCCTAGATTGAACATTCATTCTTTACAAAAAAAATCTTTTAACTTTCTGTTTCCATGGGATACATTGTCATTGGATCTTCATTGATCCTATTTTATTGCTTCATTCGGCATTTGACAATTGTCACCGATTATGCACCATCGTCATTTATTTTATGTCCTTCATATGATGGAATTTTTCCTTCGAGATTAACTCCCAGTTTGAGAGACAATAAAGCGCCGAATAGAGATAGGTCTGGTGGGTATATTGCTTGTCCAGTGGATGCAGTTGAGTGTATACCTCGGACACCAATCAAAGACAGAGACCCTCATAAAACTAGACGGACATATAGATAAATTGGGAAATGGATTAGTGCGTAATTGAAAGAGGCATGCACATTTTGAATTATTATTTTTATGTTTGCTCAAAGTTCACAGCGCTCGGTTTTAAACATTAGAAGCTAAAAAAAAAAGACAAGTAGAAAAACCTTTAGTCGTTGTACATTTCTACATACGTCAAATACACAGACACGCACGCACACATGCGTATATATATATATATATATATATATATATATATATATAATATATATATATATATGTGTGTGTGTGTGTGTGTGTGTGTGTGTGTGTTTATGGGCAATTCCATGTTAAGTCATCCAGAAAAAGTAAAATTGTCACCCACCCCCTTCAATTTTTCTGAAATTTTGTATAGGTTTGGACTATATTAAAGTTAGACATTTCCCAAAATTTGAGGAGTTGTGGCGATTTTTAGCTCTCCAAATTTGGTGGGGTTGGCGAAATATGGCGACATTTTGAAATCTATTTTTGTCTGTAAAATGAGTTCTAGAGCTTCACTACTCCTAAAAATTGGTTTATAAAAGCATTTTTGTCCATGAAATCCAAAATACTATAAAAAAGTGAAAAAACTGAAACCCAACCACTTTTAAGATATTGATGATTTTTAATGTTTTCATAGCAATATCAATATCCCGATGTGGCACTGACTTTAAGAAAAAAAAATTTCGATTATTATTTTACATATATTGAACATTATTTGTACCAAAAAGATAGTTTGGTGTTTGTCCAGAACCGAAGCTACAACATTTTTTAGATCAGAAATCATTAATAATTTAAAACTGGTTAACTTTCAGACTTTTGATAACATTTTTGGGCGAAAATACTTTTATAAATCAAGTTTACAAACAAAAATAGATTACAAAAAGTCGCCATTTCTTGCAACCGACCACCCAAATTTAGAAAGTTAAAAATTTACATACTTCCTCCATTTTTTTAATTGCTAGTTCAAATTTTGGGGATTGTCTTACATTAATATAGTCCATACCTGTACAACATTTCATGAAAAGTGAAAGGGGTGGGTCACATGGCCTGGATCATTTGACAGGAAATTACTCATATATATATATATATATATATATATATATATATATATATATATATGTTGTTGTTGTTGTTGTTGGCATTATGTGTGTGTGTGTGTGTGTGTGTGTGTGCGTTTGTGTAGAACGCAGTTCGGAAAATATCGATGAGGTTGAAATGTTTTGAAAAAATATAGGTCATCTCTTCTCCCACTTAGATCCCGGCATAAAAAACAAACTTACTCAAATAGTTGAAACGTAACCCCCACACCGCCTAAAGAAAAAAGAGATCATCAAAAAATATTTCCTGATATTTAAACAAACATGCTTATATATATATATATATATATATATATATATATATATATATATATATATATATATATAAAGCACGGTATATGTTTTCCTAACACATGATGTCAAACATGGTAAGGTACATTTTAGCAGTAGGTGTAATTTACGAAACTTCAGATCTTTCATTTTCACACTAAAAAATAAAATCATTTTTCATACGTTGCCATAGATCCAAGTGCTTGCCATTAAATTTAGAACCAGATTCTGTATTCAGCCTATTTTAGACATATTCCTCTCGTTTTTCTGTGTTTATTTCATGCATGCATTTTCTCATTATTATTCTCATAATGATGCTGAATAAAATTAGGAATAATACTTCATATTTTTCCCGAATTAAAATATGTTTCACACAGTTTAGTATTATTTATTTCTCTGCTGCCAGAAGATTTCTCTTTTTGCTATATTTATAATACATTTCATCATTGTCGCCATTTATTTTTCATGGTGCAGACATTACTATAGTGCAGTTAAAAGGTTCCACTCCTTATCCTGGGACTAATATTTATTAATTTTAATTCTATGATTAGTTATAACCGAATTGTTTGTTCATTTCAGAGTTTATCTAATGAGTTTATCTTTAATACATAAATATTAAGTCATGGAAACAACATAAAGAGGTAATATATTGATATCATTTAGGTTTTATCGTGTTGTGCTCAGCAGCATTTGAGCATTTGTTTGATTTAAGAAAAAAGGTTTTTTTAACCACATACTTAATAGAGTTACACACACACAAACACACACATATATATATATAATATATATAATATATATTATATATATATATATATATATATATATATATATATATATATATATATATATATATATATATATGTGAATCTGCTTAAGGATATGGTCAAAAAACGTTTTTTCTTAAATCAAACAGATGCTCAAATGCTGCCCAGCTGACCACGATCAAATTTAAATGATATCAATGTATTACTTCTTTATGTTGTTGCCATGTGTGTATGTATATGCATATTCATGAACACATACAAGGCGTTCGTTGTGTGTGAGTATTTGTGCGTAGGTCTATACATACTCGCGTATGTCTATGTAGAATAAAACATTATGGATATGCATAAACGTTAACTTATATTATTTTACGCACAATTGAACAGAGGAAAAATACACACAAACACATCCGCAGACATACACGCATGCACACATACACATACACAGACATATATATATATATATATATATATATATATATATATATATATATATTATATATATATATATATATATGTGTGTGTGTGTGTGTTTTTGCTTATGCGTGCGTGTTTAAGTGAACAAATACATATATACCGTATCATTTTTAGGTGTATACTTTCGCCTGAGTATGCATATCCCTAGGCCAATGCATGTGTATAATTGAAAAAAATGTATATCAAAACCAGGAAATGGAAAATCCGGTAGAAATTGTGGAACGTCTTATGACTGCTACTTTTGAAATGTTAGACTGTAAGAGTAGCTCTCGGGTATTTTGATAGTTTCTGCAGATAGCAAGATACTTTATGTTTGCCAGATTCATACGTCCCCTTCTTATATCCTAAAGATAAAAGAAACATCGAATGACTGTTGGTGATCAGAACAACATCAGATTCAAGCTTTTTCTTCTTCTTCTTCTTCTTCTTCTTCTTCTCTTATTATTATTATTATTATTATTATTATTATTATTATTATTATTTGTATGTTTTCACAGTGGTTTTGAATAGTTGGATTTCACTGAGATCTCAGTGACAGCAAGTTTCCCCAGCTCTCTAGGACTATTCTAAGCATTATATTTCCATTCTCCATTTCATTTCATATTTTCTTTAGATAATACCGATGGTTTCAACTAAATTCGAATTATCTTCACCTGACAAGTTCCATGTATTTGCACCTCTTGTCGGTTTTATTGTCAACTCCAACGGCAAAATCCACAAGTTGATAGATTATTTTCTTCTGGTAAATTGTTATTACGTCTTATATTCTTGTACATTTTTGGTGATAGATTTGTATCCCAAAATCCGTGATAATTGTTTCCGTATCATTTTACAGGACATATTTCTGTTTGTGTATTTAATATTTCCAGCATGGTCAAATTTTAATCCCTCGCACAATTTCCAATGAATCACCTTTCCCACATATTCGTGCCTACTCTTGATTTCTTCTGTGTCAGTTTACATAGTGCACTTATTTTGTGCTTAACTGATATTCTACTCTTGGTTTAGGTTTGCGTATCATTATTTTTCTTTTGATATATTTGGTCTTAATGCCCTTATCATGTACTGTTATTCATAGAGATTAAGTTTCTCCTTTTGGATTCTCCATTTATAGCTATGTCCAGGTCATCTTTGGAGTAATTTCCCTTGTCTCTTGAAACATCTATACAGTTGTTTTTCTTCTGTTTTCCCCTAGATTGATTGTGGTTTTCCTGTTTATTTTTAAGTTGAACCTGGTGATATTAGCAGCAGTAATCAGTCTCCGTTTATATATTATTCGAGTTTCTAAAATATATCTAAGCAATCAATAATTTTACTGATGACGATTAAAGTATGTCTATGTCGTCCCTTGGGTGCATCTGTATCAATTTTCTTCTTCTATGCCCCCCTTTGTCTATTTTAAGAATTGTCCGTAGTATCTTACAATAGGAAATGCCCAGGTATTTTTCCTTTGATAAATTACTGTTGTAAAGTTTGGTTTGCATAGTTTTTTCTTGTTCTTTTCAAATCTCGTTTTCTTACTTTTTTTATTTTATGTCCGTTTATTTGATGGGATCTGATTGATGGTATCTACTTCTAATATTCCTAGGTATTTGTAGTTTTTTGTTTCTGAAAGTGTTCTGATATTTTCCTGTTTTAGCAGTTTGATTTTTTTAGTTTTACATCTTTTTCTTTTTGCTATTATAAACGTGGCGCATTTTTAATTGCAAATTATATTCCTATATATTTGCCAAAGTTTCAACTAGTTTGTATTACAGATTCTTATTCTTTTCCATTCTAGACAAAACTCTTAATATAATCCAATTTACATAAGGTGGTTGATCCTTTCTTGTGATTTAAAAAAAAACTGTAGCATCTTTTGAAATTTCTTAGTGTACAATTTAGTGGCATCATTGCTATAACAAATAGTAATGGTGATAATGCGTCAACCATGAAAATATATCTTTGGGTTTTTTACCTCAGCTACATTTGTCCTGTAACTTGCTAGTTCTACACTCTATTTTTCCAAATCTCACCTAATTAAGCTTACGACTTACACTTAGATTGTAATTATTTTCATATATTTATCCTTATCCTTATATTTTATCCTTATTTGAGGAATCATGTGATATGCCTTTTGTAGTTGGCTTATGCCAGGTTTGTATTTTTCATTCTTGTTTTTAACTCCTTCAGAATGTATTGGTCTACATATAAAAGGTCATCTATGCCTCTACTTCCATTCCGACATCCTTTTTCGTCCATCATTATTATTATTATTATTATTATTATTATTATTATTATTATTATTATTATTGCACTCGTCAGAAATGTCAGCATTACTCGCGTAAGATCATATGTACCCTTTGCCTCGGATCAAAGTGTCACTCAGTAGCATTTCTGCCTAAGATATAATATATATATATATATATATATATATATATATATATATATATATATATATGTGTGTGTGTGTGTGTGTGTGTGTGTGTGTGTGTGTGTGTGTGTGTGTGTGTGTGTGTGTGTGTCTGCGTGTCGGTGTGTATAAGAGTGTGTGTGAGTGTGGTGTGTCTTAGTTTGTGTGTATGTATTCCTGTGCGTATCTACGCGCATCTCCGTGTGCGTACATACATTGTTTTATATATGTTGAGCATTATTACGACTACTAATTTAATACTCATCAACAGAGACGTCATTATTTATGTACGTGTCTGTTTTATGAATAATTTCCAGATGTCTGTTCTGTACAAATTGCATTTTATCAAATTCTAATTACTCTCATACAATTCAAAGAATTGTGCAAGCTCTGCTGGGGTAATGGTTATCGTCGTAATTCAAAAGTATAAATCTGGTTGCATTTTACATAGCTCCAATACTCTGATGAGAGAGATAAATCCATATATTCTCCCTCCAACTATTGGTAAATATTATGGCATACCACGTCTTTAACATTGATATGCCAATCACTGTAAGAGAAGGAAGAATCTGATTCAAAACATGTTAAACTCCGTTTAAACCATGGACATTATGTCGCATCCTCTTCGTACGGAGGTGTGAGTAAATACTTATGATTTAATTAATTTAAGTCAACGAATCTTATTTAAATGCGAAGTCCTGTAGGCATTATTACTCGAGAAATTACTTTAAAAATTATGCTTCTATCCCTTAAGAAACTGCTTATAGGAAACGGATCAAAACCCCTATCTAAATTTGTATTATACTCTCTTTGAATTATCTGTTTATAAATGTATTCATGTGTGTTTGTATAGATGGTTATATTTAGGCTAATGCACTCTCCGTTAGTAATAGATTAGTATATATATATATATATATATATATATATATATATATATATATATATATATATATATAGTGAGAGAGAGAGTGAGAGAGAGAGAGAGAGAGAGAGAGAGAAAATTTAACAAATTGATAAGATTATATTTTTGCCTTTAAGCATTATACAGTATAACAACGAATTTGAAAGAAGGAAGAGAAACAGATTACAAATATTGATTTTTTTTCACAATTGAAAATTACCGGAATTAATCACGGAAAAAATATTTCTAAAAAATTTAGTCAATAGATATTTAGAGCTTAAATCTCTAAATGTTTGTACTTCGTGATATTTCCTTTAAAATTACTTAAAGCAAAAGCAAAACTGATGTCCTGGGTTGTACTTCATTTTTAAAACTATAAAAAAAATGATTTAAAAAAGGCAAAATGGCGACAGACTTCAACCCGATAAATCAGTTTAGTAACACAATATCTCGATGCATCAGTGGCACAGAAAAGCATAACGTTGTTATCTACTCGCTAAACTGCGCATGCGTAGAACTTATTGCATTTTAGATGAGTTCTAATTGTGAAAATGATATTACACAATGCTTGTATCATCGCTGCGTCAGTAGCGACAAATGGTTATTTAATAAAGAGGAATATGTAATGAAAATAGGATTCTTGTTTGTTGTTCTTTAAATTTTGTCTTTGATATTTTTGTATTTCTTGTTCATTTCTTTGAAACGGTAAGATATTATATTCCCTCAGATATTGTATCCTCAGATAAGGATTTTCTTTATTTTCAGGTCATTTAATTTCTTCTCATCTGGGCCACCTATTTTTCATTGAATCAAACACCGATTTTCAATTCTAGAAATATGTATAACCCATTATAGACCGATTGCACAGAAGAGTTTATCAAATTTACATGTCTATCGGTATTATCCGTATTCTTATCATAATACCCACTAGTACGTCTAGAAAAAGTGCTTAATATTTATTTGCATATTACTCAATGAAAACGATTGGCTTTAAAAAAAACAGCCAACATTTGCCAGAAGAAGAATTATTTGTACCAACATATTTCCTACTAGTAAGAGGCACATGAGATTCGTTTAAAAACATTTCTTCATCAAAGTATATGTCTAAAAGTATATATTTGAAATTGAGGCTCACACAACTGTGCTTTTACGTAGTATATATAATTAACCATAAATACATTCCTGGAACTCAAACTGTCAAAAAAAATACTGTCTACAAATTACATTGCAGTTATGAAACGTAACCGTGAGGCTGAGATTCATTAACAGCCAGACATCATCTTAGCAGGTCAGTGACAGATTCGCCATGACAATGCACCTGCTCACTCTGATCAACATGTCCAGCTGTTTTTGGCGAGATACTGAACTATGCTAGTCCATAACTCTCCATACACCACAGAGCTAGCTCCATTATGGACAAAAATAGTATTAGTCTGGTGCCCTCAAATGAAAATACATCTCGAAAATATGATTTAACGATTTGGAGAAGATTAAAACGAATAAGAAATCAACAGACCATATCTAAAGATAAGTTGCATAGGTGCTTTGATTAATAATAAACGCACTTTTTTACCTCAAGGATACCACTTATAGGAAAATTAATTGATTATTTCTGTCTTCATAAATTAGCTTGGGCTTACGGTAACGCAACTTTGAAAGAATCGATTTTTTTTTATCATCTAAGTTGAGCAGGGATGAACCTGTTCAATACTTAGATGAATTATCATTTAAGCAACAGCAGGAACTATGAGAAACCGCTTATCAGAATTACTTGATTTGGCATTAAATGACCGGAGAAGGGTTGATATGACTTAAAACAAACAGCTAACAAACCCATTTTTTGGCAGGTAATCCGTATCTGAGTATGAATCAGTTTGATGTTTTATCAAAATTAATTGGACAATTGAAACTCTTTTTCTTGGTCATCATGATGTTTGCATAACATTTTATCTGAACCAGTTTTAGTCCACGTCAAGGAACATTTTATCATTATGTTTTGTTATTTTTTTCTTAAAGTAATCGGTCGTCGGCTAAAAACTTGATTCAATTAATTAATTTATGTACAAAAGATATTATTTTATTTTTATTTTTCAAAGAAAATATGGCTGTTTGAAATTCCTTTTCATCGTCCATTGTGCTTAACAAGCGAGAATAAGTGTTTCATACAGTTTTAACTAATTTAATAACCTGTTTCAATAATTAGTTAAACGTGAACATATTTCTCCATGGCTTTATATATACATAATATATATATATATATATATATATATATATATATATATATATATATATATATAATATATATATATATATATATATATATATAAGAGAGAGAAATAGATAGGTTGATAGGGAATAGATCGATAGACGGTGAAACTTATGCAGACGTACAGAGGGTTATGTCTAGAAGTTCATAAATTTAATATTGAATTAATGATGTAGCATTATTTTATGCAAAATATATTTACATTTGAACATGATATCCTTTAATTTAATAAATATCAAACACATAATGTCGAAATCATACAGAGCAGAATTCAGCCTATACATACTATATATATATATATATATATATATATATATATATATGTGTGTGTGTGTGTGTGTGTGTGTGTGTGTGTGTGTGTGTGTGTGTGCGTGTATGGGCGTGTGTGTAGGTGTGTTTGTGTGTTAAAATGAATAATTATTGTATAAACTCATGAATTCCTACTTCTAGACTTTAAAGTAAAAACTCAGATAAGCAGCAAAATGAAGTAAATAAGAAAGCAATTATTTTGCCGTAAACTATTTTGTTTACTTATTTTGCTGTGTGTCACGTGGCGTAAGCATTGACGCGACACGTATATCTGAACAGGCAACAAGCATTTTGAAATATACGTGCCACATGAGTGTTTATGTCACGTGATAATCATTGATATATTTAGACGAAAATCTATTAAACAGGAAAATAATTTCCACCTTATTTACTTCATTATACTACCTACCTTGAGATGGAGATTCCTGAAACTCGAGTAGGAGGACAACTATTCAATATAATAGCATATCACTGTACTTACAAATTATCGTCTGTTCCGGATATATGTTCACACACACACACACACACACACACACACACACATATATATATATATATATATATATATATATATATATATATATATAATAAAATATTAAAATTCGAAGGCAATATAATGCGTATAAAAATAAAGACAAAAATATGTTTTTTTATGTCTTATCGATTTCGAAGCAAGAACTTCATCATCAAAGTTTATTTTCAGAATATATATATATATATATATATATATATATATATATATATATATATATATATATATATATATATATACCAACCCCTCCAAAGAGTAAGATTTGCCATAAAATCAATTTCTCAAACCGAATTATCTGGTCTGAATTCAGCGTTTTCCTTCTCCCAGACTGGTATCCTGACCAAGTCGAATGCGAACCGATGATTGAAATCTGTTTTAAAAGTTTTAACACATTTTTTAATGTCATTTACAGTCACGATCATCACAAGTCCTTTAACATAGCTGTCAGTTTCAGGATGTGAACATCGGTTGTCAGATACTTGTTTTTTTTTTTTTGTTTCTTTGTAAGAAATGACAATTACGTGATTGCGATTTCTTATTTTATTGTTATATATTTCTGTTAATTGTGAAATATTTGATTCAGCCCATATCTTATTACAATATAAGCTATTATTGTATTCAAATGAATACATAGTTTGCATTAAAAATTGTAATAATTATCAGAGTACTATCAAATATATTAATTTTTAAACTGCATCTACTAAATGAAATCCACTCAGATTACATGTTTCTATAATATACATATTTCTTTGTCAGAGATTTTCAGATGAGGCTTGATAATGTGTGTCATTAGGACTGCTGTTCTCGTATTTATTGTTATATAGAAAAGATTTCGGCCGAAACTCGATAGCACAATAAATTTAACTGCTGAGTTTATATAGTTCTAGGTGGCAATCATGTGTCAGTGCCTATTACGAGTGAAAATAACATAAAATACTAAACATAGCTTTAAACTTGTACCCAGTTATGGTGAACGGAAGGAGAACAATCTACCGAAATGGATTAAATAGAGGCTTTTGTTTGGAATTTCTTTCACACTCCCTATTACGACATGAAGACTTCCGAGTTTTGCAATAAGATTCCTGAATTCAAGTAGAAATACCCGACGCAAGTTGGAGGATCTCTGAAAAATCTGAAAAATAAAAAATAAGTATTGCCATTTAAGACCAAACATTCACGGTGTTAATCGTACAATACATCTTATGGATGTCTACAGGTGCTCGTCAGTGATACACTATCTCCATCGCCGATTACTGGTTATTGTGCATCATATCGGCTCCGATAGCAACCCCAACATGAATCCGGCATATTCAAACTGTCACCCTGTAAGCTACATGCTGCTCGCATTGACATTTTGCTTCAAATAAACTTCACAAGAATTCGAACTTTTAAATAGGGAAACCACTGTCAGTGTGAGCCAAAGAAAAAGTCAACCACCCCCAACCACAAATATATAATGGAATCAACTGTTCATCCTGGTTTCAGTCTAATTTACTCTTTACGGATTCCGCTCACGGTACGTTTCGCCCCATTCTATGAATTTCATTGATTTTATCCATTCTATTTTTCTATTTTTGAATCTATTTTAACTGTTACCTACGAAACGAATGATATGGATGTTAAAAAAAAACACATATGTTACTAATGTATTTATAATGTATCTTCCCCTCAAAACTATATGTTTTTAAATCTATCTTAAAAAAAAAACTTTTCCTACGAAAATCGATTGGTTTTGACGGCACAACCTAATATATCTATAACGTATATGTTACTAAACTATATGTTACTAAATCTATTCTCAACGTTTTTCTACAAAAATCGATGGTTTGGACGGCAAGACTATACGTCACTACTAAAATGTATCTCCTACTCAAAACTATATGTACTTAATGTATTAAAAAAAACAACGTTTTCCTACGAAAAATCGAACTAACCAAAACCGAAAGAGAAACGAAATAAAATTTTATTCGTATATATCTGTAACTAATTAATTAATTTCCATGGATCGTACTAAGTTATTCCTACAATTATGTAGTGCGTCTCGCCCACGTTTACTACAAGCGAATAAAGTTAAGTACGCGCGCGCACACGCACACACACACACACACACACACACACACATTTAAACGAAAATATTACTTAAATAAATAGAAGTAAAATAAAACATAAAAACATGAGCATAAAAGCGTTGTTTAAATGAGTAATTAAAATCAAGCCTTTATGACCAGTTACGTAGACTCACTCTCACACACACACTCAAGCTAATGAAGTTAAGTACACACACACACACACACACACACACATACACGCACACACACACACTTCAAATACAGAAATATTACTAAATAAATAAATAAAAGTAAAATAGATTCCGAGTTTTACAAGAAGGTTACCGAGTTCAAGAAGAAACCCGACGCAAGTTGAGAACACATCGGCCGGAATGTCTGAAAAATCTGAAAAATACAAAATAAATATTGCCATTTAAAACCAAATATTCACGGTGTTAAAGAAGTTTAGATTTTATTCTGGTCACTTTACGCTGTTACAATTTCAGAACAACTTTTATATTAAGATAAAGACAATATGAATCAGTAATTGTATCTTTGATTGTAAAACATACACATTAACACATTAGAAACATATTTATACAGGATTTTACTGTTTTTTTCTAAAAGTTATACAATTTAAAATGATCTTTTAAAAATTTAAATTTTAGGCTAAAATTGAGGAAATAATAAATTATCTTAAAGATAAACTAGTCAGAAAATATTGTTATAAAAATATAATCGACAAATAACTACAAGAAAAAAATAAGTAAAATTTAAATGTGTCTTCCTATTGTACACTGATTTACTATACTTCGATCTTGTCGTTTACCCATTCCACAATGAGTGGATAAATATTTAACTCATAATTTTTAAATACATTTTACACATTCTCATTGTGTTTATTCATTGATAACAGAGGTTGACATTTGTGAAGAGATGTTTATTATCATTATTAATATAAATTCCGCATTGCATCACATTTGTGATACTAGCCACTTAACATGCAATCTAATCGGTTTCATTGGAGTTAAATCACAAAAGCATATCCTCGTAAACAGAAATGAACACATTATAACTTGAAAAAACAGACTGAAACTTGAAATGTGGATGCGTTGTGTCTGGGTGATTGATTTTAACGTCATGTCAACCATTCTAGTGTTATTCTATACCTATAGCTTAGGACATTCTGTTCAGTGAATGTACATATTTTCTTGTTCGTGTAGTAGTTTCTTACGATTTACTTTTTGCAATCGTTTATATAATATCAAGTATTCCTATCTAAAGGATCTATTGAACTAATAGATGGGACAGTTAGTAACATTCCGAGTCAGAGTTGACCTAGAAGTAATTTCAATGAAAATGTATTGCCCACTTCCTAGATCCCCAGAACTGTAACGTCAACATCAGATCCAGTATAGTGGCATGCCCAGGACAACGTCTTAATTCCCGTTGGCAGGGTTGTGTGGATTCGGGTTATAATCAAATACATTTCATGAAATCTAACGAGGCCGATATGCTAATTTCTTGATATAGATTTTGATATCCTCATTGAACAATCTTTATGTGGGTGGATAAACATGCCTTATTATTAATAATTTAAAAGCCACAGCCCAAACCACAGAGATAACGAGAAGGATATTCCTTTTAGTCCCAATATCTTTGAATGCTTGAATTCCAATTTGAATAATCCTTTTTTCTCTCTGTCCAGATATAACTTTCTTTGTAAAAATAGTATTTAATTTCTGTTCGCGTGATTTTTGTATTTCACCTTTAGACCAACGTAAAGAGGCTGTTAAATCTTTTGCTTTAACAGCAAAATGAAAAAAAAATGCAACATTTTGTGTCAAAAAGTTTTTTTTAAAGATGGCGGACAATTTTATCATTTTTCTTTGTTTTTCGATTTTTGTTTTGTCCATTGCTCGGCGTTGGTTTCACTAGGCAATATTTTCTCTACTCTTTAACGACATCGTAATATCCAAGAATAGGCGGTAACTTCCTTGTTCGACATTCTCTTTTAATGATCACGTCTTGCTTGTTTTATATTTCTTTTTCACCACAAAGGCATATTCCATAACCTACCGGTTTTATTGTTTTACGATTATCATTTTTTTAGCATTGTGCTCACATTAATGATCGCAAATGGTCATTGTTTTATTATTGTAGCTTTTTGATTTTTTTGTCTTAATTTTTTAACGTCTTTGTATTTTAAGTGTCATAGACAGCGAATAATATTGCCCCCTTTTCTTTCTTTCTTGGGAAATGAGCAAATCATGGAGATATTATCTGTTGCGCTAACGATTCATAGCATTTAAAAAGGTTTATGATATGTTGTGTTTTTGTTTTTTTCAAAGGTGAATCGATTTATTTGAATCACTCATTATTCAGCTTGTAAACTGATAAGTTGAACATAAAATTCTTGTCTGTTAGTGTGAGTGTACCTCTCTCCCTTCATACCAATCTTCCTGTAATTTTAAATACATGATAAACGTAGATGAACGCATATATATATATATATATATATGTGTGTGTGTGTGTGTGTGTGTGTGTGTGTGTGTGTGTGTGTGTGTGTGTGTGTGTGTGTGTGTGTGTGTGTGTGTGTGTGTGTGTGTGTGTGTGTGTGTTGTATAGAAATATTGGATAAGATTATACTTGTTAAGACTAGAAGTTATGTGCTACTGTAGAAGTATGAGTGCTATAGTTTTTTTTAGGTTGACAAATAACTTATACTTGTTTGAAATTATCTTTGGAATTTTGGGAATAACTAATTAATGGAATTACTCTAATGTTAGAGGTAAATTGAAAATCAATGTTAAAAGTGTAAACAAAACGCAAACATGGATGAAAACTACCCATGGAAGCTTTTAAGTCTCATCAACCACCCATTTTATCGGATAAATCATAACATTAATTTTTTTCACGGCGTAACAAGATATGAAGATATATCGTAATCATCATTTTGGACTGGCAGCAAGGATATCTATGACTCTCACTCACCAATCGTCCCTATCAAGCATCGCACTCGTATCATCCAGAATATGCACAGAGCTAACTGATAAGGATTTTTTCTGGCCAAACTACACTGGTTTGTCCTTGGGTAGGTGGAAATAGAAGAATATCACCTCTGAGCTTGTCCTTGCTTCTAAAGCAGTATCAAGCATGTCTTGATAAAAACAAACACTCAACCATAATCATAATTTTGCTTATTTTTGTTTCCAAATATATCCACAATGAATACATACACATTAAAGGATTGTCAGAGACATTTTAGAGCTGGAAAAAAAGCTGGGTACTGTTCATAAATAAATGTAGGGATTATATTGAATGATACAATTTGATGATAAATCAATAGATTTATTTTTGAAATGTTTGATATGTTTTTGAATACATGCATACTGGAACAAATACAAACACACTCATACACACACACAAACTCAAATAGCAAAAATGTCCCATTAAATTAAATTTGAGCAGTATTGGGGTTTTTCTGTTGCCAGTAATTTACCATGTTTTAATTGTTTTCTTCTTTTCTTCCGCGTTCAGCTTCAACATTTGAAATTAGTTATATTGTATCAGTGTAGCATTTCCATTTTCTTTATTTGAACTGTATATTCCCATAAATCATTAAAACATGTTCATTTATTCTAAATTTTATTTGGCGCGTAGCAATATAATATTAATCAATCATATTTGCGTCGTCATTGAAAAATAATATATTAATATCTTTTCCATCCCACGTATTGAAAGAGTGGGTAAAACTAAAAAAAAAGCTATGAATCATAACTTCAAATAATTATCAAGTAGACCAACTGATGCAATGGTTTCAGGTGACACATTTTTAGAACTGTATATTCGTTTGAATATTGGTGATGTAACAGTTATCACTCACAACATATAAAACATCTTATCAAATTATTATACTCCTGTCTTGAACACACTGTAACTCAGAATGCCAAGTGTTAGAAAGACCGGAATCATTTTAAGAGGGAACCATAAACCATGGTATTAGTTTCTGGCAATAGAAAGTGTAGAAATAAATATTTTGTATGTGAATACTTTTTCCCTTTACAAGTCTCAACAAATCTCACAGTTTGTAACTACACAAACATGATGTCTAGCACAATGAAAAAAAAAAAAAGAAATGAAATACACTTGAATTTATCTTGTTTATGAATTGTCTTCTGACCAAACAATTTATCACTTCCGAACGTGACCTCAATGCATTTTTCTAATAGATTGATGGAAAGTTCCTTCATTTTCAATCAACGCCATTTCTTTTGGGTATGACTATTGATTCTTCTTTATTTGTTGATATTTTTCTTCTTTGTTTTATGCTTTTTCTTCCAATCTCAGTCCTTCTGTTTTGCAGATTGATTTTTTACTCTGTTCCATGTTTATGTTCTCTTCTTCAATTGTATTTTTTTACAATTGTCATTGGTCTTCCATATCTAACTCGCTTTTTTATTTTAGAATGTCTACAACATTCTTTCATTTAACTCTTTACCTACTTTAAGTTGCTAGCAGCGGCTCCCCACTAACTACAATACTACCGTACACCGCTAGCAGGTGCTTTTGAACGTGTCACTTGTTTATAATAAAAATCCCATACAAACATCTCTATTATTTTTTGTATTTTCTGTGAACCAACTTTGTCTTTTTGCAATAAGGAACCAGTCAAATGGAAAATTTAGTACAGCTTTCCAAATGCTAAATTACCCATTTAATGCAAAATCTTATTTTAACTAGATGTATCATTATCATCAGCTGGCAGCATGGATATTCATGACTCTCACTCACAAACCGTCCCTATCGATCATTGCACTCGTATCATCCAGAACACACAGAGAGCTAATTGATATAGGGTTTTGTTCGCCAACCTACATTGCTTTGTCCATGGGTAGGAGCATACTGAAGAATATCACCTCTGAGCTTGTCCTAGCTTCTACAAGCATGCCTTGTCGTCTTACTCGTATAGTTCATGGATTGGGGTCAAATGGCCGTACAGCTGCTTTCATGTTTACGACAGTCCACCGCCTTCTTGTAGCACCCATCTACCTTTTGCTCTAAGGATTTCATTAGTTTTTTAATTCCTACACGGCACGGCTAAGACATTGAAAATATTTACTTTTACTATATTTCTATATGATCATAATCTGTCTATGACAGACTATACCTTTTGAGTGTACATTGACATCGCTATCTGTACATGAGATATTAATAACTAGGTTTAAAAATTCTCCATCAGTGTGGATATTCTGCATCTTCTTTAAACCGCATGAACTCAGTTAACATATGCAGCAGTGATTCAGCTTGTACAGGTGTATTTGCATGAAGCGCTAGATTTTCTGCGTAGTCCGCATCGGCCACAATATACGCATCTCCCGGCGATACTTCACAGAGATAGCGTTGAATTCCTGCCTTTTATGGAGAAACCTTTGTCGTTTAAGGCTTGTAATGATATTCAAATTACTTAATCAAGATATATTAATGATTTGTTAAAAACAGGTATATTAATACATTAGTTAAATAATTTTCATTAACTTCATATGTATTAATAAATTGGTATAAAGAGTTT
>CM042158.1:69096539-69106539 GCA_023376005.1 Doryteuthis pealeii
GATAGTCTAGAATGTTGGCACTAGATTTGAACATTATGTGTTACTGATTCTAGTGAAAAGTCTAAGAGACCAGAAAAACCCCAAACCGTAATGATTTCTCTCCATAAATCACACAACATTGTTAAAATAAGGATAGTTTTATGGAGAGTCG
Organism: Doryteuthis pealeii; assembly: GCA_023376005.1. Classification (NCBI taxonomy): domain Eukaryota; kingdom Metazoa; phylum Mollusca; class Cephalopoda; order Myopsida; family Loliginidae; genus Doryteuthis; species Doryteuthis pealeii. The sequence goes on from CM042158.1 coordinate 69,096,691, forward strand.
ATATTCGTCATGAAGATGAAGTCCAAAACTTCAGTTGCTTCCTTTTATAATGTAGCAAAAAAATTAATTTTAATATTTTTGTAAAGAGTTCATTTCTTTGTTAGACACACTATAAATTTAAATGTTTCGATTAAAATGTCCATTCATTATTTTACACTGGCTGTCTTGTGAAAAATGTTATTTACATTTGTTGAAATTCTATATTTCATCCCCCCCTCTCTCTCTCTCTCTCTCTCTCTCTCTCTCTCTCTTCTCTCTCTCTCTCTCTCTCTCTGTCTCTCTGTCTCTGTCTTCTCTCTCTCTCTCTCCTCTCTCTCTCTCTCTCTCTCTCTCTCTCTCTCTCTCTCTCTTACTCTTTTAGTATTGTAACCTTGTTCAACTACAAAACAAAGCGTATCTTATTCAGCACAGAAGAGTTGTATACGCGTATCTGTTAGTAGAGATTGTTATAGATGTCCTTACGATTTACCATTTGAAATCACAAGGATTGCAAAAATATTAAAGACGAATCAGAGCATATCAAAACAAGCGGTAAAACTGTAGGCGAATCAGTACAATATGTGATCAATATTAGGTTATTGATTATCATTTCAAATAAAATTCTTCATCGATGTTTTTATTTTGTAATATTCTTTGATATTTGCTATGAATGTTTGAAGTTATTTATGCATTAAATTCATTCTTTAATGTATTTGCTTTCATTGATTTGTTAATCCATCCATCAACTCTCTGATCATCAAAGTATCGAATGTTATTACCAAAAACCATATAAACTTTAAAAGGAATAGAAGTTAAATTTTACATATTGTGAACGGAAGAAGAATTTCATCATAGAAGTAAGCCCCAAATATAACAAGTAAGAATAAAAGTATTTATTATGTTCTTGAAATCTAGAAATATTTAATTCATTCAATATTAGAATATAATCAATTTCTTGACACATAAATTCTAATCTGACTTGAAACACCATGGTGTTTGAAACTTAAGAAGACGAAAAATATGTAAATGAACATTCGGTATTTGATTTATTATAAATACATATAAAATTCTTGTGACGCAAAGTTTTCACGCCTGTTAATTGTTTTACTTTTATTTAGCGAGATAAAATTGATATAATATATATATATATATATATATATATATATATATATATATATATATATATATAAATTTTATCTCGGAAAACAATTAGAAGGCGTGGAAACTATATATATATATATATATGTGTGTGTGTGTGTGTGTGTGTGTGTGTGTGTGTGTGTGTGTGTGTGTGTATACATTTACCCAACCCATTCGCCAGAGTTATGATGTAACACAAGCTCGGAAGAATGAGGTATGCACCGAAGATCGAACTGGATATTCAGTTGTAAACTGTGAGACTAGGTTGTTAACCACTACACCTCAGTTTCCCTCTCTCTCTCTCTCTCTCTCTCTCTCTCTATATATATATATATATATATATATATATATATATATATATAGAGAGAGAGAGAGAGAGAGAGAGAGAGAGATAGACGAAACATTTTTCTAGATTAGAATTCCTTCTCTTAAATACCACACAAAGAAAACCAGCCTTCCCAACCAGTCCACAAACTAATTGACAATCATGGTAAGGAAACTAAAATCCCGTATCTAATCCTTCTCATGATGCACAACACCGGATATGCACAAATAAGAACATAAAATTAATTTGAAAAATCTCATAGGCAAGAAACATTCAGTTAGCAAGCACTGTCGATATATAGAGAGAGAGAGAGAGAGAGAGAGAGACAGAGAGAGAGAGAGACAGACAGACAGAGAAGAGAGAGAGGGGGGCAGACAGAGACAGAGACACAAAGAGGGATAAAGAAAGAGAGTCGTCAGCAATAGATTTTTCCACTTTTTCCACTTCTCGTTTTAGACTAGTTTTTAAAAATTCCAAGACTAGTTTTACAAAATTCTGGGATTTTCAATGAATCTTTGGCGTTTCAAATTGTTTTCCTTAAGACATATATTTCGTTGAACACTTCACTAAATAAACACCCATGTATAAATCTGTTTTACTGTAATCAAGAATATAAAATATTATGAAAATATAATCAAAATGTTAATATATTTTATATTAGTATATATAAATATAGTCCCTACTGACCCTAGTAAAAGAATTAAACTCATTGTGTACTATCAAAAGATTAAAATTCAAACTTTATCATCAACAATAATTCCTCTCTTTCAAGTGGGCCGTTAAAAAAACCAATGTAGTATATCAATTTAAATACCCATTGGGAGAATGTATATCCGAAAACAATATACACATCGGTTTAACGACAACACCTTTCGAGACGTCTTACTATGCACCTTTCCGACACGATCCCAACACTTAAAAACACATTCCTGTCCTACTACCAACTTCCGTTAATTACTTACTGACAACACTCTCATATTAGAAAAACAAAACTATAAACAACGACTAAAGATTTTAGAAGCCCTACATATTAGATATAAAAATCCTAAACTAAATAGAATAAACTTCGATAATAGCACTAATGTTGTAAACTGCATTCATAAATTACTACTCTAATAATAATATTAACAATGATATTAATAGTGGAAATAATATGATAATAACAATGATAACAACACTAATAATAATAACAACAAACAATAAATTAGAATAAATAAGTTAAACAAATAACAAAATACAACACCTATATAAATAGATTACGAGCTTAATGGAACAACCCTTAGTTGTATTGTTTTGCACAACCCCTGAAGATGGCCTTTGACGGGACAGAAAGTCCTCGGGAAATAATAAACTATGGCGAATACAACAGTCAATTTCCGCTTGATAAATTTACATCAATCCGCAGCTCGAATGTACCATGAATAAAATTTGCAGACAGAAAATGTCTGCACAGTTCAACGATATATATATATATATATATATATATATATATATATATATATATATATATATATATATATATATATATATATATATATATATATATATTTATTTGAGTTTTGTGATTGTTTTCGTTTTTAGGCTCTCTCAACTAAGCGTAGACCAACAAGTAATATACTAAAGTAAATAATGTTCCAACGATGTTCGGTGTTGGCCAGATATGTGTTACTTTTCTCTATATCAGCATATATATGGACATATATTTCACCAAACGTCATGGGTTTCTTATTGAAACGTTATTATTGAATACATGTGTTTGTTTAATCAAGGAAATTAACGTGTAACGAAACATTGGTCTTAGAAGATGTTTTGATTTTCCTTTAATCTTACAACTGTTTATTTAGCATAATCAAACAATGGATTTGTTTATTTAAGAATATATTTCCGGTTGTGTTAATGAAGGTATTTATTGGTTGTTTTTCTTTTTTTTTTTTGAGGGGTATGGCGGGTTGGTGGTAAAATAAAATAAATTCCTAATTTTCAGTTTTAATAACGATAATAAAAATACTATAAATTAGTAAGTATTTACAGAAAATATCAAGCATTTTAATTATCAGTATTATTTTACCTCAAAATAAAAGCAAATATTTGTACAGTATATAAAAATATGAAATAAATGTAGAGACTCGCTATAACTCAATTAAGGAAATTGCATTGCTGGGTCTTGACAAAATTTGCCACAGACATATTCGGGATGAAGACATGTATATTACTTCATAGAAAAGGGAAACTCAGACACGTGGTCAACGAACATCACCATTCACTTTATTAGAGTCTTTGCGCTTTCTATGGATAGGCCTCAGCAACAAATAAACGTGAGGTGGTACTTTTTGAGTTGATTATAGAAATAGTTTCCCGCCAGTAATACGGGAAACGATTTTGAAAATAAAAGATATTTAATCATCGACTGCCAGACACTAATTGACTGTTGGAATGGCCTTTTTAAAAATCCCCAATTCTCGTGCGATCGTTTCTCACATTTACCGTAAATGTTTGTGAGGTTAAGGGTCGCCAGGTTCACTTGATGGGAGAAGACCGCTACTACATTACTAAGAGCAAAAAGTATATAAATGCTTTTACATTCGTGGCATCGTCGAATACCTTAGTTAGTGTATTACCTCTATTCCTAGATATTTTATTTTTGGTTGATTAGCTCAATAATGTCATTATGTTTTAAGTCCACACTATTGCCAATTGATTTGGTGTGTTAAAGAGGATATACGCTATGCAAAGTTAAATTTAGACTGATTCACTTTGCTTACTTTGTCCAAATACAATTCTGGGCTCGAACGCTTTGTAACTTCTTAATAAATTTTCAACAACTATATTTTAACGTTCCATTGACTAATGTGAAAGCAACCATATCCGAACAACATCATCCATGACGAATGTCATTGACCTCTGACTGAAGGTCTTTGTCCATTATTCTTAAAGGAAAAGATGTGAGTATTCAGTAAAATGAATTTCTGTATTTTATGTACATTTACATGAATATATTGGCTCAATATATGATGGCGAATTATTTTATAATTGGTTAAACGAAGTGAAAATATACTGTAATATTTTAACTCAGATATTATCAAAAATACAAGAGGGGATTTTTTAAAATTGTATCGATACCGAAGTTTCCTTTATTTATCTATTTATGAAGGAAGTGCGTGGTTTTCATTAGTAAGTCTTTTAGAATAAAGTATAAACAAGTTATAGTCTGTAATACCAATATTTACGCCAGTTAGGCCTATATCAAATGTGCCTTTACGCGATATTTCAACGTTAAATTTCAGCGAAGCGAACAGAATAAGTTCCAATGCTACGTCTCTTATGTACGTTACCTACGTCAGAATAAAAGTACGTTAAATAAAAAAACTATGTTTCAGATACATTAATGATAAAAATAAAATACGTAGACATTAATCGAAGACGATAAACGAAGCTAAAAACAAAATACATGAATAGCACGTTAAAAATGTGAAAACACTAAAAAACTACACAGTAAATAAAATAATTATATTATTTTTGATCCATATTCTTTAAAAAAATTAATATTTTGTGATTTTAGTGACAAACGTTTTAGCTATATTTATCTGGTTTTGCGAAGTATTTATATTGATTTAAATCCGCATCGGAAACAAGGTTCCGGGTTCGATTCCTGCCCTTGCCACTTCAACGCATGAGTAACAGAGCGGTAAAATCTGTGCTGTAAAATGGGTAACTAAAGGTAGGTTTGGCACTCTCTTCAGGCGCAAAAACGATGTCTAGTTCTAGTAAAAAAGGTGTAGATTCTGTCGGTGTCCGATACCGACAATAGGCTACTCAGCCTATTTTACTTAGGGTGTTTATATTTATTTCAATGCGTTTTCAAAGCATTATGCCCGTTCTACCACATAAATTGGAATTTGAAATTAGTTAATGAGGTTTGGTGAATACGATTGTATATCATATTTTGTAGGATATAATGATAGTTAAACGTCACTGTTGTATAACGTCCGATTGGTGTGAAGTTGTCACCGATTTTAACCGTCTAGATGGTACCTAATTTAAAGTATTGCATCAGTAGAGTTGATTGTGTTTTCCTTAAATTCATGGGCATTGACTATCATAGTTCAATATATTCAAAATGCTCAGACATTACAATATACTTGTAACATAATAAGGTGTAAAAAGTAAGGGATCGGAGGAGTTACGTGTAGTTAATTTTGGAAGGATTTTGGTGACGAAGTGTGGATGAGATGTAGTGTGAGGAGAGAATGAAAGTTCAATTGAACCTAGCAGTTTGAGGGAACAGACGTAATATGCGTGTCTGTTCTATTTGACATTTTGACTCGGGAATATAATAAACGAATTCATGAGAAAACAAAAACAAAACAAGAAAGCTTTGGGTTGTTATTAAAAAAACAATGAAAAGCTCAAGGCAAGCTATCCTCCAGTGGATTCCAATTTGTTCCAGACTCAAACAGCAAAGAATGCCATACATCCCAACATCAGATTAGACAACCAGATTTCAGCCTCGAGAATTAAAAAAGACAACGAGTATAAAGACATGTGGTGTGGGCGATGAAAGGAGGAAATGTTTTCTTCGTATGAAGCTTTGTTTTCACTTGGATGAAAAACAAGAGAAGTTTCTTCGGAAGATTTTAGAAACATTTTTTGTAAAGCACAAGTTTTCAAGTGATATTCCTGTTTCAAATGAGGTAAAACAAATATTTGATCACGAATCTCGACAAAGGCAAATTAAACAAGATAAAAATGTTAAAGAGAATATTACGCAAAAGAAGAGAATCGTCTTCAGATGAATTGATAGATTAATCTTTGCGTTCATGCCTGTGAATATTAACACTGTGAAACTTCTGAAAAATACGTGGTATGTTTTTTTCACTAATAATTGAAAAAATGTTTCCAAAAATCTTTCTAATATATATATATATATATATATATATATATATATATATATATAGTTTCCAAAACTCTGAGCAAGGTTGAATAATTAATTTCAATTACTTCATTCGTATATTAAAATGCAGTAAAATTGCAAAAAATGTCCTCTAGGAAATAACGTATTCATTAAAACTTGTACTCCCAAAAGCCTATGTCTGTGCAAATAATTAGAAATAAAAGTTAATGTCAGAGTTAATATTTCTGGGAAGCCAAAAAAAAAACACCATGTTCCTGTTCAAACATATTATATCAGAAACCCAAATGTTGGAACGTTATCTACGACTGTCCGTCCCTGCATAAGAGATAATTATCCAATGCAAATAAAGGGGAATGATTATATTGTACATTATAAACATTACCATAAACAGTTGCATGTTTCAGCATCGCTGTGGAATTGACAGGGAGACGACTTTAGATTACACCACTTAGAGTATATAAGCCACATCCAAGAGGCAAGTGACGAAATTTAACGATGCAAACATCTCAATATTATGGCCTCCTGCGCAGTGATTATAATGGAGAATCGAATCAAGTACCCTTGTGAATTTACTGACTTTCCCTTCCTTAGACAGTAAACGCTAATATGGTTGGTGGTTAGTATTGGTTATGTGTTACATAAATTAAGACTAGCAGTATTGCTGGGAAGGGTAGTGTTCGTGTTACAATAGCAGTTTATTTACGATAGTATCCATATTTGACAGCCAACCGATCTCACCATACATATGATGTGATTGTCACTATGTTTTGTCTTCAATGTTCTTAAAAAGAAACTGCTCATACGTTACCTTATACCATACTTTGGTAGACTTAAATTCCATTTATAAGAGCCATTTTACAATCAACCCATATAAAAGTCTATTTATCTATCAAATGATGAAAATAATATCAATTTTAACGACATTATATTTATTTCAAGATTATGTACCTAATTAAGGGAATATTATTAAATATATCTATGTATAGGAAAATTTAGCCAATACACGTCACTCTACAATGTACGTTCAGTCCGCTTTTCTGTCTCATAATATATTTATATATATATATATATATATATATATATATATATATATATATATATATATATATATATATATATATAGAATAAATGAGAAAAGTATTGGCATAAAAAAGTGCTCAATGCTAATAAAGCAGAGCAGTTTTACAATCAATGATAATTATATTATAGATATTATAAGCTGATAACTATAAGTTTCATGCTTACGCAAAAGATGAGTCAAATGGTAGAGATTTTAAAAACCAGTAGTTTTTTTAGCGTTTGTTTAGCAAGTTTATTTTATCATTTTTTTAACACAGCTTTAGCGTCATAACATTTCATCGCGTGAACATGCTTCACGTTTATATAAACGCTAAAGAACTACTGGCTTTTAAAATCTCAACCATTTGACTCATCTGAAGATTGCGTAAGCATGAAACTTATAGTTATCAGTTTATAAAATCCATAATATCATTATTATTGATTATATATATATATATATATATATATATATATATATGTGTGTGTGTGTGTGTGTGTGTGTGTGTGTGTGTGTGTGTGTGTGTGTGTGTGTGTGCATATATATAAAGCCTCGTAATTTAGTAGACAGGTTTATTTATCTACGTAGTTATATTTCATATACAGAAAGCGATGTCAATATACGCATAGGAATGCATGGACTGCCATTTCCTATAGAAATCTGATCTCTCTAATGAAATAAAACGAGAATACTTCCAAGCTGTAAGCGCGTAAGTGCTTCTGCGTGACTGTGCCACTTGGAATTTAAGAAAACGCTTGGAAACAAAACTACAGGGAAACTAAACAAGGATGCTGCATGCTGTCATGGATACAACACCCAAGAAAAAGAAGCTGTTCGGTAACTTACCTGCTACCACATAAAGCATCCCATTAAGACAATATGTATATGCTGGACACTGCTGGAGAAGTTGGGATGAAGTCACAAGTTAAGTTTTCCTGTGGACAACTACCCATGGACACGACAGTATTGGTCGACTAACGAAAACTTAAATTCATCAGCTCTTTGTGGATACGGGATGCCGTGCGGAGGACTTGCTAGAAGTGATTATCGATAGAGATGAGAGAGAGAGAGAGAGAGAGAGAGAGAGAGAGAGAGAGAGAGAGAGAGAGAGAGAGAGAGAGAGAGAGATCCATGGGAATTCATAAAGTCAAGCTCAGTTGATGATGATTGTGATATATTATATCACACAGAAAAATATAGCAAAAACGTTTTTTTCATTCAAAAGATAATATTCTTCTATCCCACCAAACACTAGCATTTTATTATCTATTCCTGGAAATTATACGATCAAAACTGATGTTGTTTAAATAGTGTTAAATAGTGTTCATAACTAGCATTGTTCAATAAATGTATTTCTAAATAAAAAATATGCATATACAGGGATCTAGAAATAAGCACACCCCTTATATATTGAAAAGCTGTTCTTAGTTTGGCACACAAACGTCGGATTTTTATAGCACTGTCTTTTACGAAGCGGTCATCTACTAAAGTATTGAACTGAGGCCATGTTTTTTGATCGGACTAGAAACCAGGATTGTAAGCATGATTATATGGGAAGTATAGTTATTTACTTATGCATAAGATATGATATATATATATATATATATATATATATATATATATATATATATATATGTTACCAGATGAATTGGTATTAGGATGATTCCAAGTTGGACCTTTCTTCCAGCAGCGTAATGTTAGAGTTGATCAGGTCTAAGTCAAAGAGTGCTCGATGTTCAATATTATTGATCAGAGCAATATAATTTAAAAGAAGAAGGCTTAAAAATCGGTCATTTTGCTGTTATAGATCTATAGATACCTATAGGTAGAAGGAGATCTATAACCGCAAAATAACAGATTTTTAAACCATTTTACCAATTATATATATATAATCGATTCTAGACATTTCTAGATGGATTACATTAATACGTTGATTTTCTCTCGTTATTTCTTCCAAAATTGTTAGTCACATCATATGATTATGTTCATGATTTAGTAAAAAATTATTTAAAATATATAATCCGCCAAATTTACGATTTCTAGCCACATACACAAATACATATACACGCAAAACACACACACACACACACACACATTCTCTCTCACACACACATGCACAGACACATACACACACACACACACACACACATATATATATATATATATATATATATATTGATAAGTCATCCACAGACACGTGTTTCAGCGTTTCACGCCTCTTCAGTGTGGCTAGACTGCTATCTTTGGTTAGGGTCGAACTCAGACTGTCCGTATGTTAGCCCGATATCTTATCCCTTCATCCACTGACAGACGTGGCGGGGACTGGTGTTTTTAAACTATTAAGTACATAGGTTTGTTTATGTATTTTACGGTCACTGAGAGATCAAATTTCCGGGGAAACGATCAACACCTTAAACATTATACAGTAGAAATCAT
>CM042158.1:69111539-69144039 GCA_023376005.1 Doryteuthis pealeii
TCCTATCAAATACGAATAATTTTACACAGATCGATTTAGCCAATAGATGGGTCCCACACTGGTACTAACACTCCGGATTACAGCGGACCGGAAAAAATGGCAATAACAGGGTACTACAAACTCCATGGATCTCCAAAATTGGAGTTTCACCTTCAGATGCAATTTACGTTCTTGCCAAGGTCTCTATTCTAAAGGATCATATTCTTTCGTAGCAGATACAGTAATTGTGTTCTAATCACAGCCAAGTGTATAACAATCTACATAACTGAATCTTCAAATCAAAAGTTGTATCTCTCTAAGTATATGTGCAGTTAGGATTGTAAATCATATAATAGACATGGTAAAACGTTTTATTTTAATGTACGAGCATCAAATGATGATATTCACATATTTGAGAGCCGGTAGAGATGATCAGATACAGATGATAAAGACGAATAGTTAAATACTAACGTGGTTTTCCAATTGTCTCTTACTCTGGATTCGGGTCAAAATTTCAAATTCCCTAGGTTGTTCAACAAGCCACATAAACATGCGGCTTAAAAAAAAAAAAACTATTCATGATTAAATAGCCACATGTAGCTCGTGAGCTGTGGTTTCACAACCCCTGGTATATAAACTCGGTATAATGTATTAAGTGTCTTTTTTTCCGTCTATCTGTCATCGCATAATAGAGATGGCTAGACTTATGGACAGCAATTTGTTTGTACCGAGGAAAATAACTAATTTTCTGTAACCCAGTAAAACATTATTAGCTGACATATTTTTAAAATACCGAATAATTCTCTGTTCATATTAAAGATTTGGAAATAAAATGTAAGACTAATTATAAACAAGAGTCTGGTTTGTACATCAAATTACCTAAATTGAATATTTATCATCGTTTAACCTTATAATGTAAGTTAAAAGAAAAACTTTAAATATCCCCTTAGAGATCTTGGTCTCAGCAATTTTTTCAATTTCCATTAAATGATTCTTATACTTTATGATTATATATGAGTTAAGTGTACAATCTCATTTTTTTAATGAAGAATAGCGATTATAATATAATAAATAATGAAATAGCTTTTTAAGATACATTAAGGATTTTAACAAATGCACTGAAAATCACTTGATCTTTGTTCGGATACGTATTAAAAACTATAAAAGAAAATATACATGTTGTTCCAACAACAATATCTAATGTATCAATTATAACGCACTTATCACATTTCACTGGTTGATAATTATAAGAAGCTGGTCATTAATTAAGTTTATATTAATGTAAGAACGATACAGAAAATAAGGAACAAAGTGAATATTAAAACTTCAATAATTTAATAGTTTCAGAAAAAAAGTATATAAGCATATAGAGAGATGCTTTACACACGTGTGTGTGTCTCCGTGGGGTTTACTGAGTTCAAATACGAAGGTTTTCTAATTCGGTTATTTTCCATTTTAGCAACATTTGATTTAAACTCTTAAAGTTCGTAAGAGTTCTTAACTGATTATTGTGAAGTGAATTTTCCAGAAAGGGATTGTACATATTTTAAGGAACTGTTTTTAGAATCCATGCATACAGGTACATATTTTCACTCCCTGTGTAGTAGTTGAATTAGTCGGGAATTTTATTTTAAGCTCTAATGTTTATCTTAATGACTTTCTTTTAACAAATCACTATTATGCCATGGATCCTAGCCAGTAAGATGCCCTGTATGAGACACTCCACTTAGAGAGAAGCCTTTCTATCAATGTTCAGAAGAATACTGTTGATACTTGAACTGATAATGCCAGAAATTAATTGGTTAATCTACATTCCCTTCAGAATTATATCTCTACTTTGGTAGACAAAAAATGTTAATTAATTTGGTTCAGGTCTTTTCGGTGCTACTTGCTATTTTTTTTTGACTGGTCTTGTATTTCACATTTCACTTTCCAGAGGAACATTTTCAATCTTGTAAAATGTGCAAGACCCTAGAAAATGTAGGAAAGATGAAGAGGCTAGGATAATGTTCAGTCGCCATTTATAGCAATTCAATTTCTCTCTCCAGATTTCCCCCTTGTGCAATTATATCGTTACATCTGTAATTCCTTCAATTTATCTTTATGAATCTCCCTCCCCCCCCCCTCTCTCTCTCTCTCTCTCTCTCTCTCTATATATATATATATATATATATATATATATATATATATATATATATATATATATATATATATAATAAAGGGAATGACTTACCGGTAAACATTGTGTTTGACATTCAACTTCGTTCATTAACTGCGAAATTGTATTCAGTATTCAACGGTCATAATTGTAACATTAACTTCCGCAATTAACTGTAATTAATCAATATCTTGATTAATTCATTGGAATTAACCCTGAATATCCTTATGGTGAAACTCGAGTATGTATGTAGCCACTTTCCTTTTCAATGTTTTGCTATATTGTGAAAGGTCTGAGAAAGAAGATTACTGGTTTTTCAATAGCAAGAATGGTTTCGTTTTCAAATGTAAGGAAGATTTGTTAATATTCAAAGAATACTTAGAAACTATTTCCAACTAAATGAAGTAATTTTTTGTACAAATATGTTTTCTTAATGTCCTTTATAGTATATTTAGTAATATATATTATGTTTTCACACATCTCATAGAAATAATTGCTGTCAGAAGATTTAAAAGAAATAGATTAAACCTCAAAATCTATGATAAATTTTAGAGGTCAGACTTAGAACTGTAAGTTGCTTTCGGTGAAGAAGTCACACGTTTAAATTTAACAGTGTGCGAAATGGAATCTTAAACACAAGTCGTAGATTAAAATAGTTACCAACTTATAATTATTCCTCTACGTTAGGTGTTAGATGAAGTCCCTTGCTTGCAAATATAAGTTTTAAAACCACCCTTAGTGTATAGAGTATTCCCAGTATAAAGGAAAGATAATGAGATAAGTTATGCTTTACAAACAACATGTGGTACCAGCATAAACTCCCTTCTAGGTACTATACCAGTAACTAATACAACATAGACAATACATGCTTACACATATAAATGTACACATATAATATATATGTTTATTTATATGTTTACATATATAAATAAGCATATTGATGAGAAATTCTATCAAATATGTATTTGATAGTATTTCATACGCATACAGTTCAGTATTATCACACATCACGTACCTGTCATAATAGAATATCTCTACAATCACAAATCTATATATTTACAGAGTTAAGTGAATTCTCTTTAAACTTTTTGTAAGGAACGTGCACTTATAAATACACATTTTTTCAATAGTAACATATATAATATCGGTTGCATTGATACCCCGGATATGAAAACTCAATCATTCTCGACAAAACAATATTAACAACTAAGGCGTTACAAACTAGCACCCTCGACGTTACTAGTTTTATAAGAATACTTTAAAATAACGGAGCATAAACAGTAACAAGGGCCTTAACATAGGCTTTTTATGTTGCATATTTGCTAACAATTAACAATTTTGAAAGGTGTATCTTTTTTATAATTTCAGGATTTCAGAATGTATAATTAAATCCGCTACCATTTTTTCAATATAAACTGATAAGATACTGATGAAGTTGATTTTACTATTGATATTATTTATTATTATTTTACGTTCTTAGCTTTAAAGTTATCTGTTCTTTATCAAATATTCTAAGATGATAGAAATGATAATAAAACTGGAAAACATGTGGAAAGCTTCTCATCTTCATAATGACAACTGTATTAACGAGACTTATGAGAAAATCAAGAAAGTAATGTTAGACGACAAAGAGACAATATTATCAGACAAACATGGAATGAAAGCAGACTGAAAAATCATAGGCTCGCCAAAATATTCTCATGGAAAGTGAGTAAATGAGGTATATTTTTCGACAAAAATCCCTTTGTGGTCAACACTCATCTTCAATCGATGTTGTAGTGCTTGCATCTCATCAACTATAGATACAATGGCATCATATGAACTTTGTAAGCTAATTTAAGTAGGAAACTGGATGTTTGATTATGTTGACTTACTTAATATATGCAGGAGCAATGTTGGTTATTAAAAATAAATGAACTTCCATGAAAACACATAAGAATGGATATAAAACTAGGGAAAATATAAAGGAAGAGAGTATAAATCATAATAAATAAGACATCGGAAAGCCAAGCAAGGAAAATAAAAGCATCTTTGTATTCAGTACGGCTACAGATAAACTCTTTGGTTTCATCCGAATACTACACGTGTTGATTTTATATAATATGTTATTATTATCAATAATATTCAATAATAACGTTATTCACTTCCGCAGTCAATAATATATCACGATGCGTCAATAATATATCACGATTCTACATCCCTCTACTTCTTAGAATTAGAGTAGCATGTTTATTTTGTTCATAATTTAAATTTTTGTGTGTCTTGATGAAGTTTGCTTTTCAGGGGTAGGTGTTTATGTCTCGCCTCTAGATGTTTCAGTAACATAAAATGTATCAATGACTAATGTATATTTCCTTGATCCTGGGTTGTTTTCCTTAATTAATTATTCATTTGTTGCAAGAGTGCTTGTTGATATTATTGGTAGTAAAGTTTGGGAGAATGTTGCCTCTCCTTCAGCTGAAATACTTCCCATTTTGATTTGACTTTTGTTTCCATTTTGGTCTAAAGATATGTTGGTCCTTATTATATGACAGATCAAGTAATGCTTGAATGTGTTCGTCATCCTTATAACAAACACCTAATTGTTCTTTCTGCCCGGATTAATAGGCTTCTACTTTGGGTTTTATCGTTATTGAAAACAACTGCAATTACCAATTTTATTCATGATATCTCGCATAATATGAGACGAGGCTTGGACATCCTCATCGACATGGAAATCTGTTTCCATACCATAAACATTGGCTTTCCACATGTTAATGATGCCGCAGTTTACCTTGCCAATAATAGTAGTAGTTATACTCTTCTGTTCAGTTTCTGTTAGGGAAATATTATTTCACTAGCAGTTACACTGCCATCATCTTCCTCTTCGGCAACATTTGCCCTCATTGTCACTTGTCGGTTATATAGCTCTGCTCTTGGGGTAGCCAGAGTTCTTAGATTTATGAAACAGGGTCTCCGAAGGTCTGGTGCTGCCTAAATAGTATGAACATTTTAATCTCACTATCATTTCTTCAACAGGTTCTATTGTATCGACACACATGGGGTATTTCCGTTATTTTTTCCACCCTTTCTCTCAATCTGAATAGGGTTCGGATAAGTTAAGCTTCAGGTTTTATTGACTTACCTGCATTTTATTTTATTTCGTGACTTTTGTAGACAATGTTAACTATTGGCTGGCCACCTTTCTCCAGCAGTCTGCGTTTGATTCCACTGTATAGATTCCCTTATTTGTCATCCCGAAATTGTAATCCATGGCAATATTTCGGAACCACTACAGTTTTCTGCTGGTTGAGGCTCTGCCAAGCGGAACGTTTGTCGAGGTGTAAATGTTTAGTTCCGTAATGATCGCCGCGTAGTCTTGAGAATTCTCCCTATCCAGTAATCTCTAAATATGCCTTATTTAATGGGTCCAGATAAATGTAATAATTCAGCACGTCTCCTTTGCCTCATCCTTCTTGCTTTACGTTATTCTAGCCGTCGCCTTTTATAAACTCTTCAAGGATCTATCTCTTCACCTCAACGTAAAATCAAGACGGTTTCCTCCAATGTCGCCCTTTAGGTTCTACACACCACTGCCCCATTATAGCAGTCAATATTTGTATTTCCACATGTCAAATTTTCATACGCCATATTTGTTGGATTTTTTGTGTATATAAGGCGTGTGACAGATGCCTACTCCTAAATATAGACTCGTTGACTACCACGTGACCACCGAAGATTGCTATTGTCCAATCACTGGCAGGGCTGCTGCTGCTGTTGTTGTATTTATACTAGTCTGATTCTTAACCTTGGCTCATTGCTATTTGGATTATCTTGGACGTCGGACTTACAAAGAAAACTATAACATTGTATTCTTATTGGCTTGCTTACTTATTTACTACATCTGGAACCAAGGATGGCGGCCAGATACATTTGCTACTATGTTTTCTGTTCTTGGTTTTTTCGTCGTCGCCAGTGAATATATTCTGTTTATAGTTATGATGGCTACAGATAATTCATAAGGAATCATCTGAATGACAGCACGTACAACAACATCTATGGCGGATTTCAGATTATGATTTATTTTTTTCAATCATGCAATAGGTGGTGTTCACTTCCAATGTTGTCTATGGGCTAAATTTCCTGTTTCCATATTATAGAAGAGTACTACAATAAGTATACAGCAAAAATGACTGTCGGTTGTAATTTTTAAAAATCATAAGTTTTTACCTATCTAATGTAGATTGACTAAATGTCTAAATAGAGTGAACGAATAAAACAAAATAGAATAAGGACTCTATAGAATAAGAAGGAAAAACAACTCCGCCAACGAAAAAAACATCAACAATCATTAGATTATAATTATTTTTGACTTGAGTTTAAAGGAAAATACATTACAAAAGCAGGATGTTTAATAGACAGAAAAAGAGGAGCCGTTGGAAATTGAGATAAACTAAGCATACAAATCAATATTTATATTTTGCCGAGAACACTGAGCACATATCAAATTTGAACGAGTCAAAACCTAAAGGTATCAATGTAGAACTATGTCCATCTTATTATTTACAGTAACGTTTTATGGAAACGGAATACTGGACTAAAGAACAACAGATAGATAAGATTCTCCTTATACGGAAAGTTGAATCTGCACCATTTCTAGAGGAAATTTATAATTTTCAAGATGATAGAAAGCCGATAATATCTAACCGTGAAGCACAAAGGAAGTGAAAATGAAACCGAAAAAGAAATGATTTACTGTTTATCGATGGATGTTTTCAGAGTTAGGGAAGAAGAATATATCATCAACGAACATAGTTTACAAAATGTCTATTATTCAGACTTTATCACTGAAATGCTTAGATATGTTAAACACTTCAAAATATGTTGTCAAATTCTGATCATAATTACATAGGAAGTGTCAAGAAGAAATGGATGATTAACAGCAGAATCATTCATGTATTCGATCGGAATGGGAATATAATGTTTTTCAAGGAAATTCCTTGTTCGTAATTGTATACTTTAGGCCTATTGTAATATAAGGAATAATAAAGAAGTACATAAATTAACTTCACAAAAATAAATGAACCATCTAATATACAGGTTAAACGGAATGATCTCTCGAGTTACAAACGTAAATAAAAAAGCAATAAGAATATTATTTAAAATTTAATTTTACTATAAGAAACAACAATACACACACACACACACACACATATATATATATATATATATATATATATATATATATATATATATATATATATATAAAATTATTGTCTCATTTTTTAGATCGTTCTAAAGCTTGCTCTCATGAGCTATACATTCCCGAAGCCTAGCATTGTCCTTGGTATTGCTGCTAGTTTTGTTTGTGAGGTGTCTGTATCATAGGTGTAAAGAGTTCAGTCATAAGGTATCCGCAGAAGTGAATGCAAGGAGATATAACTGCTGAACAAGCCCGCTTCGGAATTTAATCACGTAGTGAGATAAGGCGACCTGTAAAACGCAGAATGTTCACCGTTCTACGCCATCATGGCAAACAGCATTAGAGGACCGATGTTACAACTGCTCAAAAATAAGTTCTCTATGGAAATTTAAATTCAGAAGATCATAAAACTGAACCCTATATATGGAAATGTAATGCGATATATTAGAGAAAGAAACATATCCGGAGATTCAGATGCATTTATACACATAATTAAGTTGAAGGATATACCCTTACTGCTGGTGAAAAGTTAGCTGACGCGGTTCCTTAGATATATCTGATCTATTTAACCCAGGAATGGGTCCATAACAGGTACTACCGGATCAGAGTTGACCTGGGAGCAATGTCAATAAACGGTTACCCCATACTCCTCAGTTTCAGAACTGGAACCTCAACTCTAGAGGCCGTTTAACTTCATACTCAGGACACTAAATCCCTCAGATACCTTTTAGGATATACGATAAAATGGGTTGAGTGTTTACTATAGAAACAATTACAGAATACGGTGGGGACAATCATATAGGGGGTAGATCATGACGCGAGCAGTCGAATGATCTGATGAGGGCTTCTCCAACTGCCCTTCTAGACCAAGTAAGGACCAAAGGGCAGTGCTGCAAATCATGGGCTGATAAGCCACCAGAATTCCATCCTGAAGCATCACCGGTCGCCTCTCACACGTGGCCAACAGATTCGGGGGGTCTTACCATTCTGCAGAGGAAAAGTCAGCGTATTCTACAATCCCAGCCGACAGTGCAATATTTAATAGTGGTATCACACGCTGCCTACAATCCCTAATAATTAAAATAAATCTCTTACTTATAGTATAAAATAATTTTCAATCCAATCCGTAACTAAATGATTATAGAATTCTCCCCATTTATTATAAGTTCTCAGTGAAAATAACTATTAAATGGCTAATTAGTACAGATTCTTACTTCTGCATGTATTTTTGATTTCCTAAAAACATATTTTCCTACAATTTATGAAATGTATACGAGAAGATTAAGTTATTAAAATACACTTCCTGCAGAAATTGTAAAAATACATTGTATATATGCATCTTAAGTATTTTAGTCAAATTAGTTATATTTTGTAATTTATCATTTATGTGTTTGTTGAAACTACAAAAATATTTTACGATTTGGCGTATTTTCGTAATTTCTTTTTTGTATTGCGTAATACAGGAATTCAGGAACTCCGAAAAAGGATATAATGATAAGAACTAGGAAAAAGGATAAAAAAGGATATTAGGAAGCTATCGAAGGTTTCGAGATTGCGTCTGATTATTAGTTAAATCAAAACCCTAGGATTGTTCAAGATCTTTCTGGGTCGGTAAATGGATTACCCAAATAATTCAACAAAAGTTTTAATCTATCATTGTGACCCGAAACTTTTTCAGAAATCCTAAGGCTTATCAGTGAGATAATGGCATAAGAACTAATTATGCAAAAGATAAGATTCAGGCGAAGAGCATTTATATTGGTAAAAAGAGATTAAACTGAAACAGAAGACATACAAGAGCAGGTTTGCTGGATGAGGAAGATGTACTACTGGGAACTGAGCAAGACAATACACTTTGAACATAGAGACAGATAGTGTTGGCACAGACCAACATTTGTCTTGGAGAAAGAGACAAACATTTATATGTACTTTACATACAAACAGATCACCTATGCGTTTTATTCAATTATAGAAATAAGTTAATCCAAGATCGCCTTAATAGAAGAGCTGACTCTTGTAACTCCAAAAAATCCATTATTATTTACTACCACAAAACGAATAATTTTCGCACAACACATGAATATATATATATATTTTATTATGTTTTGTTTAAGATTGTTTTAAGTTTTTTCTTCACTAAGATTATTCAATTGGATATTGGTGTGTCTCGCGAGTGCATACGCTTGCATCAAATGAAGGTTTGTATATAGGTAGGGATGTGCAAATTATCGCAGGCTCTAAAAAAAAGGGTGATCACAGGAAATTCTTCTAAAGATCATATAAAATAAACTATCTGATTTTAATAAAACTTTCGGTATATGAAGTAATAAAAGACGAACTTTTATTGTAAATAAATGTTTACTAATTTGAAACGCTAATAATTTTTGTCGTTAGTTTTGTTTCACACATTGATTCCCCGTACAAAGATCTTAGTAATTTTTTTTTTTTTGTACATAAATAAATTTTACATTTTTGGAAAGACAATATAATGACGGAACATATGTAAGAAAAACTAAATAGCTACTAAATCGGTTTTGGAAATAGGGCATCTTAAACATAGAAACTTAAATCTCGTAAATAAGAAAAAATATATATATTTCTTTTAATTGTTAGATTATTTTCAAAAGAATTTTATATTAAAAGTTCCTATTGTCTCCATTTTTATTTTATTTTTCAGGGATTTTTAAAAATGTATAAAATGTAAAATAAATACTTTTGTTTAATGTACAGCAAAATCGTATTTATTTAATCAAAGAAAATATTTTATAAAAAATATCTTGCAAAAATAATGACATGATATATGTCGGTTTTTATTTTATAAATTTATGAAAATAATGTTTGAATTAAAAATTGTCGTCATTCTTATTACGGATGGATCTAAGAGAAATAACAACTCTGGGTTTTGGGGAAAACTGTTGTTGTTATTGTTTTCACTGGTGTGTTCTGGGTACATAAGTTAATAGGTTCAAATCCGTGACGCTTGTATAATGATACTCTGTAAAACTCAAACAGTGATTGAATAAATTTATTATTTTATTTGGAAACAAATAATTCTCCCGTTTACATCCAGAAAGCAGATATTACCGATCTGTTAAAATTCTATAATTAAAATTTTATTATAAATAATTTCTAACATTCTAATTTTCATTTTCCCAACTCTCTTTTTCAATAATATTAAGAGTTAAATCGTGAGGCATCAAGGAAATGCTAAATTAGTAATTTGTTTTTGCTTCAGAAAAAAAATTATTATACGTATACTCCTCCATACTAAGAGATAGTGCACACGTCAAGATGCGCTAATTGTCAACAAAAATTAAGAATTTACGGGAATTTACGGGAATTTACTTTTAAATGCAAAAAATTAGGTTTTATGTAAGAGAAATTTGTATTTTCATTTTTTATAACACATAAACTTGGAATTGTTCTTTATATTAAACGTAAAAGAAAACATTAAAAAGTTAATTTTCCATTTTTATTTACGTTTTAAAATATTCTTAACAATTAAGCGGACATTTGAAAGCTCGCGGTTTGTCCGCGGTTTGCACATGTCTATATATAGGTCTTGCATTTGCATACACAGCAGATCATACCTTTAAGAACAATAGATATTTTCAAAGGGCAAGTAAATGACGTCGCAGGATCTTTTTTTTCTGAACGATGTCTTTAGCGGCTTCTAATCAGGTTTCGAAATCGGGTTTGATTCCATGGTTGATTGGTTTTTCAAGAAGTCGAGTAGTAATTTCAAATTGTCACAAGGAAAAACCCCATTAGGTCAGCCGAGTTTGATTGATCACCCATGACATCGGGTTCAGTTTGAGACAAGACTATTCATTTGATAAATGTCACGTGATCTATCAATTCTCGAAATTTAGAAACGAAATACCGTTTGTTAGTGATAATTGGTCGGCTAGACCAGACATTATACGCCTGCTATGACTCCACAACCGGTCAGTAAGATGAATGTCATCGTCGTTAAATCAAGGTGATATGTCCACATGAGAAGATGCATGCGTCGTTCTTATTCCAAAACGTAGAGAGTTTAGAGTAAAGACCAGAAGATGACGATAGGTGAACAATGGTGACAAACAGACAAGAACAGAGTGGCTTTGACGAAGGGAACAGAACGAGATAAGAGAAGTTGGCTGGCCGATTAGAAAATTACAGGATAAAAAAACAGGCCTGGTAATGATTACACAGAGTTTCCGATCTTTATCAAGAAAGGGTACGTAATATATACACAAAATACAAGAAAGCGTATGCAACAATATGATTAGTAATTGTGTTTTATACTGCCAAGATTGTTAAGGACTTGTTGGTATGCGTTTGAATTTAGAGTTTTTCTTCTCCGAGATAGGTTACTCTAAATAAGCAAAGGATAATATTAATCAGCAGCATTTAGTTTAGATATTTGCGCAAACTACGTCCGTTGGCATTTGATCCCGGCTCACCGCTTCCATTTTCTTCAACAATAACCATTAAGAAAACCCTTCTGTTTCTATCACTAGATCTCTTTCGCTCTGTCTGTCTGTCTGTGTCTCTCTCTGTCTCACTTTCTACGTCTCTCTCTCTCTCTCTCTCTCTCTCTCTATATATATATATATATATATATATATATATATATATATACTGATTATGAAACATTGAATTTAACTACTTTAAAATAAGTATCATAGAAAAGCTCATATATATATATATATATATATATATATAGAGAGAGAGAGAGAGAGACAGAGACAGAGACAGAGAGACAGAGAGACAGAGAGAGACAGAGAAAGAGAGAGAAAAAGAGAGAAATAGTTTCTGATGTATAAATGATAAGATATATTCACCGTGAAATTATAGCCTCTACAGTAAATATACATGTTTTAGCCCGTTACCTTTCGTGAGAAGCAAATATGTTCTGACAGTCTCTTTCGGTCTAATCTCTATGATTTTCATCCCAAATCCGATTTTAAAAAGGATTTCTTTGGGCTGCACATGATCTCTTCAGGTGTTTCCGTGGACACACACACACTCTCTCTCTCTCTCTCTCTCTCTCTCTCTCTCTCTCTCTCTCTCTCTCTCTCTCGCACACACTTTCTCTCTCTTTTTTTCTCTCTCTTTCTCCCTTAGAGTCGGAAATATGTCAAAATAAAAGAGTAAAAAATAATGCGTCTATAAATATGTTTAGTAATGTGCCTCGTCATGAGTTAATGGTTATCAAGCTAATGTCCGGCATCTTCAAGTCGATGCTGTGAATTCGATCCACATTGATTGTCCCACATTTCCTCTTATCATCAGGGGTGGTGGAATGCCGACAGTACTAGGACAATTTCTTGCCGGTGCGCAGCTGGAAGGCCCACTTTCTCAAGAGTTCACACCATAACCTAAATGCTGAGGATGGCAAGATAACAATTGTGAATATTCTAAGCACTTAAAATATAGTGAAAGGAAAATGGATAAATGTTATAATAATGTGAAATATGTGCAAATACTTCTTCAGTGCAAACAAAGAAAGTAATACCAATGACAGTCTTTTATTATTTGTTATTATTTATCCCATTATAACTGTAATTTCGTGAATGCGTAAACTATTTAAAAGCTAGTAATTAGGAGGATATATTAAATATATCAAGAATATATATTAAAGGAAAGGAGAAACAGCAGCACCCCCAACACCTACATAAATCATCACCTTTTGTTTGCAGCCATTGCACCAGAGACTGCCATTCGAGGATCGGTCTGTTCAGCCACTCACGTAGCTGTAAGTGAGAGAGAGAAGGAAAAAAATACGCCATCGTCTAAAATAGACGGAAGGTTGCCAACCATATTAAATATAAATTATGTAAGTCAGAAATATAAAAATGAATTTGCTAATTATTTTACCAGGTTTAGAATGTGCTAAGTTTACTAAATTAACCGTAAAATAAATTCATATATTATTAAGACTATTATTACACATTCGTATATATAATATATATATATATATATATATATATATATATATATATATATATATATATATATATATATATATATATATATATACATCGCAAAAAATACACACGTGCAATCGACTGCAATTAATCAATATCTTGATTAATCCGGGTGGATTTAACCCTGAAGATCCTTATGGTGAAACTCGAGTAGGTTATTACTGTGTACCATTATTATAATAAATTTGCACTACTCACGTATTGAGCACGTTATATTTGTTATATCACTGTGTTATCATTGTGAAACTTGCATCAACTAACCATTGTGACCATTTTCATCGGTAAGTCACCTTTTCCACAAATGCCATATATATATATATATATATATTGACAGGTCTGGTTAAATATCACGGAATATGTCTTAATGATATCCACTTCAAGTCTTGTGTATTTTTTTCTTATATCAGGGACAAAGTGCTAGAGAATGACCCCTATTTATCGAAGAGCTTTCAACTACGTCCCATATAATCTTTTGCTGTTTTATTTTAAATATTTATGTTGTTTGGGATATGGTGGTTATTGAGTAGTCATTCCATATATTACTTTTAAATTTATTTTTTGGGATGCACTCTCAAAATGGCATGGTGAATTTATAAACTTCTTTGTTTAGGTTTAGGGAGAATTTTGCATGTATTATTTTGTTATAACTCTTTGGCTACTTTAAACTGCTCCAAGCATCTCTGCCACCACTGTGATCCTACGCGAGCTGCTAGCATCGGCTTTCGCATGTGTCACTTGTTCACACTAAAAAATCATTTTGTAAACCCCCTTCCATATTTTTTGTCTGTGAACCAATCCTTGAAATATTATGTTGATTCATTTACCAATGTGTAAATCTACATATTCACCAACACCTCCGCGCGAGTAAGATGTGTCACATGGTCAATTTCTTAAGTAAGTTTAACAGATTTTAATTCAGAGTATTCCATCTCCTAATTGCCTAGCCAAGGTTAAAGAGTCCAGTCAGTCCAAAAATGTTCCCCATATCTGGAGAGAGAGAGTAGGTGAATACAAACATTTCACAAGGTTATTAGCACTATGTGAAATGCAAACGGCCTCGTCCAAAGTCGAACACCATTTCCTAAGACTCTAACCATTCTACACTCACCTCCTTGCAATGTAGGGGTATTTCTAATTGAAATTATGGGTCTTATTGTAGCTTCCTAGTTTGTTTTTTTTTTATTTTCCCGTATATGTAGCCACGTCTGTAGTATCCTATTATTTTAGTAAGTTTAATGGTTCCAATTTCAAAATAATTGACTGAGATCATTTCATTTTGGTGTTTTTTTATAACCTTATTAAATAGTTTTATGTATTTGAGAAGATTTCTATTTTTGTTTTATAGTCACTTTTGTTTAGTATAGGTGGGCTCCGTCGCCAATCCAGATAGTAATGTCAGGTTTGCTATTAAGCTGGTTGGCAGATGAGGTGCGAGAGAAGTTGTCCTATAACAATATTTGTATAAATATTATATATAAATATATATATATATATATATATATATATATATATATATATATATATATATATATATATATATATATATATATATATATATATATATATATATATATATATAATTTAATATACCAAGCGTGTTGGTAGATCCTTGCGGAGAGAAAAAACCCGGCAGAGAGTTTGATTGTAAAAATATACTACCAAACATCAACCAGGAAGAAAAAAATTTTTGAAAAAAAAAAAAGACCAAGATATTCGTACCAACAAAAAATAATCTATTGGTATAGTATTTGGCCAAAAGAAAAAACAATTTATATGTATATATATGTATATAAGATATATATATATTCATATAACCGCTAGGAGAAGCTAATTTGTAAAAAAAGAGTCAGATTTTAGCCCTGAAGAGCTTTATGCGAAACTAATAGTAGGTTCGTCGGACTCAGTAGATATCCTTATATATATATAATATATATATATATATATATATATATATATAAAGCTTACAAAAAACCTACTGATCATCTAAAAACATATAAATGAAATTATCCTGGGCCAACAATGCTGAAATTGTATCCATCAAAATTACTAAAATAATAGGTATCAGTAGATGTGATCAAGGTTAAGTCGATTTTTAATTCATTCGGATTATTATAAAATTAAATACTTCAGCTTATCATAATATTAATACCTACATTGGACACAATATGTACCCTATCAAGTCGGTTTATAATCAACCTTTCAGATACGAGTGCCATATAAGAGCAGCTAACAACAAAACATACCAACACCATAACAAATTCACATCAGCAGATCCATGGAAACACTTAATGATTGTAAAATCTTCATTGAGATAAGAATTTAAACTGATTATAAGTCTTTGAAGCTATTAGAATAAAACTTATTAAAATATCATACATAAAATAGTATTTAACACCGGTACTAATATATTAAGCATCATTAATAAGGAACGCACTTATCATAGAACACAGTCAACGAGAGAGGAGCTCAAAATAATTTGAATTCAAAATGAAAACATTGATGTTCCCAAAAAGTTATGCGGTAATTGTAAATATAAGCACATCCGCCACGCGTTTTTCGGTCAGTGACAATCATGTATATCTTAGTGTAACAGTTTTTGAAAAAAGAAGACATATTTCAAATTCAACAATAGACAGATTCTCTTTTTCAAGATATATATATATATATATATATATATATATATATATATATATATATATATTATATATATGAGTTTCAGAAGATATGTTATATGAAAATCTTGAAATATATACAAGATTCTACAGTACAATGTTCCATATATTAACTTTCTTTCTCTCTCTCTCCCTCTATCCTCTCTCTCTTTCTCTCTCTCTCTCTCTCTCTCTCTCTCTCTATATATATATATATATATATATATATATATATATATATATATATAGGTAAGTATGCCAAATCGGTGCATTTAATTATGGATATCGATATATATATATATTATATATATATATATATATATATATATATATATATATATATATACAATGCATGTGAATGACTAGACAAGATATTGATACGTTCTGTTCAGAGAAGAAAAAGAAAATAATGCTCTTTTGTGCTTTGAGCCAATCCAAAATTAATGGACATTAATGGGCATCGGTGGTGGGTATTGTATCTTAGCGTAGCTTCGATATATCTATATCTATAAATTAGTATGTGAGAGAGAAATGGGTGTATCCTACAGTGTTTAAGCTGAGGTGTCTTTAGTGCATGACGTAATACGACTTCTGTAGAGAATAATGAAGGCCAGAGGTGGAAAAGCATGGAAAAATATGGAGGTCCACATAAATTGCAATTCTTTCCTATCTGCATCGATGAACGTAATACGAAACATGATGTGACAGCTCCAAAGCGGATCTGATCATTCGACTGACGAAGAACTCGCCTTGGGAAAAGCTTATTGAGAACCAATCCCACAGTCGTCGAGCGAATGAGCAACAGCAATCTTAACAATGATAAATAAGAAAATTACATTGCAAAATCTTTTCCTTTTTTTTTTAATAGAAAAATGGCATTGACTGGCAGTGAGTATATTATTACATCGACCTCTCGGTGGATTTAAACGTTTATTAGACTTTGCAATAGAATAGATTTAACGTATTTTATTTTATTACAATAACCCTGGAGCTACACGTATCCATAGTCTGGCGCTTTGCATTACCGACCTTTCTTTAATAGACACGCTAATAGACATAGAATGAAACACATTTCTAAATAAAGTTAGTATTGCTCAAATGAGTCCAATTGAGTTATCCGAACAGAACAATATTGTAAATATCCTTAAAGCATAGTCATGTATGTATGAATCAGTATATTCCATCGCAATATTCAATATATGAGGGTTTAAATTTTCTTTCGGGAGAAAATATATCGAAAATGTGTATCACATACGTCTGATACTACGCTATTAACTGGCCAAATGATTACACGATTGACTAAGTTTAAAAACAGAGAACGGATTTCATTGATTTTAACGACATGCCAAACCGTTCAGGGTTGATATATGCCTAAAGGTTGATGAATTGCGTCCATATTTACATTTTTGTCAAGGTGTTTCTTAAAAGTTTTTATTCTGTTAAATACGTTCTATTTTACAAATATATGGGACGGTAAAAGGTCACATTACTCTGGGTCGGAGTATACCTAGGAGTTATATCCGAATTGGAACCCTCACCATCAGATACAAGTTGGTCTCATATCCAGGCCCCAATTTACGTAGAGGTCGTACATCTCTTCAGACGAAATAGACAGCGTATTGTAAATTTCATTGACAGAGCTGTATACAATTGATAACTACTATTAATTACTTCTCAACAAAGTCAGTGTAATATGTGTGTAAGTACGTGAGTATATATATATATATATATATATATATATATATATATATATATATATATATATATATATATATATAAAGTTAGTTTGTCGGGGAAATGAAGCCAATAGCACTTGGTAACTGAAAACACTGAAAATCATGAGAAACTATCAGTTAACAAGCACTGTTGACTTCATGTCCTTGCCAGCCTAACTTAGATATACATGTGCTATCAATGTAATTGTTCACACTTTACTTAGATATGGCAAACATATATGATTATTATCTATATGTGAGCGGGTGCTTGTACATTGTTATGCTGTTTACAGGTGTGTGTTTGTGTGTGTGTGTGTGTGTGTGTGTGTGTGTGTGTGTGTGTGCTTGCGCGTGAGTGCATGTATGGGGTTAATTTTGATTTAGTTGAGGTTTATATGTGTCTATGAAGTATTTTTTCCTTGATTATAAGCAGTGTATAATCATCTGTTTGATACATTGGCATCACTTTGTAGTCGCTCTTACTACATTTGTATAGGTGTGTTTTTCAGTTGCTACCTAGTCTCATGTTGTTCTTATGCAGGGAAATTATTTTATTTAATCATGCTGTTCACCCGATGTATATTTTTTGCAGTTTGTGCAATATTCCGGAAATGCTAAGGTGATGGAGGGATACCAACGAAATACACAACCTATATAAAAAACCTAAACCACAAAATAAAATTTACCATGGCACACAATTTTAGGGAACTACCATTTTTAGTCATCATCAATTAAAACTTAAATAATTTGTTAAAATAAAATTTCTCAATATAAGCATGTCCTTATATAAAAAATTACAACTGTTCGTGAAATTTGACTGTTTTTAAAGTAATCTCCCGTAAAGTTTAACTATCAATTTATTTTTTGGAATTAAATGTTACCCAAGTGAATTTTCAAGTAATTATGGCTTCCTATATTCGAAAACAACATTATTTAACATAATTATACAGTGTGTTTAAATATCAACAGAAAACATACAATTTCTACTCTAACAAACGGCAAAATTATAGAATTTTTGATTAATATTGCGCTTTGTCTGCAAAAACTTTTCTAATAATAAATGTCAATATTAGAAACGTTTTGCTCCAGGAAAAAATAGTTTGTGCACGATATATAATTTCTTAAACGCGTCTGCATATTTTGCCAAGAATTGAAATAAATTAATCTTATATGGCAAAATATTGCAATTAATTTCATTTAAATCAATCTTGCACGAAATAATTTTATTTTAATTCATGCTGTGGCATTAGTTTTAGCAGTTCTTTAGTAAAAAATACTGATATTTATATCGAATATATATGCACCAATATAATATGTACTGATTGGTCCAAAAAAGATTGGATTTTAGCATAGTAAATGATATTTGTATTCAGATCATACCATAATCAATGCAATGTTAGAATATATCTACTCTGAAGAATTCTGGTTCACAATTTTTACGAGTACATAGAAAATATGGGCGATAAAATAGGTTTGGATTTATAAAGCAGGAGATCTGATGCCCCTGGAGGACAACAAATGTAATGAACATGTCAACAAAATCTTAGATATAAATATATTAAACAATGAATGTTGTAATTGTTGGATAGTAAGACAATACTGCATCCCTTAAGCAAATTAAGTATATATATATATATATATATATATATATATATATATATATATATATATATATATATATATTGGTTTGGAGTTATTTTGAAGGCTATCACAATGCAGGTGTAAATAAAAAATAATAAGGTAACAATGGTGTTGTTTGTTAACCTGTGATTTATTCTTCTGAAAAATAGATTTTATCTCGAAATATCAAGAATAAATCACAGGATAACAAACAACACCATTGTTACCTTATTATTTTTTCTTTACACCTGCATTGTGATGGCCTTCAAAATCAACCTCCAAACCAATATATACAAATGCTTCAAGCAAATCATAAAACCCTATATATATATATATATATATATATATATATATATATATATATATATATATATATATATATGTGGGTACACGTACAGGAAAGAAAGAATCACGCTTGATTTTCTTGAAAAATGTGTTAGTGGAAAGAATGCTTACTATTTCAAACTCCCGAGGCTAGATTAGGTATTGAATGTCCCCCGTATGCAGTAGATATGGGGCATATTTTTGTGAAAAAGCAAAATAATATTTCCTTATTTTTTAGAATTTATTTCCCTAAAAGTAAACTCTGCATTGTTTAGAATTACTTAATAGCCAAAAAAATTTTAATTTCGAAAGTTTTGAGAGATTAGACATGGCGTCAAGTCAAACGTAATTCTCCAGGTTAAACAAAGGTCTCTCATCAAATTTTGGGTTACTGAGTAAGTAAAAACCATAGTACGTTAATAGACTTGGTGGGTTGTACGTAGAAGCATATTTTAATCCAATACTTACTTACAAATATGCTTGCAACTATGAATCTGTGTTGATAACATAGTCTATGCAGGGAAAAACACTGAATCCTCGGCAAATTAAGTGTACCAGGCTCATCGGTCAGTAAAGATGGTTATGCTGACAGTATTCAGGGACATGAAGTGTAATTATAATTATAATTGATGTTCTTAATAAAAAGTGTAAGTGTAAACAGTGTTTCTATTGCAAACTCCTTCGATAAAATTCACCTTATTTATTGAATAACCCGCATATATATATATATATATATATATATATATATATATATATATATATATATATATATATATATATAAGATTGGTATATAGATAGATGAAATAAATGTACGCATATATTTAAGCGATTCTGTATGCGTCTGTGTTTATGAAAGCATGCATGCAAAACAGAAGTAATCCGATTTGAATTGATTGAGAGATAATCAAATTGAAAAGGAGATATTGAAAAGGCTCAACATTTTAAACATTACTTTTAAAGAAACATATGATAATTTTCATTAATTCCACCAATATGCCAGAGAACGTTTAAGCAATAATGGCTTAATCTTCTGGGAAGAAAAATGGATCGAGAATTGAGTGCAGTATCAGACAAACAGCATACGACAACTTACACTAATGAAGTATACAGGCATGTTCGGAAATGATATACGTATTTTTGTGTATATTGTATAATGTCGCATATAGTGTACATTTACTGAGCTTCTGTGTGTAGTAATCTTTAACAAGGGAGGCCACCCAGATACATTACAAATGGATAAAGATTTCGATGTCCATACTTGTGACCTTGGGTCACATCAAACCTATGGTGAACGGATTGGATAAATACCTACATATACTTAGCTACGATACGTTAACAGTCAGAATAGAAATATATTTCGCAAAAAATATCAAGTAATAAAGATATTTGGTATACTCTTTTGACAGGTCCTAATGCATTATACATATATATATATATATATATATATATATATATATATATATATATATATATATATATATATATATATATATATATATACTCGCCTACTTACACACATATTACACTGACTTTGTTGAGAAGTAATTAATAGTAATTATCAATTGTATACAGCTCTGTCAATGAAAGCTGGTTACGTCAAACCCTAGCACCTATATGATTGTCCCAACCCTATTGCCCTATATACCAAGCGCCAACCCTTTTTATCATATGTGTGCTGGTAGGCGATGGGTGATGGTATTTATGTTCTGGGAATGACGTTAAACTCTATCTGATGGTGAGATTCCATTTCTGGATGTAGGAGGAATGTGGATCACCCCTTCATCCCAATTGCTCCCTTGTCAACTCTGACACGAAGTGGTAGTACCTGTTAGGGTCCCATCTATGGATGAAATAGTAAAGTCTGTTTATAAAAAAATTGAGTATCCATTAAGATTGAATTTATTTAAAAACTTTGTCGACATTAAATTTCCCACCGAGGTTAATATGCCGTAAAACAAACTATATATATATATATATATATATATATATATATATATATATATATATATATATTAAGGGCAATAAAAGCTTAGAAAATTTGGTTTGCTAGCTGACCGGTTTTGCTCCTAACTCAACAGAGCTATAATCGAGAAGGTAGAATTTACGAATAAGAAATAAATATTTTTTTTTAACTGGAGCAGTTATATAGAAAAAAATACTAGAGTTAGATGGTAATAGTATTAAAAAAATAAATATAAATAAAAAAAAAATACTAAAGGTAGATGGTAATAGTATTAAGTCCAAGCAAACATTCTCTATATTTACAAAGACATGGTTTACTTGTGAGAAATTATTCTCAAATATTTTAAGATGGTAAAATGAGTGGGACTTACACAGGATGGAGAAAAATTCAACAGTGAATTTCTTAGCACACTCACGGTTACTTATGAAGTGCTCACCTATGGTCATTGAGACCAAAATACAATAGTTTATCTTTGGATACAATCTTTTTTGATCCTGCTATCAGGATCAAGCAACATTGTCCTACAAAGATTAAAAATTAGAATGTTGCTTCCAATGAAATTCTAAAAAATATACACGGGTCTTTCGCCCAGGTGGCTAACCTTTATTTCCTTAGATTTTATTGCTCTTAAAATCTTATAATGAATAAAACAATTGATCTGTTTATTGCAATCATTAAATTCTGTATCCCACGTAAAATATTTCAATATATATATATATATATATATATATATATATATATATATATATATATATATATATATATATAACCGGCAAATAGTTTGCTTGTAAAAATATACCAAACATTACTTGGGGAGAAAAAAAAATTTTGAAAAAAAAAAGAAAAGACCAACGTAATCATACCAACCGAAAATAACCGGTTGATACTATAATACTTGGCCAAAAGAATTTTTATATATATATATTATATATATATATATATATATATATATATATATATATATATATATATATATATATGAAAATATATATTCATAAAAAACCGTCAGGATATACTAAAGATAAAAGTAAAGAGTGCTCAAAACCTGAGTAGAACAAATGATAAAGATAAACCTAATGAGTCAGATATACCTAGTAAAAGTAGGTATATCTGACTCATTAGGTTTATCTTATATATATATATATATATATTATATATATATATATATATATATGTGTGTGTGTGTGTGTGTGTGTGTGTGTGTGTGTGTGTGTGTGTGGAAATGGGGATAATTCAAATTGTGCAACAAATTTTCTTTAAAGAAATATATTTGATAAGCGGTTACATTTATTTCTGTAGCCCTGCTATTGGTTAAATAATACTGCTGCTGTTCTTCTACAAACACCGCTTTGGCATTAAATAACTCACGAAGGTTGATACGCCATTAAATAAAGAAACAAAATAGAACCAAATCTTTTGTGTCGATATTTAAAACTAAAATGCATTAAATGTTTCTAACCGATCTCTGCAGATTCCAAGAAACACTCACCAACTTTTATATAAATTCTGTCTTCTAATTAAAGATTAAAGGCTTTCCTATTTGCCTTCGTTGATTTATCGATAGCGGATGCATTGATGCCGCCATCTTGTAATGGAGCCAAGACAAGGACTTAACTGGCCTTTCATCTCGCTAGTTATGTCAAAATGATAATAAATTTCCAGATAGCCTCCTGATTTATGATATGATCGATGCCAATGATCGAACAAATTTTATGTTAAGTTACACAAATAGTGTCATAGAAGTTGCTCGACCAATGGAAGAATAAATAATAAGTCAGTGTCCGTAAGAGTATGAGCGCATAACATTGACGGTATTCAAGAGAATTTTCAGTTAGCTGAAGTTTATATAAACTTGGTGCAAGTATCAAGTTTAAACTCTTAGCTCTATGGATTAGTATATGTATGTTTGTACACTAACTGTTTGTCTGTAATACTCGGGTTTAGAATTTCAACAGAGATACTATGAAAATAAAAATTTGAATTACTTCCCTTAACATACCTATTCAGAGGAGTATATACGAGTCATCTCAATGTAGAGCAATAATGCGTAAATTAGTTGATCACTATAAGTTTGAGAACACTGAATGTTCATAATTACATTAAGTGGGGTCTTACCTCTGGAAAATGTTTATTTAAGACTTGCATATTATATATTCTAGTAATAGCAGGAAATGGAGATAATACCAGCACTACTATTTTTGATAGCATATGTACACTTATATAAATATGTACATTAAATTCGGATAATGGTCACTGACACCACGAATAGAAAACTCTTACAGATACTTGAGGCAATTTGCATAAAAAATATAAAAATAAAATAGCATTTAATACCGGTAATAATATACTTTATAACTAAAGCACTAACATAGTTAGACAATAATCCCTCCTGAATAAACTAACAACCACAAAAAACTGCAATAACTCATTCCAAACGAATGAAACTTGCAACAAGCAACCACTTCAACCAATAACCCCCTAAAGACAAGTGTCATGGTTGAAAGCGCCTAGGTAAAAATATGGGACATTCTGTGTGTGTGTGTGTGTCTCTCTCTCTCTCTCCCTCTCCCTCTGTCAGTCTATGTCTGTTTGTCTATGTCTGTTTTGTCTGTCTCTGTCTGTGTCTCTTCTTGTCTGTCTCTCTCTGTCTGTCTGTCTCTGTCTGTCTTTCTCTCTCTCTCACACACTCTCTCTCTCTCTCCTCTCTATATATATATATATATATATATATATATATATATAAGAGAGAGAGAGAGAGAGAGAGAGAGGGGGGAAGAGATGGAGGGAGAGAGCGAGGTGGGAAATTTCTGAAGTTCCAACGAAAGGAGTTTAAATTTTATTATTATTTCTATTCATTTCGATATATAAATTCGTTAAAATCGTTTTCAATATCTTATGGTCGCCTTCTAGATTTTTATTTATATATCTATTTCCTGAACAGAGGTCGGGAGAGGGATAATAAATCATATATAGGTAATTCCACGTCAACTGTAGGGCGTTCCATTGCTGTTTCTTTCATAACCTATTCTCTATACTCGCCCCTATTTTTCTAGTACATGCATTAATTTGTGTATTTTGGTACTAAAATCTTTGCATATATATATATAATATATATATATATATATATATATATATATATATATATATACCAATCCCTCCACACAATCAGGATGCAAAGTACGGTCGATTTCTTAACGGAGTTTAAGAAATTTTAATTCAGTGTTGTCTTTCTCCTAGACTGGTTACCTAGTCATGTTCAAATAGTAGCCTGTGCTACTATATACCCATAGATAGAGGGAAAGTAGCTGGATGCATATCTTTCGCGAGGCTGTTAGTGCTATATGAAATGCAAACAGCTTAGTCCAGTATTTCTCTGCATTTTTTAGTTGAGGCTTGATAATTTGTATTATATGGACTATTCGGACTATTGTCCTCATCTTTGTTTGTATCTGTAGAACGTTCCGGGGTGATGTGCCCTCCGGGTTCTTCAGGTATTTCTTGACGGACTTGGAAAAATTTGCTTCTAACTCGGGAACCTTCTCTTCGAACTCGGGAACCTTCCTGACGTAATCGGGAACCACTACGTAAATTTAAACCCAACCCTTTATTCAATCCAAAGGGTATACTATTCTCATTCCGCTATAATTATACACATGGCGTAGTGGATATGGACGTTCTTATTAATGCAGTTCTAAGTGAAAGTTATCTCTAGGCTGCAGGTTCAATCCTTGTCAAGGGCGACTGTAACATAGAATAATAATTAACATAATTTTACTTTGTACCCAGTCATGATTTGTTTTTAATTACTTTTATTATGTCTAATATATGTTTAATTCTCTCATTTTCTTAAGCGCCAACAAGATAGTTTTAACAATTGTTTTATTGATTTTTCATGTTTAAATTCTACTTTGGATTTTACATACTGTCAGCCGTAAATGCACTGTTAGTGTTTCGATTATAACTTGAGAGAGAAAGCAGCTGAGAATAGGTATATTGCAACAGCAGCAGATTGCAAATCTAAGATTATGTCAGTATTAGCTTGAGGATTGATTTTAACTTCCTAAAAATTGAGCATTTTGATGCGGAATGTTAAAACTATCCACATCACTAATGTCATATCGAGCAAAAAATATCACCAATAAGTATATATTTAAAATGGTTGAAGCTTGGACACACCACGGTTTAATTCATACAATTATTTCAATGGAGTCAGGTATTAGAACCTCCGTTAGAATACATGATGTATCTCTTAGGGAAGTCCTTTTGTGGTCCTCGTTAACTTCGGAGTCTAGTCACATTTGATCATGACTGTCCAAAGCATTGCTTTAACTGACAGTGTTAAATACATGTGCCAGATCGCCAAAATTGAAGAAGGGATCGTCTCTTTCCTCCTTAGCCTTTCCTAAATAGTTGTCTAGACTGAAACATTATCTATGTGGTATCCTTGACTCTCCAGAAATGCATTATATTTCAGGAAAAAAAATCAGCTAAGTAGTAGACATGAGTAATGCCACAAGAAAAAACACTTATTTTGCTTAGTAACGGATTACATAGATCGTTGTTGGTTCAAGGTTATTTAGAAACTCAGTTGAATAATTAACAAGCTGCTCCTGTGGACTGATAATGATTTATAGGAAAAGTTCTCTCCTGAGATTGTTTATACACAAATATTTGTCTTCCTAACATTGATCGATCACAGGGCAACATGATTTAAGTAGTTGATGTAAACGTTATTCTTAAAGTTTTCCAGCTCAAAATCATTAATTTCCAATTAACTGGACACTTTTTTAATTGATTTATATTTTTCTTACTCAGTAGTCTACAATCTTAACTTTTCATCATTCCTTTTCAATTTAATAAGGTTTATATTTTTCTGGTATTTGAATTTTATAATATATTTATAAACAATAAAATAGAATGAAATAGCTTTTTAACATCATCTAAATTTTCGTTTTTGCTTGTTTATCTTTTCATATTAATGTTAACATTTATATATTTTGATTAATCAATAACATCCTTACTTGTTACCAAGGGGGGGGGGTATACTTATTAGATGGTATAAGCTGGAGGCAAGAGGTGTAATGGTTACCCTCGTAAGAAATGGACACGAGTTCAAATCCTTGACAGGACTATTTTCATTTCACATAGTTATAAAATCCTTGGAAAAGATATGGATCCAACTAGTCTCCCTTCAAGAATGTGTAAATAGGAGGGAAGTCTAGGAATTTTAACTTAGACACCGATTCTAGGAATACGAAATCTCAGAATTCAATCATATTAAATTCTATTTAAGAAATTGACCATGTGTCACATTCTGCTCATGTGGAGGGTTTGGTAGTCATGTAATATTAGAAATTTGCACTCGTTAAATATTCAGACGGTTTTGCACATAACTGAATAAATGTATATATTACATAATAAAACCAGCTGTTCCAACAACCAGCTCTTCATAAGATGATGGCTGTAGTCAAGAATGTCTTCAGAACCACACAATTAAGTTCAAGTATTTCATCTCTGTCTTACCATACCTCAAAACTCCGTTGCTTTTCCCGTCCAATTGCTAATGGAAATACAGCGTCGCTGAAGAATATTTTTATGTATCCACAACACCCAAAACAATCAAAACGAGCCCATTAGCAAAACATTAATCGTGTGAAACTAGATTTGAAAACTGATCAGTCATAAATTGTAGGCTTTTATTGTGAGACTGCAAAAACTCTTGGGGAAATGCATGTTCCCACTGCAGCTCAGTGTTTCCAATTCAATTCTCAGGATAACATTAACATTTCAGAAATGATTGCATATGATTGAAAATAGGTAACATGCAAAGTGTACAAAAATTTAAATACAGTCATATTTTGTGATAATTAGTCTCAATGATACATACTGTGGAAAATGGCATATGAATGGTTTGCTAATCTACGTTAACCAAGGTGTAGAGTCCAAAGATTAGGAGCTCCAGTAGGAAGAGCAGAGATACAAGACTGTGATGAACAAAATTTACAATATCACGAACAAAACGGTGTTCATCAATTTCATCAATCTTATGAAGTGTATAGATCCGTCATATATATATATATATATATATATATAAGTCATCCATAGACACGTGTTTCGCTGTTTTGCGCCTCTTCAGTGTGGCTAGACACAAGAACTAACTCCGGCCAGAAGCAAACCCCGACTGACTTTACGCCTGTGCGACCCGCTAACATCTGGATCATTGTCAGCTGCTGTTTGATGAGCGGTGTTTAAACTGTTTAAATATATACACCTATGTATATACTTTACGATTACCAGAGAGATCACATCTGTAAACAGATGATCATTGCGTTATGCTGGCCGTGAAAATTTATTAAAGTCGCTCCTAAACAGCTCTACCGGGTTACGGGAGCTATATATATATATATATATATATATATATATATATATATATATATATCAGTGTGGTTATTTTTATAGCTAATTGTTTGTTTGTTTTTTTTTTTTTTGTTTTTTATTTGTTTAGTTTAGTGTGGCTGTGAGCTTTATTCACTTAGAAGGGTTTGATATTGGGGGAGTTGCTTTGGTTAGTGCGGTTGTTATTAGATATGTTTATGTGTTAGTGCTGGTATTAATTGTTTTCTTATTAACGTTAACGTCTTTGTTATACTAATAGCTTCAAAGATTTGTGGACGCTTTTGTTACTATCTTTAAATAGCATTTTAGTGCTATTAATTGGGATTTTTCGTATATTGACTGTTGTTAATTTGTCTGTGCTATTGTAATGTTTTGTATTTAGATTTCTTTATGGCGCTAGTGCCTGAATGATGAAATGTAAGGTGCATAATCAGCTATATTTTGTTTATTGCAATGATTTTCCTGCATTCGCAAGTAAAATAATATTTCTTCTCTCATGCGTAACCGCTATCTTTTTTTTTTTTAAACTCCGATACCCGGATTCGGATTAACGCGCCAAACACATAAACACAGTATAGTTGCAATATGCATTCACCCGTTTATATTTAACGTCCATCACCTTTTCTCACTTTTTCACACTTTTATTGACTTTTATCTGACGCAATGCTGGAATAAGCACGTATATCTCTTATCTTTCATTTTTCCCTCTTGTTCATCACACCAGAGAAAACTCTTATATTTTAACGAATCATTAACAGTTTTGTCCACATAATTCATCATGTAGATTCGTCAGTATTTGTTAAGTTATGTTTAAAATAATGCACCAGTGTGAAGGAAAATGAAGAGAAACAAGCAAAAACAAACAAACAAACACACATTGTTATTGGTTATAGCCTAGGAACAAGTATCAATTCCCTGTTTGGCTGTTTTTGGTCTCTATCACTCGTGACTAATTTTTCAACGCTCTACTGAGGTCCATTGGTCAGTCTATTGACTACCGCTACGAACTACTGCAGCTGTGTGTCCAGAGGTATCTGCGTTTAAGAATGTGTTTTGGCAAATATCCAGTATTTTGTGGATGGCCGTCTATGAGTACACCCTAACCAATCACCCACCGTGAAATGCGTCTATCCATCTTGAACCACAGGCGACGGTGGAGCCCGTGGTACATTTCTATCTCTTCTTCAATAATTAATATCGAGATCGAGAGAGAGAGAGAAAGATATAGGGAGCCGACCGGTTGTGAATGGCTACAAGCCAAACCACAGCCGAATATGAAGCAATAACTTTGCTTGTTGCAGTGGCTGTAACAAATATTGCCTCACTTTTAGAATTTATGAGAATATGCTTTCCAAAATTAAAAATTCTGGCCCGTCTTGCAAAAAGCCATTCGCATTTAAATTGGTGCAGATTGCACCATCTATTTCTACATGTAACGATTTTAACTTTGTATTTTATGTCTTATTCTATACTTGTCAGTATCTCTGTCTTTCTCACAACTATCTCTCTCTCTCTCTCTCTCTCTCTCTCTCTCTCTCTATATATATATATATATATATATATATAATATATATATATTATATATATATGTGTGTGTATGTTGTGTGTGTACGTATATATATATATATATATATATATATATATATATATATATATATATACGTACGTACCTAAAGTCTGATCTGATATGTTAACTCTCTATATATATATATGTGTGTGTGTATGTGTGTGTACGTATATATATATATATATATATATATATATATATATATATAATATATACGTACGTACCTAAAGTCTGATCTGATATGTTAACTCTATAATGATGGATGTGGTTGATATTTAACAAATAATTGATTTTTTTAAATAAAAAAAACTGAAAAGTATACGTGTGGCAGTTGATAAGATTTCGGGTCGAGGTAAAAAGATTTATTTCCACAAACTTTTACATATCTATTTTATATTTTTTAAAAGGACGGAAGAGAATATATCAAATCACCGATGGAATGAAATATTCATAAAATTATGAGACTTTTTATAAAATACGAGTTGGGATTTTAAAAATATGTGGAAGTTGATTATTTAAATACTTAGATTGTTAAGTTTGTAATATAATTAATGTTATATGCATTGCTGAACAATTCTTATAACAAAAGAGAATTATATCTAGCCGACTAGTGGAAATAGGGAAAAAAATATGATTCAGGAAAATCATAGAATTGTGCAATCCTCTCCATAATTCCAAGACCTAGGTCTCTCTCTTTTCTCCTGTTTATTAAACGGATGATAGCAGTAGGAATTGAGAATGTGGAAGATGGTAAAAGAAATATTACTGCATGACATACTAAATGAGAAGTTTTATACATGCCTCAACCATTATGAAAAATAGCTTGAATAAAGGGTATTAAATATAAGAGGACAATTTTGAAGAGAATTAATTATCTATTCTTTGTTCAAACCTCTTTTGCTGAGTACAGATTTTGAACACTCATCGTACATTTTAAATTCCACTGTTATGCTTGCAATTCTGTTGACATTCTTCTAGTTCTTTTACTGTGATATAGGGGTAAATAATGTTGGCAACGTATTCATACTGAAATCATAATCACATGATATTTCAAAAAAGTGGCAGCGCATTATTAATGCACCAAATATTTAAACAGTGCTCATTGATCTGCATTAATATATATATATATATATATATATATATATATATATATATATATATTTTGAAGAAATGGATACAACAGAAACCTACTCGAGTTTCATCGCTAGAATCATCAGGGTTAAATCTACTGAATTAATCGAGTTACCGATTAATTGCAGCTGATTACACGTATGTTCATTGAGTAAGATTTATTGTTACAGTTTCTCTGTAACAATAAATCTTACTCAATGAACATACGTGTAATCAGCTGCAATTAATCGGTAACTTGATTAATTCAGTAGATTTAACCCTGATGATTCTAGCGATGAAACTCGAGTAGGTTTCTGTTGTATCCATTTCTTCAATAAATTTGCTCTACTTTGTATTGAGCACTCTGTATTTGTTTTATCACGGACTTAACCCCTAGATACTGTGCCCATATTCACCGGTGAGCCACCCATTATATATATATATATATATATATATATATATATATATATATATATATATTCATACACTTCCTATGTATTTACTTTCGTCCTTGAGATTACTGAAAAGAAAGCCAAAGTTTATCCTAATCTGAACATGCGAAGTATTCAACTGTAGCTGTAACAATTTTAGCTTAGTTACCAAGGAAACGGTGGAGTTATATTTATCTAAACTGAACTCTTTATTTGTTTTTGTCTTTTTTTAAGGGCGTTTTCTTTTAATTTCTCGCGTCGATTGTTCTGTAAGCTATATTGCGTTATCAGGAAAGGTTCACTGCAAGAACACTCCCTTTTAAAGATTATATCTCTACTAGATCACGATAGGGACTGGCATTTCTATTAGCTATCATTATAGATTTGCTATATATTAACCACAGCAACTAGCATGAATATGCTGGTAAAATGAGTATCAAATCCTGACATAGATTGGATAGATAACTTATTTCTCAGGTCTTGTCATATTGATGATTCTTAAATAATGTATTGATTGATCACTTTGAATGTGAAAAAGAAATTTGGTGTAAATCTCAAGTATGAATTTTCACAAAATGCTTTTTACATATTCGATTATTATCTACATAACTTTTACTGTTGATCTTGAGTCGAAGTTTGTTTTCTTTAATAAAAAAAGGATATTTTGAAATTATTTATTTTTTTCCATCTTCAGTTTTAAGACCAATAAACATCAATATGCCAATTTTGATATTTTTCAAAAGTTCGCTCATAAAAATTGCCGAAATAAAATCAAACATGTTCCCTTTGATTGGTTTCTTGATTTCTTGACTGATTGATAGATGTTAATGCGATGTCAACACATCTAGGTTTGTTTCATGTCTAGAGGTTAGGGAATCGCATTCATTCTACGTTCATAGTTATTTTCATATTTATATTTTGTGTGTAGTTGCTTCTTAAGAGGATTGACTTTAGCACGCGATCCTCTCTAATACGATTTTTTTAAAAAATATATTTATTTAAACAATAATTTGAACCCTAAAAGATACTAACATTCCTGGTCACAGTGGACGTGGAAGTAATGGTAGTGAAGACTTACTAAAAACACCCAATCTTCCCGCCATCAGACATAGTTTAGCAAGTACACTCTAATTTTGGGCAGCAGGAGTGTTACCCCTCTGCATGGCATATCATAAGCATATTCTAAGCTCCACAGACAGGATGGATAGTCTCTTTAAAGAAAATGTGTACAAACTAAACCTAATGACAAAACAGAATG
Organism: Doryteuthis pealeii; assembly: GCA_023376005.1. Lineage (NCBI taxonomy): Eukaryota > Metazoa > Mollusca > Cephalopoda > Myopsida > Loliginidae > Doryteuthis > Doryteuthis pealeii. The sequence continues at coordinate 69,143,870 of CM042158.1, forward strand.
AATATTGTAACCAACATGATAGAAGAGAACAGGAAATGGGATAATTATCTGCAACATATTATAAGGGAAATACTCAGCGATGATCAAATTCACTAAACTGTCGTCCTTTTACAAGACTAGAGAGTCATCTCGATGTATACAAATATACAATTGCAGCACACGGTGTATAC
>CM042158.1:69149039-69184039 GCA_023376005.1 Doryteuthis pealeii
GGAAAATGAGTTGTAAACTGGGTGTCAGGTTGTGCTCTACATTTCTTAACAAAGGTCATATGATCTAGGAATTTTAATTCCTATTTCATGTCTTTATGTGTAGGATACACAAGGAAAAGGACCCGGTCTCACATTCTACCGCTATACGGAGATACAGCAATATAGTCTCAGTGGATATATATATATATTTATATATATATATATATATATATATATATATATTATATATATATATATGCGCGCAGTAGGTTAATAAGTAATATAATAAGTCATTTAATAACATAAGACATGTGCTACTATGGACACTTGAAATTTAACTCTTTACTTAAGATATAATCGTATTCTAGACTGTTCCAACCGTTGGTGCCGCAAGATAATTTTAATCAATGTAAGGCTTGTTTGAATTCAGAGTTTTCAATCTATTTGGCCAGTTAACGCACAAGACTAAATTTTCCAGTATGCCTTTACTCATACCTGGGGGAAGAGGAGGTGGATTCCTGACTATCCCAACGTCATAAGCACGGAATGAAACTAGTCTATGAACTGAATTATGTTCCTCAAGTCTATTTCCTATCACGATAACTGTTCCTTACGCACATTACAAAAATTACGTAAATTTGCGTAGAAAAAGTATAATATCAAACCAGTTATTAGTTGATAATTATAAATTTCTGGAAGCAGGATGCAAATAATATTCCATTGTAATTATTATGGAAACAACTTTTTATCGGCAAAACGTTCTTTGTGAAAATCATTTGAAAATCAATGTCTTTCTATATTGAGCTCACAATCAATTTTTGAAATGATGAACGAAAGAAACAACAAAATATCTGAGCATTAGATTATTTTTTATTGAAAAACTGTCATGCAAAAAACTATGAAATTGTAAATTCAAATATTGTTTTTACAATACCATGAGTATTTTCCTTCTTTATTTTTCTAAGATCATAACGGTTCCCTGGCTTAACAAATATAATGGGAGAAAATCTGGTGATGCAAAAAATAATTAATAGTATGTGCATTTTTTCTTATGCCTAAACCGACAATTGTTGCAAATAATCCATGACTATTTGTAGATAATGTGATGAATAATACGATCTGATCTTACTGATCTCTCTCTCTCTCTCTTCTATTCCCTCTCTTCTCTTTCTATATATATATATATATATATATATATATATATATATATATATATATATATATATATAATAATATATATAATGTGTGTATTTGTGTGACAGTGCATGTGTCTGTGAATTGACTAAAAACTATACTTTGATTATACATCCCCTCTACACGTTAACTTTTTACACTTTAAACTAAACACGTATAAAATTGCTTAGCTTTATTGGTATGTTTAATATTTCATGTTAGAATACTTGACACCATGGTGAGGTTTCAGTTGGGTAACCCCAGGCCGTAGGTTTCCCCTGAGAACTCTATCGCTCCCAATCTGTAGACTTCCTTGTAAATCCTACTCTGTATTGTTATCTTATAATCCTCGTATGTGGGTTTCATTTTAATGCCAGTATGTAGTGTTTCTTTGTAAATCCTAATATGTTCTTTGTAATCCTAGTATGTAGTGTTTCCTTATGATACAAAATATATGTCTTGCTGGCAGAATGTTCAATTAGAAATTGATTTGAGGATAGTTACCAAAGACCTTAAAAGCGTTCTGTATATTTCTCTTTGGTAGATTTTTAACCGAAGTGCCCGGTGCTGTCGGAAAAGTCTATAAATAGGAGTGGCGATTTTGCGTACCTTTTATAAGCAGACAATATAAAAAGGAAGAACCTTATACTTGCACAAATTTCTTGATTGCTTTCCAAGATTCACATCAAAATCTTTTAAGAATATAATATTCCCAGTTATAATTTACCCGTAAAGTATACATGTAATTGATAACTGATACTTTAGTGGACATTTTGAAAATCTTGCATCAGTGCCAAACGAAGAAATATTCATTATGTTTGTGCGTGAACTTTGATGCCAATGACGTGAGATTTTGAGGTCAAAATACTTGATTATCCAAACAGGTTTTCTCCATAACACTCAGCATTATGTATCTCCTAATATATTTTGCACTTATGATCGGATGAAACACGTCAAGCATGAATAATAACCTTATACAAGCCCTATACTGTAGCCTCAATGCATTACCGTTGTAAATGTTGACGGATGCAAGAAAATCAAATTCATATGGTATTGTTTATTTTTCACAGCAAGCGCTGTCTCCTTTCCAGTTCCTGAATTAGAAAAAAAGCCGATAAGATATGACAAGGATTGGCACTTTACAAACATTTATTCCTACATAGGATGGTTTTGACAAGATAAAATCGAACATAGAATTTGAATAAGGAAGATATTATGTGTCTACATAGGTTTTAATAATTGAAAGTGGATGGGTTTTAAATGAACCGACAATCATATTTAATTAATTTTGATTACAGAATAACATTAAAAAAATGGTTTAACCAATAATTCTTTTGATTTTATATTATTAGATGCAGCGCTGAATATATTCCGTAATGTAAATATTATTCTGAAAGACATACATGCTTGATACTACTTATACTTTTCCCTAGGGTATACTACAAAATAAACAGATTAGCCTTTATCTGATATATTTATTCATATCTGCAATTTAAAATAAATGCTAATATAGACAAGATGATTTTTCTATATCCTATTAGCACTGTTAGTTTCACAGTAAATAATACAGAGTTTAACTCATCAAATTACATCACTATTTCTGATGTTGTCATCAAAATTACCTTTGTGTACAAACGTAAATCAGAGTCCAAGTGAAATGTTCATAGCATTTTTTATGAAATTGTTTTAAAGAATGGCGATTTTCACCAGATATAAAATATGTAATCTGTAGATACGATAGTACAGTACCTCAAACTAGATGATTCTTTTCAGCCTTGATGTTAGTTCTGTCATAATTTTTGTCAAACAAATTTTTGAAGGTTGTTTTTAGTTGATTTATTTTACGGATCCTCAACCCTTTTTGGGTAATTTAATATCGAATCAAGTCATTTTTCTTTTGCACTTTGCTTACAGTTCTCTTTGTTGCTTTAGTGATCACAACGGACTCGTCTCTGCTAAACTTCGGTGATCTAAACCTGTGCTTTGAATATTTTTTCTCTAAATATATATCATCTCATGACTCTTTTAATGAGTAGAATTTTATAAAAAAGCTTTTTAAAATGCTTTGTTACAAACTGATTTTTAAATTTTCTTATTTATTTCCCGACAGTAATGATACCGAGGCAACATGGAAATTAAACGGAAATTCTGAACTATTTATTTTAAATATTTGTAATTAAATTATATAGTAAACAACAAAACAAGTCTTAATATTGTTTATAGTATCCATTTAAAATTTAATTTTAAAGATTTCAACCAACTCATTTAGCATTCTCTATTTAAAAATACAAGGTTTTTAAAGAAACTTTGTGCGTACAATGTTAATATTAGACTGTTTTATAGGATTTTACTATAAAACAGAATAAGGCTTAACATAAAAAATGGGAATATATGCTTATAGTGACTAAATTAAACAATCTTTTTTACAAAGCTCAAGTAAATGTTACTAGCAGGAAGTTTATGGTATTTTTGTCTATTTCATGTAAATTATTTTTGTTTAGCTTTTACTATCTTTCTAGTAATATTGATATAAAGTATCGATACGCAATTTTCTTACTGAATGATAATCCATTCATATACATTTCTTTTAAATAAGCAAATTGACCGATTTTATTGAAGGCCTGTACAGATGGTAACAATGGAAATACACTACAACCTCAAAACACTTTCATCTATTCAACATGTTTCATAAACTAAATAAATGAACTCACTTGGAGGGGATAATAACGATATCCGAAAAGATTCTACATTTCTTTACAGAAAATTTCCAAATTATATCTAAAATAAAATGTGTAGTTAATAGAAGCAAATATTTTTTTAAAAAACTCACCTAAGTAACGAATGTTGCCGATTCATATCTTGCCTAGAATTTCCTCATTTTTTAATACATTACACAGATTCATTGCAGTTTTAAGGCGTCGGAGAAATTCAGTAAAAGTCATTTAAAATCATTCGTCAAGATTTTCTTAAACTGAATTGAAAATATTGCTATTCTCATTCAATATATGACAACGCATTCTTGCCGTCGGTGAAACTGAGCAAAAACGTTTCCGCGTTCAATATATAGAAATAGAAACTGTGGTAATTACAGTTATTACCCCCTGCCAATCCGCCTAAATGAGGTAATTTCAAATGTATTGTTTATTGGAATATTACGATATTTTATTCGCTGTTTTAATGATATTACTGCAAATCGTAGAAAGATATCAGTGTGCAATTGGGTTAAATTTTCCGATAAATTATGTGTCCAATAAAAACAATTTAAAGAATTGGTGAAATAGCTCATACGGGATTATTTTAGTTTTCCCATGTAAATTAGAATCTTACAATGCTCCCTAAATATAATATATATATTTATTCATGTGAATGGTTTAATGATTATCGACAAGGAAAATACTGGACGGCAACTCTGATTTTTAAAAAATCTGTTTGTGTCCACGTCGAAAAAATGCTTTGCTTTATTTCCTGCTATAGGGGAAATAGTATATCAGGCCTGAATCTATAGACTCTGTGTGTTCGAACAATCTACGAGAAGGAGACCTTTGAATAAAAAAAAAAGGAAACAACTCTATCAGTGCGGCTTAGCATACCTTGGCTGTATCATCACAGAACGATAATACTCCCCTCAAAGATAATGTTTCCAAAGAAAAAGACAACAAAAGCTGTGTTTTGGATATGACACTAAAATGCATCTGATCCACTGGAGAGTGTGAAGCACTGCTTCATTGCCATTTCTCCTAGGTTAATACGGACCTGAGTGGTAATACATGTTAGTATCTCATCTATGTGTTCAATATGCTTAGAAGTATTAGTATTCGATAGGACCTTGACAACAACAAAAAACTAAGAAAGATTTGAAAAAATCAAATCAAAATAGTAATGTACGATGAACACCATTCTCTTACCTCTTGGAATAAAATTACTCTATCCGGGTTGACTTGCCGTTAAAATCAATGAATTATTAAAACATAGAATGGGGTCTCTTAACGCATGCACAACTGTGTTGTGTGTTGATTGTTAAAGACAGATGTATAGATGAGAAAATCATAAAACGCATCGTGGTGCATTTATACACAGTCATATTTTGACTAATAAGTGGAATGCTTTTTGTGCAGCTGCTGAGAGATTCAGTCTCTCGTGCTACTGGATTTAAAGTGAACAAGTCAAAATAATATTGATAACCATTTCTACACCACCACCACAACATCACTTATTCACTTTTTATGTCGGTTCCTTAATTTCCAGTGAGAAAATGGGGATGTCATTATCGATTGACTATCGTAACTTAGAAGTTTACAATTTAACGCCATGTCATTTGTTTCTGAGAAATCCCGCTTTTGTATTTCCCGTATTAAATATCGCGATGTGTTGAATATTTGAAATCTAAGCTTGCATTAGAAGAGTCTGCCTGTTCCTGTGTGGTTGCTTTTAGTATTCAGTTACCAAACACTTGTATAAATTGGAATTGCACGAAAGAGAGTGAACAGAGGAAATAATATAAACAATAATCCTCCAATTCGCAAACATACATCTGTACACACGCACGCACAGTTCCACACAGTCTCTCTCTCTCTCTCTCTCCTTACTCTCTCTCTATTTCTCTCCTCACCCTCTCTCTCTATCTCTCTCTCTTACGCTCTCTCTCTCTTTCTCATTTAAACACACAGGCATACATGTATACATTATACACACACACACACACACACACATATATATTATATATATATATATATATATATATATATATATGAGACGATCACGTTTTCCTGTCACTCACAATCACACGCACACAAATATATATATATATATATATATATGTGTGTGTGTGTGTGTGTGTGTGTGTGTGTGTGTGTGTGTGAGAGTGTGTGTGTGTGTGTGCGTGCGCGTGTGAATGTATGTGTATGTGTGTGTGTGTCGTTATATTACAAGACCGTTACTGCCATATGAGCAGGAACCTTTCACATCCGTTGTTGATTGTTCTCTGTGAGAGGATTTTATTATTATTTTATTTTAATCGAACTACATCACACTACAGGCTCAGAATACGTTTAATGTATCCGCTGGGGAGTAGAAAAAGGGTGTCTCGCGTATGACACTGAATCTAGTGGTAGCTTCCAGTACTGGAGCCTTCGTGAGTGCGGAATAGCTCTTCCTTCACTTTCAGGTTTACTCCACCTTGGAGTGATAGTAGCTGACAGAGTACCATTTATGGATGCAATAGATTTGTTTTCAAATTCTTTGGGTAGGAATACTTAATAAAATATAAATGTGTACAAAAAAATCATAAGAAAACAATCTCCTGCAGGTTGACATGCTCTTAAAATCAATCAATCAATAACTTTTCTCTGAAACATTATTTTGATTCAATACGTTTTAGCCGTAAACTACCCGGTTTTCCTCCGGTATTTTGGGATTTATACAGTATATAATTATTATTCATTCATTATATTTTATCAATATTATTCAATATCACAAATATTAGATTACATATTTAATGACATAAATTATATATATAACATTAGTTACAGATGATAAATTCATTTAAAAAACATAATAAGAATTGAAAACAGAATGGTGTAATCTGAGGAGACATTTACTTTATCAGATATAGGTGACCTCATATGAAAGGAAAAATGCAGACACGTACCATTATGGAATACAAATAAAAGAAAGAGAGAAAAATTGAATAATACGACGCCTAGAGTAAGCTACTTACATTATATGCTTTGTCATCAAACAGAATATCGATATATACAGCCTTTAGCAACTTTTATTCAAAAATATGTTAGTGAAAATGATTCTATGTGAAAGTGTTTCACATTCGTCCATGTAACAACACTTTTCAAATCATGTTTGTTTGTAGGCTAACGGATATTCGACACAAAATACCATCATTTAGATAAAAGCAGCATACAAAGAAGAAGATCGGAGATTAAACGACCAAAACGCCGTAAATAAAAAAAATAGAGGTGCATAGTGTAATGGATAGAGTCGTAGGAAATGGAATCGTCAACGCGAGTTCAAATCCTGGACGAAACTCTACGCATTTCCTATAGAGCTAATACCCTTGGGAAAGGTGTGAATCCATATTTTCCTCCATCAGCTATGGGTAAATTTCAGGGCAGACTAGGCTTTTTAACCTTGGATAGGTAACAAGTCTAGAAGAAGTTAAACTCAGAATTCAAACCTATTAAACTCCGTTTAAGAAATTGACCATGTGTCGCATCCTTCACGTGCTTTGTATATATATATATATATATATATATATATATATATATATATATATATATATATATATATATATATATAAGTCAAAGTACACGAGGGAAATGTCCAATTACAGTAGAAAATAAATTGCCCCAGCCGTATATTGAAATCGGATGACCGATTCAATTTTTTCGCTGTTTATAATTAAGCTATTAACATATATTATCCCCACACGTGCGTGTGCGTTCGTGTACTTACCGGACAGCTCGGTCACGAGCAGAATGCGACACAGAGTCATTTTAAGCGAACTACAGCTAGGCTATTTCCTAGACTGGAGGCTATTTGAATTCTAAATAACCCAGTATGCCCTACAAGTATACCTATTGATATAGGGCGAACATTTTGATTCATTAGTGCAAAGTGATATGCAAACTTCATCGTCCAGGATATGAACTCGGGTCGCCGAATGTGGGTATGATTGTATATTTTATATAAAATGTATAGTATATGATATTATCATGAATAAAATCTTTATTCACATAACACTGATACCCTAGGAAAAGGCATATAACTCAGCAATAGATGAATAGTGTTGTAGGTTGTTATCGTTATTACAAGTCTAGAGGCAGTTTAGTTATAATTTGAAACAAGAATCCGTTTTAGTGCACGATAAACATAGCCTGTTGTGCAATATATCATTTTTATCCCTTGCATTTTGGCTTCACTTCAGACGACAAGAGAATATTTTGTCTCTGAATTCATGTATATACGAATGAAAGAACGAGGCAGAAGATTAGTAGGATTCAAACTCGCTATAATTTTATTTTAAGGAATTCCCAGTGGTCCGTATTTATTTGTGCTAATGGGGGGATATTTAGCTACGAGGGGGATTCTGATTGATTAATCTTTTTGTTAATTCTACGGTTTCATCTCTTGGGAAGAAGATAACTTTCTTAATTTGCTATCCCATTGAATGCTATAAATCGATGCTTAAATGTGTTGATATGATATAAATCACTATTATTAAAACAGATTCTTCTAATTCGTAATACTTAAAGAGTTGGCCGTTTCGAAATGTTTGGCTTCAAAGGATTGAAATGGAAATGATTGTGTGAATATTTGGGTTTTGTTTATAGTCTTATTTCTAATTGTTCAAGTTTATATACATTGTATATCCTGGTACGTGAAATTCAAATTATTGTATAGATTTTTCATGTTTAAATTTGATAGAATCATGTTTCTGTTTAAGTTAGACGAACTTGTGACACCCCCACCTGTATAAATAAATAATATCTCATATACGAGGGTGGGTTGAAAAGGTCATAGACCGGGTTTCATATAATGACGTATCGTTGATGATATGTTTACCAATTTTTACCAATTTTTTAACATTGTAACACCAATGGAAAAAGTGTATGACCGCAAGGAGGACATGTTGAAAAATAGGCCTTAGTTTGATCACATTCTATGAGAGTATCTTGGTCAGCCTATGCAATATTCAGCCGAACCTCGTATGCGGCTAAAATTATTAAACCGTATTCTCTTTATTAAAGGATCTATGTATGATTCTTCAAAATTCCTGATATATATCATGGTGTAAAAATTGTGGACTTAAACAAACTTTAAATTATACGTAGCGTTTTCACACGCACTGGGCATGTAATCTAGTTTGGTAATTGGGACAATAATTCTTTTTACTCGTAACGTAATCTACACGTATATAAAATCAGATTTGTCCATTTAAATAAACTGAAATGCCATTAATCCGTTGCAGCACCCCCAAAAAGTTACCCAACATTTTGTTACATTTTTTAATAAGATCTGTATTGTATAAAAACATAATACAAATAATATAATGAATTGTGTGCTGTAATGTGTTTTAATGTTTATTTAATTTTATGAATAATATATTTCTTTGGCGTAATAAATTTGGAAAGTTAAAAGATTTAGTAACATTATTAACATAAGCATATCTAAATCTCGCTCGTACCTAAGATTTTAGCTCACAACACGAAGCAAAGAAACGAAAGAGTGATAGCTCTGTAACTCGTAAATCTCGTAAGCGGATTCGTAATGTATGGGAACGAGTTCAGTAAGTTCTATAATTATACCGAAACAATTTTGTGGAAGTGTCTCAGGTTGAGTGCATTTTCATAGAAGGGGCTAATGGTGAAATATAAAAATAACCATTTCATCTCTAGAAAACATGTCTTTTCGATAGACTAAAAAATTACTGTAAGTAAGCGCACACATGCAAACATATGTACACACACACACACACACACACACACACATACACACACACATATATTATATATATATATATATATATATGTATGTGTGTGTGTGTGCGTGTGTCATGTGAAAGAGTGAGAGGGAAAATGGATATATACATTATCTATATAGATAAGTAAAAAAAAATAGTGCAATATTCGGCAGCTCCGTTTTGATGCAGATAAATTGAGACCAACATTTATAAAGGAACACAATGCTAAATGTTGTCTGGACTGAACATGAGAATGCCTGAGGAACTCACATCGTTAGGCTTATCATTAAGAAAACCATCCCCATACTGAGGATAAAGTGTGTCGCTAACTATATATTCCATTATGTATGATAGTTTTGTTTGCTTGCCTGATCCAAACATTATTGTCTGGCTGTATATGATAAAGTATGTGACTACATTTAAATGTTAGATATAACATAAGAACACTGTGTTAGGTACCTAACGATTACTTGAATGTATAAGAGCTACCTGATAGCAAAGCCATTAGGAACGTGAGATGTAGCAAGGCATAAGTGAAGAACAAATCCGCGATACTAATGTCGTAATCAAAGACATTCTTGTCGATTGATATTACATAGGGCTTCGTAGATTTAAATGAATATATATTAATGCATCTTCACACCCTTGTACAAAGAGTAGATATATTATATATATATATATATATATATGGGGGGTGTATGTGTGCGTGTGAGTGTATATATGTGTGTATCTATATATCTATTATATAGATATATGTGTGTATGAGTGTGTGTATTTGTATGCGTCTATGTGTGTGCGTATATATATATATATATATATATATATATATATATATATATGTGTGTTTGTGTGTGTGTGTGCTCACAAACAAATGTATACATATATGATTTAGGTGTATATGGATATGCATTGTTAGATATAATAATATACACACTTATAATGTTATTCAAACGTATTGTGTGAGGATTAAATACTTACTCACGTACTCACGCACACACATACACACACGTATGCACGTGCACACACACACACACATATACATATTAAACCTCACACTATTAAAGATACATACTCACGTGCATACACACACATACATATGTATATTCTAAATTATCATGAATATATATGTATATATATATATATATATATAATATGTGTGTGTGTGTGTGTGTGTGTGAACAAAAAGTGATAAGACAAATTGGAATATTTCTTTTATGCTTATTATTCTCAACTAGTATCGACCTTAGGTCATCGCCATAGACAATTTCTTGTCTGAAGAAATCGGTTTTAGAGATTTTTTTTTTTTTAAAAAGATCATTATTTAAAAATTATTTAAATTAAAAGAGTTTTTGAGGGTTTCACAGATGGACTCGATACTTCTAACACACTTATTTACTTGGATTTATAAAGTAAAGAAGTGTGTTAGAAGTACCGAGTCCATCTGTTCCGTGAAAAAAACTTATTTGTGTTAAGTTCATTTTTAATGTTCTTATATATAAAAGGAGGGTTTTTTAGGAGTTGCGTGTATATCTATATATGTACACATATAAATGTATGTGTGTGCATACACATGTGTGTGTGTGTGTGTGTGTGTGTGTGTGTGTGTGTCGGTACTGTGCGCGTAACTTTAAGATTTTCAAATGGGTCGAGTGGTTTGTTTGATGTGGCACGGTCGGTTTTTGTTTATTTAGGTGTTGTTGACCCCCACATTTTTTGTCATCTCGACTTTATTGCCAGGGTAGCGCATTAATTTTTCGGTTGAGGCCAAATGGATGAAAAATTCTTATCTTTTAATCCATATTTTATATATATATATATATATATATATATTCATGATAATTCAGAATTATCCACAAGATCCTACACGCTGTAGTCTGTATAGTTATCCTTTGTCACTAATTGGGTTCACTAAACCGGCTTTATAAATATGTATTGAGAACTTTTCAATATGTATTATCCTGACTCTCATCTCTCTTTTTTTCCGGTAGTAAAAATCCATCGATATTTCCTATTTAGTCATTCTCTCTTTTCAAAAGTATGGAACAAAAGCGTGTGTGGAGGGGCATAAGTATGTGAGGAGGCATATACGTGTATGTGTGTATGTGGAGCAGCATACATGTGTATGGGCGTTTGTGTATAAAAAGGGATTTATTTTAAAGGTTTACACATTTATATATGAATTGTGAACTACAATAAAGAACAGCCCTAATATGTATGCACACAATGATTTGTTATAAATACAAGATTGATTAATATATATTCAAGTTTAATAATCAAAATCACAGAAAAAAATTATAGAATATTTTGAATTATCGCAGGTGATAGTTCTCGTCCAGGCACTGGTGATATCGTGAAAAGACGGAAATACAAATATCTCAGTTTAATGTTCAAATTGTTGAACATTCTGTTAACGTATTACTGATAACGGTAACAGATGGAATTTACAAATCGTTTCAATTAGTATTTGGATGTATTGTTTTTTAATTGTTGTTCTCAAATCATTGATTGTTACTAGTTTAGTGTTATAATTATTGCAATTAAATACCACAATTGCAACTACTGACCACCTCAGAAATTAAATCTCACATTTGAACCAAACGTAAACTTAATGGTTACAGTGTGGTGTTTATTATAACACAGACAATAGTCAAACTGGATATAATGTTTTGGAACGCCCTGTATACATGTTATTGCTCTGACAATCAGGAATACAAGATACAATTGTGTCATTACAGTAAGTGTGTCAGTAAATTATATAAATTGATTCGTTAGAACAAATTCATATTTCTTAATGATATATTACAGTTAAACGTGTATGTGGTCATTTGAGAATTTATCTGTATTTTTATATGTGTCCGTGTTGAAGTGTTTCGTGAAAATAAAGAGAATGCTGTCTGTAATATAAAATATTATTGGTAGCATTACCTATTCATTCATGGGAGATATTATATGAAACTAAATTTGTGCGAAATGCTCATTTAATCTGGTGAATTTCAGCTAAATTCTATAAAACTAATGAAAAAATCAAATCCTAAATTAATCTTAATGTGAAGATTATTTCGTTTAACTGTCATTTTCTCTTTAAGTCCACTTATTTCTGAAAGACTGCATGCAATATTATATTAGACTCTATAACGAATTCGTTATTTATTTAATTCCTCTGGAAATAGAGTAAAACGAGCTAACAAGAAAGAAAAAAAAACTCTAATGACGTTGTTAAAATGCCATGTTCTTTATTAAATGTACTTTTTATTTTCTTGTCTATAGAATTTTAAGTAAAACTTCTATAGCTTTTTTAGTACACATTATATGCTCTTCTAAAAAGTGATTTAGTTAGAAAATAAACAAAACTTGTCTTACAGTGTATGTGCACAAATATATATATATTAACACTCGTGTTCCTTAATTGTACAACCGTTATCATCTTGCAACAACCTCTGGCTAAAATAAGGGACCATTCCGTTTTTATTAGAAAGAAAGAGAAACAAAAGTACATGCTACACATAAAAATCTAATGAGAAAGAAAGAAAGAAAGCGAAAAAGAGTAGTGTAACTATAAAGAGAAGGACTGAGTGATCGGAAGCGATAACGCTAATCTGTTTCAATTGGACATAATGAAAAGATAAAAAGAAGAAAAAATGGTGAAACAATGATAGTTAAATCAAGATTATTATATTTTTACAGTTTGAACTATTGCAATAGCTCTCAAGTAAACGTATCAAACCGTGTAATAATTAAATCACCATACTGCGGCATATCCACAGGCCCTGCACAGTGGGCTGGAGCATGGAAATTGCCAAAATGAGACCCCCATCAAATATTTATGGGTCTTAGTTTTTGTAAAACTAAAAAACATTTCCAGTTCAACAAAAAAATAAAATAAAAAGCTCAACTCTATGAAAAATGACAAACTTTTGAAGATTGTCGATACATCGTTTTCAAGGTTACCTTATCTTAGCCTATTCCATAAATGTTGCATTTTACCATATACCAATTAAGAGCTATAAAATGACAAAACTGTGCCCAATTATTCAAATTTCTTCTCAGCAACCCAAAATAATATCTTAATTTACTAAATTTAATCATTTATTAGACTTCAGACCCTTCAAGTGCCAAAAAATTAAGATTCCTGTCAAAATTTTTGCCGATTTATGAAAATTTGACCAAAAATTCAACGTTTTTTTCAGCGAAAATTCGACGGAAAACCGTGAAAATTTCAAAATGCCACAAGCCAGATTTGCTCCAGAGTATATTTTTCTGAAAATATAAGTCTCAATGCCTTAGAAAATCCAAAACTTATTAAATCTGACTTGTGGCAATTAGAAAAAATGAATTTTATACAAAAGTCATAATTTCAAAAAACAAACACGATTTGTAATCCCAGAGAATCTATATTTTAACATATTCTCACATATTCGAGTTTCGTTCATGTTTTGAGACTGAAAATTCACACAGGTAAGTTTCTGACCTACGAAATCCAAAAATACCACCAGAATTGCCCTAAAACAAACCCTTTTCATGTTATAAGGCTGCCAACTTGTACCTGGGCCTCGGTGGAGCATACTGTGATAGGTTCGACCACTCCAGAGCTGACTGTCATGATCCAGCCATCTTACAAACAGGGTTTGAAATTACCAGAACAGTGGCTGACTTACACTCCTTGTTTGAAGAGGTGGGAGATGATGATGGGAACATTGTAAAACGTCGCAATGATTATGAAACACGTGTAAGGATTTACAAACAAGCCATTTCCAAATCATGAAATGATCTCGGTACAAGTTCTCCATGCATTACTACGAACATTCGACCATTACATGAAGATTTCTGAAGGCCGAAGTGTTCGAATGGGCGGAATCGGAGGCTTCTCGTTATCACCAATTCCTCAAAGATGCCAAAAAGGTGATACAGAAGCAACGCGAGGAGGTGATAGGGGAGAGATGGGACTTCCCTGATTGAACGGACAAAGGAGGAACCTCCACAACCGGAAACACTGCCAGACGTATCTTGCATCATGGTGGAAGAGAAATCGTCATCCAGATGTTACCCGATCGATTTCAAAGTGTGATGAGACAGGTTGGACAGTATCTTTCAGTCATTTTATGTTGTTCTCGTCTGATAAGAACATCAGCGTCAAAGTGTACAAAAACTTTGTACCACTCTTTATCTGCTCTACCTCGAAAGCTTCCCCACCCAACAAAAGAAGAAATCAGCAAAACCAGAAGATGAAACGTGGATAAGTGTCCCACCAACCCTACACAAACTCCTCACCCACTCATGGGAACTCATTGAGATGAACGACAGTCGTGGGTTGAAATGTTTTGACGAATCCGTTTGGAAGCCAACAACAAAGCGATTTGATCAATCCGCCTTAAGTTGTCTCGAAAGACTTCTCAGTCTGACAACTTGGAGGATGTCATCAACAGATTGTGGTTGGGATCAGATCCAAAAGTTAACAACATCCGGCTCCAAGCGGAACCGTACTGCAAACATTGCACTGAGTATGGACATTTTACCAGATACTGCAGGAAAGCCAAACCGATATTTGGTCCTCTGAGTAATGATGATGCTCTGTTTGAGGTTTGTGTTGTTAAATAAAGTGATTTTTTTTTTAATTCATTGTTTCAAGACGTTCATTAATTCTAATTCAATTAACTTTTCAATATGATACGCTTCCAGCTGACCCTCGGGAAGATACACCTGCAAATTTGTTATTGGCCAAAAATGCCGAAATACAGTTTGGTAATTTGGCCCCAGATCCAACAAAAATTGATTTATTGGATCACACTTATTTTTGCATAGAAATTGGCTTAGCAATGAGCTTCCAACGAGCCCTCAACCAATATTAGGGGATTATTTTAAGGGAAGATATGTCCGAAAACGTGTTTTTGGCGCGCTTTTAGCCCAAAACCCAAATCTGGCAATTTGGGCCCAGATCCCCCAAAATTCAAAAATTTGAAAAAATTTTGATTCACTGAAATTGGCTTAGTAATTCGCTTCCAACGAGCCCTCAACAATTATCAGGGGATTATTTTAACCCTAGATATTATACTATTTCCAATATTTCCCACTCTGGGCCCACAGTGTCATGCTAGTATGAATATAATACGAAGAAAATATACAAAGTTGCTGTAAAACGACGCATTGTTGTAGTAGAGAAATAAAGAATTTTTAGAAAAAATCAACTGAAAATCTTAAATACAAGTCAACAAATAAATAGATAAATGAATAAATAAAGATATACAACGAACAAATAGAGTTCGAGATAAAGCGATGGTCAATCCTTTGTTGCATTGAATTTGCTGAGGACAGCCGGGTTAGATTGAAATCAAGGATATCTAGGTTAAACAAACAAAAGATTCAAAAAAGAACAGAGCGGCTTGCTAACCGGAAGAAGGTGTGCTTATGTAGGCGTAGATATTCTGACAGAAGTTTTCGTGGCCACGTGAGCTTAGGTGAAAGTCCTGAATGCGATATAACCAGTCCGAATTGAGAATCAATTTTCAATTGGTTTAGAATAAGTGAATTGGGGTAGATCCGCTAAGGCTAAGCGTCCATTCGGATAAATGGGTTTTATCTCTCTACACATCCCCTACAAACTCGTGGGTCGAATTAACATATCCAATGGAAATAGCATTTATACTGGTCAATTACTGTGTCTGTTTTGTTGACTAAAAGTAGCCGAGAAAGGTGTAATGCAGCACAACCCAACGGTGGGGCGATGCGACCCAAGTGAAAAACAATAACATCGATTGATGCTGTGCTCAGATATACACATACATCTATTTGACTATATAACAAAAATTCGAGACAAAAATTGTTTAATAAAACACAAATAAATAATTAAAGAATCATTAATTATATTTAAAATACACCCATAGGCATTAACACATTTCTTCCATCGTGTTATCCATTCGTCGAAGCACCTGCGAAGTTGCGCATTCGGAAATTGTGCCATCATATTTGTTGGAATGTTTTCTATGTACCTTGAGATTAATTTTCAAATTGAGGAACCAAAAAGTATCACAGAGAACATTGGGCTTGGGCCAAACACTGGAGATATTGGAATTTTTATTAATGCATTGGAGCATGAGTCTTGAATATTTGGGCAAATACACGTTTTTCTGAAGTTACAATATTTTGAAGATGGCAGTTTTTTTTTAAATAAATGGTAAAGTTTGTGCATACATGTTTTATCTAAACTGTGGGGAAATCTTTTAAAATGGCTCAGGTAAATTATAATTTAAATTGTTCAATGGTTTCTGGGTTTTGGATTAAAAGTTTCCGCAATATATTTTTATGACTAATTCAGTACAAATTTACATTTTATTACAGGATATCAAGTTCATACATCTCGAAAATATAATTTTTGTGTAAAATCACTTAACTATTTTCTGTATTTTTCAGATAGGTACTACATAATATATCTATCTATCTATTCCTCTCTCTCTCTCTCTCTCTCTCTCTCTCTCTCTCTCTCTCTCTCTCTCTCTCTCTCTCTCTCTCTCTCTCTCTCTCTCTCTCTCTCTATATATATATATATATATATATATTCGTCGAAAACTAGATCTCATATTTGATATGAATATAATTCTATATATATTTATATATTTCCAATCATTTCTTCCTCGACTATTTGAAAAACATCCATAATCAAGATCGTATCTAAATTGTTGATATTCTTTAAATTCTGTCGCCAAATTTGATTTCCAGTATTAATACTAGGTATATGATAATTATAATTCCCTTGTCAAAAGCACAAATCCAAATAACATTCTGTGTATTTATCTTATTTACATTCATCCTGCCATGTGCTATCAATACTCCTCCAAAGTTTTGTTTTAGATGTAAGTTCCTCGGTGTTTTTACTTTAAAGGTCTCAAAAGTCTAATAAATATTGAATCATTCTAATTCAACACAGAGCAATCTAGAAGTTCTAAATGTCTTATTGGAGAAATTATTGCCCATAAACCTGTATTCATTTTTATAATTATTTACTAATTTTAAAATGTTTTATCGAAATTTCCCCAGCATGGCTAATTTAGCACTCTGTAGAGAGCATGTATGTCGTCAATGGATGATGCAAGATTTCTAAAATTGATAAAAACGTATTGTCACAGTTGAACAAAATGTATTGAGAATTGGAACTTATTTGTACATACATCTACTGAACCTGCGCATTTCATTCAGATCTTAATATTAAAATAACGATGTATCATTAATACTTTTTAATCACTCCTTCGCATATATGCTCGACATTTTAAAAGAATTAAATATACAAAGTATATTTCTTTATAAGTAAGAATGCTGTGTCTATCAAATTTTAAGTGTTTCCCTATTATTTCTAGATATCGCTGAAATATTAATCACTCATCACTCATGAAAACAAAATAGTCTTTCCAGCATTCAGTGAAGGTTATGTCTTTCTTAAACAATAGATTCTAATAGTTGGAATATTATAAACCTAGAAAATGCCCCTTTGAAGTAACTCGGAAGTTTCTATATCAGTTTACTTCATAGAAAACATCAACATCTCATTTTCATTATTTTATAATTGTAGCTGATACTCCTCTCTAAACCGATGTGGTAAGTGCCCAAAAGGCATTAAATTACACCAGAAAATAAATTGCTGAAATCCGAACTTCTTCCGATAATTTACTTTTTCATCAATGCTTGAACACTTTGCCATTTGATACTCAGTCCATCTTTTTCCAATTTACCTTGAATCCTCGCTTTATAGAAAATGAGAATATCACTATATGTTATGCTCTGCTCAATCTTGCAGTAAATATCAAATAGTAATATACACAAAATTCCAAGCAAGCTGCTTTAGATTTTAAGAATTTTTTTCTCATGAAAAGTCATCCCCAATAAAGAAACATTGAATTTTCTAGCTATCAGATTTTCTTCATGATATTCATGCAATTATAATAATTATGTATCAACTTAGGATATATAGTATCAGGTTTAATTTTAGAAATTACGTTTTAAATAATAATTATCGATATGATATTTATTTTCAATATAATGTCAGTCATTAAAATAATTGATATTTCATTAATTTAAACAATTTGTCTAATAATTGCTCATATTAATTTACAATTAGATCAGCAGGTAAAGCATATATATATATATATATATATATATATATATATATATATATATATATATATATGGAGAGAGAGAGAGAGAGAGAGAGAGAGAGAGAGTTATGGTCAATTTTGAACAATCATGAATAAATATTGCTCTGCATCATTTATAAAACATAGATAGCGTAGACATAGAATCAATGGCGTTTGGTAAAGTTCGGTTTCTTTCCTATGCGTTCTTCAGACCAAGAAAGATTTAATTTGGTTTACGTTTTTATATACTGTTTTGAGATGCATCATGTGAAAGATGATTATGTTTTGGCGGCTATGATGGGAAGGGTGATTTAGTTGATGAAACTTATTCTGGTTTATATTGCGTGGTTATTTACTGGCATAAATTGTATTAATTTTGTCATTTATTTGCTTGTCGGGCTTATCTCGAGTAAGCAATATTACTCGGTTATGTAACCACCTTGCTTATTTTTTTAAAGTCAGGAATCCACTCAGTTACATCTAATCCAGACGATGGCACTATGGAGTCCAGAAAATAATAGCTTTTGTTGACTTATCAACAGATTCCACCCATATGTTATAAAAAACTGACCGGAAAACTGGAAAAGATTGAGATGAAACTCGCCAGACACGAAATATCTGTCGTATTTAACACAACAAGCATAAAATAAAAAACCTTGCACAAGAAATATATATATATATATAATATATATATATATATATATATATATATATATATATATATATATATAGAGAAGAGAGAGAGAGAGAGAGGGAGAGAGAGAGAGAGAGAGAGAATGTGTAATTGCAAAAAACGGTTCCTACTGCCAATTCATCAGGAAAAGTTTACCTTATTTATTGAATGACTCTCTTACATTTTAAAAATCATGCATGCTAAGTTTGTTAAATAAAATCATTTAGCCATCTCAAGACGACAAATACACATTTCCCATTTATCAATACATAATGTAAGTGAATGCCACTTAAAACATTTATTGATTTAAATATATTTGATCAGCTTGCTGCTCCTGAATAAGCAAAAGCTTGTGCAATTAATTTAAATTTCCAGCATTAAGAACTATAATTACACTGTTTAATTAAATGCGAATAATTATTTTAGTAGGACAAACGGTTCTTTAATTATTTTTTGAAAGGTTAAATTTTGTACAATTAGTAACGTCTTGAAATATCGTGACTTCCGTTGATCATGGTTGATAAACGCCTTATATTGCTATGATGTGCGTGGAATTAAATTAAAACCTCTCGAGACCAATAAACACATATACTAAATTTGGCAGCAATACATCAAACTGTTTTGCCGTCCAGCAAACGTTTTTCCTATTCAATCATATAAAACATATGTCCTGTGGGGCTAGCAAGTTTATCCATAAAAACCTACTTAGAATTCAAACTGCAGAGCCCTCACTGTTATGGTGTATGATCCTGAAGTCCACGGAGAGCCTATAGGATCACAACTGTAAGATATAAAACTATGATCGAATATATTTGAACTTAATTGAATTTCAAATACATATGTTCACATATTTTAACAGCTGTAGAGAATTTTTTTTTATCAGGTTTGGAACTTGGAATTAATCCCACTATAATTATCTTCAGCTAAAGAACTTTAAATTTAATGTGACTTACTAAATTCCTGTAATATTTATATAATTTAAAATAAAGGATCTGATAGCTTTCTTTGAATTCAGAAAGACTGAAAAGAGGAACTTGACAATTATCACATGTATACAATATTGAACAAATGATTTAGACATAACATATCCCAGACTAGTGCTAAATCCTCATTACATTTTCTTATAGAGATTTTACAAGACAAACAAATAAATCTCACTGTCTCGAAAAAAAGATTAATCTTTATTCATGGCATTATCTTCATACACTCACAAATCCGCTTTATGTTGTGTTGAGCGGTTTTTGTGGACAAATCTTAGTAGAATTCTTAGATGTTCATATTTATACGATCTTAAAACAACATTGTGCCAGGATCTTTACAAATTCAATCCGTGTCTGATGATTTTACGAATGTAGAAAATCAAATCAATTGATAATCAATTTAAAAGTATTGCATTTTCATTCAGTGTAATGTAATAAAAAAGGTTATTGTGTGCATACATATGTGTGTCCGGCTTCTCCACCAGCAAAATAACTATATACGCCCTAAAGCTATATACATTGTGATTCAGCTTCTTCAACGTAGGATATTGATGTTCTATTGTTTCTGTACAATTTACTGAATGGGCGATACCATTAAAAAACAAAAAACAAAAAGACAAAATAAGTAATAGTGTTATTAAAAACAAAAGAAAGAAATATAACATGTTCCGAGATAAAAACGTTTACATCAACGGAACGTCCCTGTTTCTGTCACAACATTGCTTGAAATAAGAAAAAAAAAGAATGTTATTCTTATATTCTCCGTGTAATTCGTTTAAGGGAAGGTTGGAGAATATGAATCTATTTACACCCTATAGTACCCAATAAATTTATCTTTGAAAACCTGTCTATATTTTTTACACCATAATATAAAAAATAGTAAAAAAATTAAATAAAAAGTGTTGTGTGTCGTAGGAGGAAAATTCATTTCCTTTTTTAATTAATTAGAAAACTAACAATAATTGTATTTCAATGTAGTTTATAATGATACAAGTACCATCAGTAACTTAGGGAAAAGTTTACATCATCTAATTCCATCTAATTCCTAACGAAGGAACTTAAACCAACTACGTCTAATAAGTCGCCGGGAAATTTAAATCGATGTTTTTTGTAACTTTATACTGCGATATTAAATATTTCCTCTGAATCACGCAACAAAATACTAATAAAAACTGACTCTTATATTCTCGAAAGTTTTTAGTTGTTTATTCTCCGAAACATGATTAAAATTATACAGGCAGTTTAATTTAAATGTGTTAATGGTTTTAGATATTTTACAATTATTTCTTTTATTTTTTATTTGTTAAATGTGTGCATGTATCTTTATGAAATTTTGGCTTAATTAATCGAAAAATATAACGTGTAAAATTAAAAGTGAAAATGGCACTGAAGAAAATACCTGAAAATATATTTTCTAAATTATTTCATCACGCCAACCATTTTAGCAATGTCGGGCAAAAGACAATAGAAATTACTCGATATTCATATAAAATTGTTATATTAGATAATGATGATTTTCTGTTAATTAAACTTCTAAGCATCAACCGCGTATATTTTTTATAATACTGAGAATAATAGGTTGGCATCTTTTATTAGATTGTCCATTAAAATAATTTTTGTATCAGAGATATTTATAAACCTTTTTACTCGTTTATATTATTTTATAATTTTTCCATGTTCAAGTACAAAAAAAAAACAAAACAAACAAACGGGGCTATTAAGTTGGAAATCACAGTGTGTGGGGGTGCTCAGTAGATAGACCCCAGAGTAAGAAATATAAATCAATAAAAATGTCTATATAAATGTTGATTGATTATTTGGAGTGGAGAAACTTTGATGGATAAGGATGAGATTCAACTCTTTGATGCTTCACACTAATGCCCCCGGGAAAGGCATGAATTCATCTTCTCTACCAATAATTAAGTAGTAACATAGATTGAGTTATTTAGTCTTGATTAGGCCACCACTCTAGGAGAAAGAAAACACTGAATTCAAAACAGCTGTACTCCGCTTAGAAATTGACCTTGTGTCATATCCTATTTTTATATTCAAGAGGAGTCAGTGATTGAACCCATATGGCTATCTTGGAAACTACATGTACTTTTACCGACTATTGTATCCTCGAGGCCATGAGTCATGTGAAATTCATTAACAATAAAAAGAAGTGTCTTCAGCATCGTGTTATTGAATGAATGAAATATTATTTAGTTATATTTGCCATATGACATTAACAGAAACTATTAGGGTCTCGTCTTATTTCTCTAATGTAAAGATATGAATAATTAATTGTCCTCGTCCTTCAAGATAATTCCCATTAGGCAGATCGTTTAAAGACATTTTCGTTATGTCATAAGGAATTTTAAAAATGTAATCTAAATTCATTGGCATAATAGTAAAACCTTTTAGATCCCTCTCTTATGATATAGTTATTGTTTTTTGTCCACGTGCCAAAAGTATTTCTTTTAGTATTTAAGTTTAATATTTTTTTATATTTTCACGTACTTTTCAGCAGAATTAATGTTGAAGAAATGAAATAATCTATTTTTATAATTGCAACATGAAATGACTGAACTTATCAAGATATTTTCAATGCTGCTCTGAATATGAAATTTGAAACGTTCATTATCAAAGGCGAAATGATTAATGATATTATTTCAAATATCCAGCATTTGTGATGTCATCAAGGAAAAATATGGATTTTTATATGCAATGGTCTCAGATTATTTTGCTTTTATGCAACCTTGTAAACATATTAACAATGCAGGTTGTCAATAAATATCCATATCTATAAAAATAAGTTATTGTTCTATATAAATTGTTCGGATGGAATGACTATAAAATAATAATTTGAATGATAAACTTGATGAGAAAAACTATCGGAACCTGTAGATATTTCTCGGTATGATAATTTAACAGTTGCAACATTTGATATGTATTTTTAAGATCTATTGCAATATAGTTCAATTTAAAAAAAATTATATACTAATCTTTACATAACTGGAGTAGAATCCATGATACATTGAGAAAGTGTGATATAAATGTTATCAAAGAGTATTATCCGGGGTTGACCCTGTCCGTCACTCCTTTGTAGCTACGCTATTGACTATATGGACCATTATTTTGTTTTAACGTCTCTTGAACTGAAGTTTTTATATTTGACATCGTAAATAGTTGGCACTAAGATCTATGTAGCAGTCCAAATATTATATGGGGACTAAAATATACGCGTGACAAAGTACCTGGAATCGAATGAACCAAAACATCAAATCGAGTGGAAAAGTTTTAGTGAGAGCGTACGCATGTGATGAGAATGAATTTATAAATATATTTTTAATTTGTCACCTGAATAGTTCAGTTTGGGTAACAAACATGTTTTAACCCCAAAGAGAAGAATACGACTGACTAAAACATGAAAACTATTACACTCTTTTTCTTTTCTGAAGATCGGTTTCGTGAAACTCGGAATAGCAGAATGAAGTTTAGTGAGGTTTTCACATTTAATATTAAGTTTAACACGGGAGAAAACTGTTCTCATTCATGGTTATCAGAATGAGAACTGTATACCTATAGGGAATAAGAAATGAGGAGATGAAGAGAAATAAAAAGACACAACTGTTTCGAAGTATAGATGGAGACTTTTTTTATTCAGACCGTTAACTCTGGACGCCACAGTCCAAACGCTAAGAACTTTTTATTTATTTATTTAATTTTGATTTAATTTTATTTTATTTAAATCCCCACATACCCCGTGGATTGAAGAAAGAGTTGGATTCAACGTTCCCTGAAGGTTCCCGATTAGGACAATGTTCCCGAGTTTGAAAAGAACGTTCCTGAGTTTGACTAGAAGTTTCCCGAGTTCGAGAAGTTTCCCGAGTCCGTCAGAGGGCAGATCGGCCAAAATCTTGTACAGATAACAATAAAAATTAGGAAAAATGTCCGAATAATCCAAATAATACATAAACACACACACACACACACACACACGCACACACACACACACACACACATATATATATATATATATATATATATAATGTGTGTGTGTGTGTGTGTGTGTGTGGTCAGTTACATTTGTATGCAATTCAATGTACAGTTTGTAGGTATTTAGGAGTGCAAAACTTTTTTTCTTTAAATTAAATACCTTTCACTATTATTGCCTATGTTTTGTCGCTTTTGTGTGATTAAAAGTCTATCAGAACATTGATATATTTAGGTTACTGAAGATCATGTTGTGAATTAATAAATTCTTTCTGATGTCGATATCTTTATTTATATATATATATATATATATATATATATATATATATATATATATATATATATATATATATTTCTATTCTGTGGAGCTTATTTTATTCTTAGAAATACAATAGCTATATCTGTTTCGATATATATTATGTATGGAATTATCAGATAAGCATAATTAATGTTTTCATAACTATCAAACGATAACATTATTGAGATAACATAGTTGATTTGGTTGATGTATACTTGCAAAGAGAGTTGTGTAAGTAATGTAGTGTTTCTATATGAAATATGGACTGTTGAAGCGCGTTTACATTGATACATACCCACATTTGATAGTTCATGATAGAAGATAGTCACCTGATGTTTGCAGTCAAATGCATTGCTGCGCAAAAATGCGACAGATTTATAACTGATTAATTCATAAACACTGTAAACGTACAATTACGATGATATTTACAAAATAATTAAAGTTCTTAATGAAATAAGTGAGCATGATTGGACTCAATGTTGAAGCAACCGATCTATCTGAAAGTAAGGACCTTGCTTTTTTATGTGCTGTTAACGTGCAGTCAGTTTTACATGAGGTACAATCCTTAACACAAGTAATAATTCCTTTCATTACAATTTGCAGATCATTCTTTCAAAATACACACAAAATGATGGGAAGACAATCTATTTTAGTGTGCCACAAAAAAGTGAATAATATATAATACCAATTTCACCCACCTGCTAGCAAATGAGTTCATTGACATAAAAATACAGAAAGACGAATCAGTGAATGCTCCAATCAATTTCCCGAAAGAAAAAAAAAACTAAATGACATATGAGCTGACCAAAATAAGGTAATACGCAAAGAAATATGTCTAGGTGATAAAAGAGTTAAAATGACGAGAAATAAAAGTGCAGCAGAGAGAAAATGAAGGCGTAGCTAGAAAAAAAAGGCAACATGAAAGCGAAACAAAGAAAAATGGCGGGAAGTAGAGAACAATGAGAATAAAGAGAAGCGGATGAAGAAAGAGAAACTTGAACGAACTTTTTGTGGATTCCAGGTAACAGATCAGCAAAAATATTGACAGTCAGAAATTGTATTTGCTCTGAAGAGAAGATTAAGCAAGGACGATAACTATTATGGAAAGCGAACGTATGTTATGTACACAGAAATTATATCATTAAAAAAAGGCACATGAGTAGAAAAATGGTATAAAGAAACGTATCCAAAAAACATTAAAATATTGAACAAAAATTCATTTGAAAAATTTAAATATATGAAAATAGTAAAGAGAATGAATAACAAAAACAAAAGGGAATTGTGAAGTAAAAAATAAAGCAAGGAGAAATAAATAAATAAATACTAAAAAAGGAAAAAGAAACATGAAGCATTTACTAAGTGAGGGACGTAATATAAAACCTGCCTATAATGTGACAAAAACAGGATATGACACTGATATGCAAAAAAAAAAACATAAAAGAAAGCCAATAAGACTTCAAAAGATAGTGAAAGTGAAAAACAAAGTGTGAGTTATCAGTAGAAGGAAAGAATAATACTGATTTGATGGGCTTATTGAAAGGGATGATTGTGCACTGTGCAGCCGCAGAAGAAATAAAAAATATATTAGAAAACCTAAGTGCATATGATATAAAGAAAACAAAACAAAATGGCGTAGAAAAGGCTTCCGGCAGAAAAGAAGGAATCGGAGTAGCATTTGGTTTGCGAAGGAAGACAAAGAAAATTTGAATGCAAAGTTAGAAACAAAAGAAAAAAATCCATAGGTGAAAATAATAATAATAAAAAATAGAAAATGAAAATCGGAAGCGAGGCAGTAATGTTGCCTTTAAGCAATGTACTTTAATATTGCCATGCTCACCCGAAGCAATGTAACGTTGATTAATGCATGCACATTGGCAGGATGTTAACATTGTAGGAGATGTGCAGGCGGCAAAGGACATTGGATGTTATCTGAGGGAATGTTTTGTGTTCAACATAATTGCCAACAAATATCATGGGGTTCCAGAAAAGCGAAGGAAAACAAAGGCAGAACACATTTTTTTTTTTTGCAATCACCATAACATTGTATTATTTCATTTATCACTACTTTTCTGTTATTTTCCTTTGCACGGGGCTGTATTGAAGGGTCAAAATAAGCGTTGGTGTTTTACTGTTGGATATGATTTCTAGTTACTGATCCTAATGCCTGATGGACATCTAATACTTTACAAACTCTTCTTTAACTATGTCAATAAGGATCACTTTCTGTGTAGATGTTTGGCACAGTACTAATTCCATTCTACAGAAAACTTAGAGAAACAAATGGCAAACAATATCAAACAGGTTAATATGTCTAAAATTCGAATATTTTATTTAACTACATTAACTTATTCTCTGAATGTTTGAGATGCGGCTTGATGATTAGTATTATCTGCGTCATTCGCACTATTGCCCAAACGTTGTACAAATAACAATGAAGATGAGGGCAATAGTCCGATTAACGCAGATAATACTACATTAACTAATATTGTTTTTGAAATAGCAAAAATAGTATAATAGTATTTTCTGTAAATTGATTTAGATTACAACTATAATTTTTAAAAAAATATAAGCAGATGCATAAAAGGCGAAGATCAAAAGAACAACAAAGTTATCCATTGTCCGTAGTTGTTTCCACAAGAGATAAAGGTAAATTTCAAATAGTGTCTGTATCTTTTCAACGAGCCATCACTGCTGAATCATCTTTTGTAGACAATAAATATTTACCCTCGAAGGATAACGATCTAACTATACACACACATACAACACACACACACATTAATGTAACTGAACACTCACACCACACACACACACACACACACACACACACACACACACACATATATAATATATATAATATATATATATATATATATATATATATATATATATATATGAAGAGATGGAAGTGAATCCGACGGTATGTAGTATATTAAGAAACTTGAAAAAACACAGGTTTAAATAAGTTGAGTGGTAAGTTTATTGACCAATGCTGCAGTGTTTCGATTTATTAATTAGATCATCTTCAGGGCATTTGTTGGTATAAGGAAGGTGATACAAATTTGTATCACAGAATATCAAGAAAAAATATATATATACACGTCATGAGTTCAGTATTTATTAAACTGGTTCCCTTGATGTATTCGCTATGTGTAAAGAACTCAATAAAATGTCCGTATCTGGAACTAGACATTCGAAGAGCCGCAGGTTTAAATAGGCGCATGTTATTCTATAGGAATCACCAGGATATGTTTATATGAAGTAAGCCAGACAAAACAAGAGAGCCTTGTTCACATTTATTTGGGTCGAATTTCAGAGGTTTTCATGCCGTCATACAGATATTTAAATTCAACAAAATATATTAATTGCCTCTGAAAATTAATCTGCGTGAGGAATCGTAGTATAGTTCAGGTAGATTAAGCTGAAGATTATTTAATATTTCGAAAGAAATTCAAAGAATGTGACAAATTACCGTTTTGAAAAGACTGATTTAAACGTAAATTATTCAGGAAACAATTGCTAACAACGATGTTAACTATCGCATGGCTGAACATGAATTCAAAGAAATAGACATATGTCATCTACAAACAAAACTCCCTAACTGAGAACTGAGTCTTAGTTTCAGCCCAATGTTTTGTCAGATTAAACTGATGATTGTGTAGACAGATGAAGTGGTCAATTTTCTAATCCTTTTCCAATCATCCTTTTAATATGATTCAGTATATAATAATAATATAGTAATAATAAAAAACATGTGGAAACAATTTGAAGAAAAAGTTGACGTGTCGTTGCCATGAGTTACGTTACTCTGCCGCTCCCCAGAGATTAAACTGCATATGATGGCGAGACTCCGTATATAAATCTCGCAGCTGTGAGATGTAGCTCATATTTGCCATTAATCCCAAGTACACTCGGAGTGATAGTACACTAGGGTCCAATCAATGTGTCAAATAGATATGTTTAAAATTATTTGTATTTGATACGACTGAATGAAAGAAACCCATGAAGAACTACACATAAATCCCAATATAAGCATACAACGCACCTACATCTAGGAATGGAATAATGGGTTGATATGCCATTAAAATCAATTAATCTATCGCTCTTTATAACACTTAATAGTGGAATTTTTCTTCTAAAAACGTTTAATTTAACCACAACACATACTATCAATAGATATTTGCCACTGTAATTTTCGAAGGAGTACTTTGTCTTTGTTCCGACGCTAGTTTAAAACGGTATAGATACCAGCCTGTCGGCTAGGGCTGTATAATTCGTTGACTGCACCTCTGCATAGCGCTAAAAACCCCACATAGTTGGTCATAGGTAGCGACCCTTGATGCCGTAGGGCCGAATACTACTGGCTGAGCAGTTCGACTTGCAACACTCTACTTTGGCCCTTACCTATGCTAGATGGGCGGTCGGATTAATCGGTTGGTACATCAAGTCCTAGCACAGATAAGATTATCCCAACCCTCTTGCCCTTATAGCAAATTCCAAGTCCTTTTTCTCATGTATGTGCAAAAAAGTGGGGGTGGGCGAGTTTCTTTGTGTACTGGGTATGACGTTAATCTGCATTTGATGGTAAAGTTTAAATTCTAGAGCTTTGGAGAGTGTGTGGTACCCCTTCATCATCAGTACTCCTAGGTCCACTCTAACCCGAAGTGGTAGTACCTGTTAGCGCCCCATCTGTGTGTTAAATAGAAACATACTGAGTTTAAAATGAGTTTATATTTTTAATACCCATAAAGAAATAAAATAACCTAACAAGTTTTGACATGCCTTAAAACATAGTCAACCAACAATATATAAAAAAAGACTACAGCAGAATTTCGTAAGCGTTGTTTTAATTTTCATTGTTTAGGATGTAACATTCAAAGCATAGTCAATAACATAGTAATATTTATTCAGAATCGCAATCCACTAATCAGCATAGCATATTTATCTATAAGCAAATATACATATAAAAAAAGCAGCTGAAAAAAGATATATAGTTTTAAATAAAGGATTACTTGCAACATTCCAACATGGGCAATTATCTAACCCATTAAATAGAAATGCGTAATTCGTCTCCCACAGTGTTTTCATAATTTGTTGAGTGCATTTAAAGCATTTAATAGGCATTTATAATGATTATCTTACGATTATATATTTCAAAGAGGAATAAGTGCATTTTATAAAAAATCTCAAGAATATAAATGTCTGGTGACATCAGCCAAAATGCGGTCACAATTATTTCCTATTAATTCATTCTTAATTGCTCTCGACTTTTGCAATTATAATTTAATCGTACACATCTACTTTAAAAGGTTAAATGTTAAAATGCATTTATGTGGATGGAAATGCAGATTTATGATTTAATTTTAGTTACAACAATAGTAGAACGATGTTTTGTGAGTTCTTTCAAAATTTGCGCATGTAATTTATGATTGATATTACATGATCACTCAACCGATTCGTTTTAAACACAAAACTTTGGATTGTTGGTTCCATTTTTGCAGAAAAATACCAGGACATATTTCATATAAACTAATTGAATTTCATTATTTATTTAAGTCGGATCATTATCCTAGGACCTAATGTTTTTTATTAAATGTTAATTCGAAATTATATATTTCCTTTATAAGATGTATGTCCATGAGATGTTTTATTAAAAGGCATAACGAATTATGCTTACAAATTGGTTATTGTTCATTTCATCAACCTTGTTATGTTACATTCAAGAATGAAAAAAAATTACCATGAAAAATAAAGTTATACAATATAGAGAACATAAAATGACATTTAACTAATTGACGTTAAATTACATCAATACTTTTCACATTCTTATATTCATAACATTATCTCTGCCAAAATGATGGGATTTATATGTATATAGATCAGTAATTTTGTGTAGGGTCACAGATTAGTATCTTCACTCTATCTATGATGAAAGATTACGACTGAGATCACTTAGCTGTTCCTTAACCTCAGCAGGTTTTCTGTTCCACTGTTCTGTCCCGAGGGGGCTCTTCCACTATCCACTTTACCTGAGGTAAAGTGGATAGTGGAAAACGGTGCGATAACAAAATAAACAAAAGCAAAGCAAATTTTAAATCTTCTAAATTCTGGTAGCATCTGTCTATTGCATAAAATCTGACGGTTGAGATATTCTGAGGCTTTGTGACAATATATGTGATCAGATTTATTATACATATAGCTGTAACATAAAAATAACAAATTATAATTGAGATTTATTTTAAGCTACTCTTATTTATAGAAAGTATATTATAGTCATTGAAGAATAAGTGGATGCCAGCATAGATAAAATATTGACTCTTTTAAAAACAATTCAAATCTATCAACCTAAAACTTCCTGCTCTTAATAAAAAAAACTTATTGACAGAGTTCCTGTACCACTGGGGGTAGACTCAACAATTGATCTCTGACGACGAACCTTTCATGGAAAAAAAAAAAAGAATTTCTTCACGTTCATTGATGTTTAGGATAAATTAAGCCGGCCATTTCAGGGGGCTTCCAAACCATCATTCGCAGATCGGGGGGAATCTTCTTGATATTTCTAAAGTGCCTATAGAATCCCCTTTTAAACGGACCTTTTAAAAAGATTGAAATCGAAATAATTCTGCTGCGTCGTACCGTAGGATTGAAACTAAATAAAAGAACAAACATTCTTGTGTTTGTTTAAAATGAGTTGATATTTAACATATCCCTTGTGTCCATCAACGCTTTTGAATGTTTAAAATTATATATTGTATCTTAAAATGATAGCTCATTATTTCATTTCAATAAAAAATGTTGTAACTATTTTATGATCAATTTGTAAATTGTATATCTTTTCCCTTTCAATGTTGATGTGATTATCTTTTTTCTCAATTCAATTACATTAAGATTCATTACTAGCATACTATAACACTTAAATTTTAGTCATTCGGCAATTCTTTTGTACTATTCTAAAACGGTTATATTTTGTTTTGGAGAAAACTTTCTAGATCTCACCGTTGAAATAGGAATTCCAAACTGAAGAATTGCATTTCCTTTGAATTTGATGTAAACATTATTTGTATTTATTTGTAGGCAATATATCAATATATGTATTATTCGTTCGTCAGATTTGTTTTTCTAAGATGAAACGTTAGCTTTCTTACATATCATTATTAAGCTTGATTACATACCCGGTTGGTTGAATAATTCCAATGGATTGCGTACTGTACCCGGTTATGTCATATTGGGCATTTGGAATATTGATGGCATTTATATACAGACAAAATAGTAACGTTTTCTAATTCATCAGATTTCCATAATTTGATCTAAGTCTTAGAATATTGTATATTATGTCTGATTTACAATCACCAAAATAACAAGATTGTGAATACAATGAAATAAAGCGATATATTTAGTAAAGCATGATCGTAAAGTTAAAATTATAAAGTTTTTCACACGAATCTAATGGTTTCTCGTATAACGATGTTGTTGCAAATATAATAAATACACATACTGGAGTTCATAAGTTACTTTTGTTGAAGAGACAGATTCCATTGAATGTGGATAATGGCAGTGCTAAGGAGCTGTCTATCACCAACTTCTTTTTATCAAGGATGAGGTTCAGTTTAATGTAGCTCAGTGATAACTTTTAACACAACTGCAGTCTGGAACTTATGATGCAACGCTAGCCAATGAATGTCCTTGAAATTGTAGTTGAAATCCATTATGATAATCATTCAATTATTCCCTGTCATGATGAATGATGACTTCCGAACTAACAGACAAGATGCAGCAATGACAACCATCCATTTCTTGCAAATTACCCGAATGCTATCTCTATAGAACACATTGGGGCCCTTTTAGCCGTAAAATACGAGTTAGTGTCCTCAAACATTTCAGAACCATTCCATTAAGAGCGATGTGATATTCCCTAGATGTAAATATAATTACTAAGCAATATTATGAGGTGTTTGGACAGTGCTATTTGTGCCAATGGTGACTATAGAAAATAGTGTCATTCTTTTTTGTTCAACATGCACAACAAGATCTGAGTATTTTTGATAGCTTTATGTGTCATATAATTATAAGCGCAGAAACACCCTTATGCCTGAAAACAATTTGAAATAAATCATCTTAACTATAAAGCTACCTTTAAAATAGACCTTTTCCCTGTATCATGTTATTTCATTTCACTATACTCATAATTACAGAGCATATAAAGATTGAGCATTTAGTAAATACAAATTTACCTAT
The DNA here is from genome assembly GCA_023376005.1 of Doryteuthis pealeii. Classification (NCBI taxonomy): domain Eukaryota; kingdom Metazoa; phylum Mollusca; class Cephalopoda; order Myopsida; family Loliginidae; genus Doryteuthis; species Doryteuthis pealeii. The sequence continues at coordinate 69,181,945 of CM042158.1, forward strand.
ATCAATTTTGTTAGTTTATTTGAATATACCAGTATATAAAAACAGCTTTGCCTAAATATATATATATATATATATATATATATATATATATATATATATATATATATATATTGTTAAGATGTGGAGGTTTCCTGTCTTTTTATTATTATTTTTAATGGATGCCTGTATGCCCTTCCGAGAGGTAAGGCCTCCAAAATGTGTTTGTTGGGTATGATAATAAACTGCATGATGGACTAGCTTAATCTTTGGAGATCGGACAAGTTTAGGGTGACCATTCATTAACATTAACACCAGATTCATTCTTACCTTTTATGGTCCAGTCTCTTATCAAATAACTACCGCAAAATATAAATATCCAAGTACCAATTCCATAATTCCTAGGTATAGAATAAAGCTAAGTTGACATGCCATTAAAATCAATCATAAATTAAGTAATATAATTACGGAATTTTACTCAAAGTATAAGACAAATCCTATTCTTTAGTCAACTATTCACTTTATTTTGCCACTGTTTCGCAAAGTTGCATTCCGACCAAGAATGTTATCTTTTTTAGGCTAGGAGAAAATGCGTTACATGTGCCGAAGAGAGGGGTTATTTTGAACTTGATAAATCACTTAAGTTTAGGTAAAGCATACATTTGCTTTTGAGAATGTTTTCTTTTTTTGTTCTTTTTTTTGTGAGGGGTGTTTTTTTTGCATCGAAATGTCATAGACATTTACATCAATCAATCCCGATCATTGATAATGCATATATTTCTTCAACGAATATGTATTGCTGAATTAATTTCAATTTCAATCCTCAATAATGTAATCTCGATTTTAAGATACACGTTTATGAAATATTGAATACATCAATAGATATACATTCTATATTCGGAGTCATTAATACGAATACCGTAATATCTTTTTTCCTGACTTAATAAGAATTATGTTATTCATCATTTATACATTTTGTAAATTATCTTTTCCCGTGATAATGAAAGAGAACATTGGAATCAAAACAGATGTGTATTATAATGAGTCTTTTCCCGAGGATAATTAAGTTGGTGTTTAATTTAATTAGTTTCGTTATAAGCCGATTTATCAGAAAACAAATTTATCTTTAACACTGATCTGATTAAATTGCTCGCTTCTATCACAACAGTGTCACACGCATAAAAATATATAATTCAAGCGTGCACATATATATATAATATACAAGCAAGCATATTCACTTGCGCATAACACTGTATGCATAGACAGCCAGACAACGGAACAAGCGATTGCTTCAAAAAATTGGTAATCTATGCAAAAAATGAATTTATCTCAATCTCTTCATTAGTCATAAAACGACCATATTTAATAAAAGCATTATGACTCTAATGGTCTTGCATATTTAAAATACTTAATAGTTATTACATATGTTCATTTTGATATTTGAAAAATCAGTTTGTGTAAAGCTCTCTCGGACACTGTCACAGCAACATATCTGTAAGTTTTTTACTCAGGAATCCAACTTTTCTGCTCTTTGTCAAGATATATATATATATATATATATATATATATATATATATATATATATTATATATATATGAAATTTAACATTAAAAAAAAAACAAATGATGTCATGTAATTTGCTGACAGAAATCTGTTTCGACCAAATCGATAAATTGGTCTTCATCACGAGCAACATAGAAGGGAAAAGCTTTTCCCGTCTATGATTCATAATGCTTTTATTCATACTGTCGGATTAATTTCATCTATTTTTTCATATATATATATATATATATATATATATATGTGTGTGTGTGTGTGTGTGTGTGTGTGTGTGTGTGTGTGTGTGTGTGTGTGTGTGTGTGCGTATGTGTATGTGTCTGTGTCTGTCTGTGATGAGGATTCATCTTCACAAATAGTTCTCACGTTTTCTTTAACTGTCTACTCTCAGATGACTTTTTGAAACCATTATGAGCCTTGCAATCATTGGGACAATGCTAATAAACGAAGTGATGTGTGTAAATTTTACTTGATTAAGTATTTTTATTCTCCGCACGGTACGGTTTCAAACCAGATAATTATTGGCAAATTTAACTGAAAATAACCAAAGTGGTATACGCTC
>CM042158.1:69189039-69314039 GCA_023376005.1 Doryteuthis pealeii
CAAACCAAAGGTGAAGATAAAAGAAAATGTTAATATTTGAGTATCTCTTGAGAGAATTTAAAAACCAGCCGTGAAACACGTGTATTAGAGAATAATTTTGCTTTTGGTTAATGGTTCAGGCTTTAAAACATGCACTAAGAAAACGTAAAAAAATAATTTAGTCGGTGTCAGGGTAAGATAAAAAATGGAATCGTCTGTAACTTTCGACCTGTTTTACAGGACTGCTACAAGGCTCAGATGATATGCATTTTAATTTGTATAAAAATATATGCTGGGTAATAAATGTTAATTCAGCAGATAGTATGTGAAACTACCTCCGCCGACCTGGGTTGAAAACTGATCAGAAATTTATTTTACTTTAATAGGGTAAACAAATAGATCCTCTTGCCACTCACTCCCGATACACCCCAAAATCCCATAAGATTAAGATTAGAGCAAGGATTTAAAGGTGAAATTTATAATTAGTACACAAGTAACTTGAAATGACATACCAGCATTTCTGAACTAGTTATACGCTGAATATCTTTTTTTAAATCCTCTGATAGGCGTATATATAATAATCAATACCTGGGTCTTGTATAGTCACAATATACTACCATTGCGAATGTCATAAAATACCTAATACACGCGGCGCTCAAAGGTATTCCTGTGTGATGATCGAGATGTGGTCCATTGACTGTCATCAGACTACTAATGTTGGCTATTCTGATTTCAGATACACAGACAAGGCCCTCTTCTATGATGATTAAAGAGAAGAAAAAATATCAGAGAAGATAGAAAATAATACTGCCACGTTGTTTTAATTCTGGAAATTTGTGAACCGGTAATTTGTGAATAAACCTCTTGGAAATAAGAAATTACTAAAAGAAGTCAAAAATAAAGACACACAATTCTTTAAACCACAATCTTTACTGTGACAGAATTAATAACAGAGGCTAAAATTGTGAAAGAAGAGAAGAAAGTATCACCATAAATGAAGACTAAAAATAAGTTGAAATGAGAAATAGAAACGTAAATGAACTGCTAAAACATATTCCAACAGATGACATCACTGTGTTGAATAATCTAATGTATACAGACGCGAAGGAGGTTAGTGACAAAATAGACATACCAATAAAGAACCAATAAATAACAAAAAAACAAAAGTAAGATGAAAATCAAGACGAAAGAAACATTTGTATACAAATATAAATATACAAAGGAAAACAAAATATTCGAAAAAATAGCGGAATGAAATAAGTGAAAAGCCAAGAACAACAGTGACAAGAAATAAATCAAATAATACAGGAAAAGGAAAACAGGTTCGAAGATACCGACACAATTCCCATTAATACAAGTAATATAGAACATTCAGAGACTATGAACTTCGTTTGGAACAGGTAAATAGAAAAATATGAAAGAAATTGAAGCCATCGGATGCAACCGAAACAAATCAGTATTGAGGCAAACAGTGGAAATAGAGACTAGAACGTAACAGAAATGCTGAATTGCTGATCAACATAAAAAAAAACCGAATTACAAGAAATCGAAGAAAAGCCGGAAGCAGAAATAGATGTTGAATCCATAACGGGAATCATCAATAACATTACAAATTGGAAAGCACCAGACCACGATGAAATCCATAGTTTCTCGTAGCAACGATTCATGTCTATCCAGAACAGTCTAGCGTGCAACTGTGCAAATACATACAAAAAAGGTAATATTACTGTATTCTCATTCTCTCTCTCTCTCTCTCCCTCCCCTCTCTCTCTCTCTCTCTCTCTCTCTCTCTCTTCGCTTTCTCTTTACTTTCTCTTTCGCTCCCACCTTCAGCCCCGCCCCTCTCCCCCGTCTCTCTCTTCTCTCTCTCTCTCTCTCTCTCTGTGTGTTTCTCTCTATTCTCTTTATTTTTCTCTTTTACTTTCTTTCGCTCTCCACCTCCAGCCCCGCCCCGCTCTCTCTCTCTCTCTCCCGTCTCTCTCTCTCCCGTCTCTCTCTCTCCCCGTTCTCTCTCTCTCTCCCCGTCTCTCTCTATCTCTCTCTCTCTCCTCTCTCTCTCTCTCTCTCTCTCTCTCGTGTGTTAGAGAGGGTTTATATTTATTATTTATACAACCGTTTTCCTTACGTTTTCGCCTCGCCAACAAAACTGATATCACCATTTCGGACCTGTAATTTATAACAAAGACTGTACCAGTTATAATTGAAATAGTGGGACTTCCCGCGCTATCAACGGGGATTAGAATGGGCTGAATATAACTAATGAAGAGGGGCAACGCCCTATCCTCAATAAAAGCAACCTGTATTGTCATAATACACTGTATCGGAATGTGAGGCTACAGTTCTGGATCTTGGGTGTGTACAGTACTCCTTCATGGTCATTACTTCTAGTTCCACTCTCACTTGGAGAGGTAGAACAGGTTCAGAGATAGGACACATAAATCTGTTAAGAATTATTTGTCCATGTGCAAAAGAAAAACGTTTGAACAGCAACACAAATATGTAGATATGAACGTACAATAAACGCTAACATCTAGGCATAAAATAACACTAGATGGGTTGATATACTGTTAAATACCAATTAATCAATCAAAAACAAAAGACCTTGGTGGCTTTTAAACGACATATACTAAACCATTATAATTTGGCAACTGATACTTGATCAAACTAATTGATTTAGATCTAGTTTGCACTGTAGAAAATGAGGTTTAAATAGTTTTGCTTACTTCTGAAAAAATGTAGCGAAAATTGAGCCTAATTAACAAAACGATAGCATGATAACACTGATTGACGGACTTTAAATTTTATTTCTACTAAATCAATTAAGATCTTAATTAATTTAGAGCATTCCTTTTTTTCTCTTCTTTTCTTCGGTTTGTTTTTCGTAACATTTTAGAAGCAATTAATTCTATTCTTTTTCTGTCAAAAGTAAAAGCGAAAGAAACAAACGAAGATGTAAAAGAAAATGTTCTCATCAAAGATTTTAGTTCTGTTTTCTTTTGTTGTGAATAAACATGTTTTGTATGTCTTAGTGTTAGAAAGGCTAATTTCTAAGGAATAATTGCTTTGCATGAATAAGATCATTCGCCTTTTTTTTTTTTTTGGCTAATCACTAATAAAAACAAAACAAAGATGCTAATGCTTTAGAAGCAAACTGTCATCCCCTTCATATTCTTCTACTTTACCTTTTCCATAATCAAAAGTTTGTTTCCCTTCTTTTTCTCTTGTCTCTTTTTGATGAAAATATTTCTTCTTCCGTTCTTCCTCTCTTTTTAGTTCTTTCGCTCAAATACTTATCTGTCTTTAAACCTACCATTATTCGCTTCTTTTTCTGTTTCCTTTCTTTTTAACATAACTGATACTATTTATATTATCTGCTTTTCCTTGGTATTATTGATTATATTAAATATATTTCCTGAATCTGAAAATGTTTCTTTATCTTTCTGTTCATGTTTGGAATGCAATTTTAAGGAAATTAAAATGTCATATAAGTCATCCTGATACGAACTATCAATTATCAATCAATTTTGTTTCAAATAGAATTCTCTATGGTAATATTTGTCATAATTTGCAGAGAACCATACTATTTTAAAGGGCCTACCTGCCTGTCATAGTCATACCCAAGTACAGACACAGGAAGTATTAGTTGGACAATATTTTCTAGTATAGTTTTATAAAAAAAATAAAAAGTGTGTTAGTTTAATTTTAGGTACAGTAATGTAGGACATGCATATTATTTATGAAGCACTAAGGCTAGCTCTTTTGACTTAGAATATGCTAAATTTGTACCTTGTAGAAAAGTAAGACCCCCCTCAACCAGAAAATTGGTGTTCGGGTAATGAATCTGTTGGTGACGCTCCAGTTCTGGAGTGAGGAGTACCTCTTCATTACCGTTACTATCCAATCTAACTAGGAGTATTAGTACCTGTAAGGGACCAATCGATCAGCTAAATAGATATAATTATAAATTATTTGTGACCATGTGAAAACTTTAAAGAAACAACTATAACAAAAATTTGAATACGAACACGATTCCTTGACATATTGACAGGCGTGTTGACATTCAATCAAAATTAATCAATCAATCTCACAAACAATACAAACAACTATGTGTGTAGTGTTTCTTTATATCCATTGCTAGGAACTGACAGGGCCCCGAATGCTTGTGTTACTCAAGTGGACTTTAAGAATACAGTTTCCTATAATCTTGCATTCTTCTGTTGCCGTTCTTTTTCCTTCTTGTTTATATAATCAAATGTAAACCTTTTACTATTAAGCGCGTGTAATATATATACATATATATATATACACACACACACACATATATATATATATATATATTATATATATATATATATATATATATATATGTGTAGTATAATACAACAAATTGAAAAACACAGATTTAAATGAGTTAAACGGTGAGTTTATTTGCCGACGCTGCAGCGTTTCGATCTATTAATTAGATCATCTTCAGGGCTTTTGTTGATATATTTTTATCACCTTCCACATACCAACAAAAGCGATGATCTAATTAATAGATCGAAACACTGCAGCATCGGCCAATAAACTCACCACTTAACTCATTTAAAACTATGTTTTTTCAATTTTTTTATTATACTACATACCGTCCGATTCACTTCCTTTTTATTCACACGCATATATATATATATATATCACACACACACACACACTCACACACACACACACACATATATATATATTATATATATATATATATATATATATATATATATATATATATATATATATATATATCTTAAAGTTATGAAATGTTTCAAGTCTAAATAGTATCACGCCCAGAATAAATTATAAACAAAAGTTTGGATCTTACTAAACTCATTTTTTTGTTATGAATTCTATTTCTATATTTATTAACTTATTGATTTTTAATTTGTTTTGGTTTCGTTGTTTACCTTTTTTGTGCCTTTCTTAAAATTATGGTCTTCCGCTTTATGTTTCGCCAGTTCTTTATTTCTTTATTTGTTTGTTGTTGTTTTTTTTACCATCTTATCTTTGTTCTTCAGATTTAAAATATCCTTTTTCTTATGAAATTTGAAGTAATTGCTTTTTCGAATTCTAGTCATTTTCCCGTTTGTTTTCTATCTTTCCAACATCTTTCTCCCTTTCCCATACAATATTTTATCATGCATTATGAAGATTGTGTTTATTAGTATTATTTTTCTAGCTTGTTGGAATATGGGATGCGTAGAGATATTTCGTGTATTTTCCTTTTGGATTTAATTTTAGTTTCTTTGTTGCTTCATAAAACTTTTTTTTTTAATTCACTATCTATCGTTCATTCTTTTCCAGATTCCCAATTTGTAATTTCTTATGTATAATTTCTTATTTATAATTTTATTTATTTATTTTCCATTATTCAGTTTTATTCTGTTTTTAATTCATCTTAAAATTCCTTGTTTTCAATAATCCAATCACATTTTCTTTTTCACTTATTCGTAATTATTTTTGTTTTTGTCTTTTGTCATCCATAGTTATCTGCACTTATTTTCTATTACATCAATTACAGAAAGATGGAAGCTGAAGCTAAAAAAAGAAAAGATTTTCAAGTGACCAACGCTTTTCTTATTTTGATAGAACATTTACGTATTTTTAAGTGAAGCGGAAGAAAAGAAAATAGATAAAATTAAAGAGATGCAACAAATCAAATTTCCCTAATCCCAAATTCTGAGCAGAGAAATTAAAGTGCCAAAGAATTAGACACAGCAGTACACTGAATGGTATAATCTTTCCCATTTTTAGAAATGGACTCACCCAGATTAAAATTCCAATTCCAATATCAAGTAATAAGTATGTATTTACCCAACCCAGTCGCCAGGATTAGGATGTGACACACGTTTGTAAGTGTGGGGCATACAGGATAGAAATCACTATTCACGGATCTTCGACACTAGCTTGGTAACCATCACACCATCATGAGACGTTCATGTTTATTAATAAATTTGCAAGTAATTCAGATGTGACAGTAATGGACAAGGATAAGTTTTAAAACATTAAATAAAAGAAATTTACCTGAAATATGTTGTCTTTTTTCTAATTATTCACCATATCAATTTATTTAATTGTGGGGAATAGTTATCTCATTACAGTGAGTTCTTCAGATCAAAATGTATGCAATAAATACACGAAGAACCACGGGTCTACCATCTTATAGTTATTTACTAGGTTTAACACCAGGACAGATGTATGTGACGGGTAGTGGGAATCGAATACCAATGATCTGCTAATCTAGTATCCTAACTATACTACGTGAGGTGTCAATAACTACCTTCGTATATATATATATATATATATATATATATAATATATATATATATATATAGAGAGAGAGAGAGAGAGAGAGAGAGAGAGAGAGAAAGACCGATCGACCTACAAACTGACAGATACAGAGATACAGATAAATAAACATACAGACTAATAAACAGACAGCCATACCGACGGAAAGAGACTGACGAATACACGAAGTCAGAAAGGACGTCGGCCACTCAAGATTTATATATGAATAGGTTTTGTGTCTTGTTCAGAAGTTGAAATAGGGTCGCCGATTCAATTTCTGTCGATGATAGTATGAAAATTACTGATAGGCGCGTGGTGTACTGGGTAGAGTCATAGGAAATGGACTCGTTGACCCGAATTCAAATCTTGGATGAAGCTACATTTCACATAGCACTAATATCCTTGGGAAAGGTATGAATGCAACTATGGGAAGATAGTAGGTCAGAATGGGCTCCTTAAACTTGATTAGGCAACCAGTCTAGAAGAAGGAAACATCTCTTAAATCTCTGCTTAGGGTGGTCACTACTAGAATAGGCTCAGTTCTACTTAGTGATCTATTTCAAATAAAAAAAATGAAATAGAGAGGCCGGTCGATGCCGTTTAAAGCCATATTTGAGGGTCAAGTTTAAAGATTGTGCCTATTTCAGTTTATGTTGTGGAATATTCGACTCAGTCAGTTGAGTGAAAAATTGTCAGGGAAATCCATTGCTGATTCTTCTCATTAGCAATTTGTTTTCCTGCATTTTTATATGCGGTAATATCTCGAGGAATATCCAATAAATAATTGCTGCATATCTTTGCTTTGTTCTTCGGTACGGGTGACATCAATGTATGTACTTATTTCTTAACACCCTGTCGGTGTGTCTTAGAATACGCTGACTATGTCTACTGCAGTGTGACAAGAAAATGGTGTGCCCTATTCTAAGAATGAACTATATTTGATATTGAGGTAACAGTTCAGGAGATTGGATGCGGGTGTGGAATACCCCTTCATTGACATTACCCACAAGTCCACTGACAGTCTTTGTTAGGGTTCCATCTATGGGTTAAGTGGATATTAAAAATAATTGGTATTCAACAGGACCATGTGAAAAAACATTTAAGAATCAACAACATTAAAATGTAAATATGAACGTACAATAAATGCGATTTCCTCTAATTATAAAATGACCCAAGATTGTTTGTTATTATATTTCTATTGTTGACGGTATTTGTGGGAATTACCATAATCCTAGGGTTGACTGCCGTGTCATTTTTTTAGATTTTCACGAAGAATTTTTTAAAAGTTACGCAGTTTATTAATTTTCACCTGCTGTTCTGATAATGTTAGGGAGATAGTGTGTCTTTTCATATCTTCATTGTGCTGAATGTTTAATACATAAATAATATACACATTTGACCTTCCTTCAAATTCGTTTAGTATATGACGGATGTCACATCCGATAATTAAAACTTTGCCTCCAAACGATTTGTCATTTCTCATTTTCTCCAGTCGGTCAAGAGAAGAGAGAGAGAGAGAGAGAGAGAGAGAGAGAGAGAGAGAGAGAGAGAGAGAGAGAGAGAGAGAGAAGTGTGGGGCGGGAAATACCTAAATTAACTGGAATATTTTATTAGGGATGAAGTTGTTGTGGCATTACTCTGAAGAAAGATTCTAAATCTATTCCTCATTTACTTCACACATTTTCAGTTGTGAGTCTTGAATATAGGAAGAAAAAACCCGTTTCCTTTTACGTAAGATAATGTATTACTTTATTATAAAATGTGTTTTGTCAGCGCCTTGAGCGCCATTAATGATAACTGATCCCTAATCATATATATCATCATTGCTCTGATAAAGCGTTCGAATATTTCTCATTGTCTACATTGTTTCAGGCTACAGTCTTCTGTCATTTTGTTTGATAGATCTTCTTTCTGACTGTAAACTTGTAAAACATGTAAAACCATTCTAAGTTCATAGACTCCCAATGCTACATGCTTTAAATTATGCATTAATAACACATTTTTATATCTGTTAGACATGTATTTTTGACAGTTACATAAACCTGTCCCTAGTTGATATAATAGTGTATAAACTTTCCTTTGAAATATTAATAGACTTACACCTCTATTCTGGTTAATTTAAAGACCATATAGAGAATAGTAAATTACTAAAGGGAGACAGAAGTCTGGCTTACGCTTAATTTATTTATCATGATTACTGTCAAATTGTTGAGTTTGGTGGCTCCTTTAAAAGTTGAGCAGATAACTCCATTAACTGTGTGCAGATCTTCAAAACTAACAGGTCTTTATAACAGTCGTATTCTAAAATAGATATTTTCACATTCTTTAAAGCTGATGGAAGGTGGCAAAAATTATCTTCAGGATTTGAGATAATTCTCTGCCAACTCAGTGTAATTTCTTGTCCAAACGACAACGATACGGAATCAATGTAAAGAGCAGGTCACGCATTTGCCCATTGTGTTGAATCATAAGATGTCTGTTATTCAGTTTTATAATGGTATGTTTCTAGTGACTGTCTCTAATTTCTTTCAATCATGTATATTTTGTTTTCTCTTTCTAAATGTACTTCAGGCTGTCATGTGATTCTTTGTCTTTCATAGATTCCAGACGTTGGCACATCTGTCAAGCTTATATGGCTGTCATTTAAATATTGCGAAATGTCGTCGTGAACAATTTATTATTGATGACTTCCAACGTAACATTCACTGTTATAAATAGAGTTATTTCAAGATATATTTAACCGATGTATGAACAGGCCAATGCGATACATCGTTGCTAGTGTTAAAGTGTAAACTGTTACAAGGAACAATGTGTCCATTGCCAATGGTATCATTGCTCTTGTGTACAACAATATTTGGCCGGTTCCTGTACATTTGATATCCAACAAGATTAGTTTGGATTTACTCTTTGAATTCCTTGGGGAAACATTAAATACAATAATTATTCCCCATGTAAGGAGAGTTAGGATTTAAGCTGACACTCACGCTTAGAAACATGCAATTCTTTATAATTTCCTGACGTTTCGGCTTAATATGGGGACCGGCTATTTCGAAACAGAGCAATTTCTCTATTTCACTTTGGGCACTGACCTGATCTTCCCTGTTTTAATTGACTAGAATATGTATTTTTTAGTAATCCATATTTTCAGTAAATGTCCATCCTACAAGCGTTTTTGCACCACCAGCTCAGTATGTAAATAAACAAGTCTTTGAGACTGTTCAACTTTGAGAGCTCGTTGATCTGAGATAATTTTCACAGCAAATTAAGAATTTAAAACCGAGCGATGAATTAATTCTCCATGCAAAAAGTGGTTATAATATTCTCTAAATGTTGTTTAAGTAATTATGTGTCTCAATATACAAATATTGACATATCTATAGTTCTTAATCCATTCAGGACAAATTTACATTCTCAATTAGATCACTGTTTATCCATGGATGAATAATAAATTGTCATCACCTGAGGCAAACGTTGAACTCAAGTATACATAGATGAGAGGAGCTGCATGATTTCGAGTGTAGACACAAGTACACAATTTCAATATAATCGCCACTTAATCTAAAGTCTGTGACTAATAACCTGTTCTGTCGCTTTTTCTCTCTCTTGAAAATTATGCTAAAAATTAAAGATGGAGTATTGTGTTCTCGGGTTTTATGAGTTTCTCTTTTTTTGATACGACAATTTATAAGTATTTCTTTTTTGATTATCGATGCCATGATTTTAGGAACAAGCAATGGTCATTTTTAAGGATCAATGTTAAGCGGAACATATTGTCACAATTATGTGTTTATAAGATCCATATTGCTCAAATGAAGACAGAAATGAACAAATACTTCTCACGTTAACCATCTGGATTTTTTTTTTGGGGGGGAATGTTTGGAATTGGGATTTATTGGATCACTCCTGAAATCACAAATATATTTGAGGGGTTCCTTTTGGTTAGGCAAAAACTATATCATGGCCTTGCCCGAAATCAAAATAATAAACTGAAGCTCATTATAGGTGTAATGTCATATAAATGTTCTTTCACATAGGAAGAATATACTAATGTGGGTGGGAGTGTGTATAAAAATTGCAATTATATTTGCTTTAAGGATGAAGAATACATTCCTGGGCAAAATACATTTTTTAAATGTCACTGAGGTCAAAGGAGTTTACATGCCAAGTTTTATCAAGATTTTATTAGACATTGAATCGGTAATTATAATGTTTCTTTATTTTCAATCCCATATCGTAAATGAATATTGAAATACTGATGGTAAAAGAAATTACCATTCTACAGAAACAAGTGTTTCTGCCTCGCCTGTGTTTCTGCATCACCAAACATTCTTCCCAAACATTCAGTGTCCTCTCGCTGTGGCGCGGCGCACGAGTTACCTAACCCACCGGACCCCATCAATAAATACCATTAAAAAACATTTTGAGGAGAAAGGAATTCACATGCCAAGTTTTAGCAAGATCAGTCCATTAGTGAGGAGGCCATGGGTAACAATCACATAAGCAAGCAAACATGTAAGCAAATGAAGCAAGGTGAAAATATAACGTTTAGAATAAAATGTAACCATTCATTGATTTTTATTGCTATAGCAACTGACAAGTAGGGTTCAAACAAAAATGTGGCACCTTTTATGTATTGGGAAATATTCTGAATACTCGACGTTGGTGGAATGTCTTTATTGATGGCAACGCAGGTGCCCATCTGCGTATCTGATTCTTCAATCGTTCCATCCAAGATTATCTACTATTATCAACAGTATGCAGTTGATATTAAGTATGCGCAAAAACCCTAGAGAATTTCATTTACAATATGTTTAGAAATTCGTTTTCAATTTCAAGATTGGAATTGATATGCAAAGTATTTTCTAGTTTGTTTAAAATCGATGCATTAACGCGATTGGAAAATACAAATCAAAAACAAAATGTAAATATCTAATTGTGAAGGTGCTTTCCTTATGGTACAATGAACATGGATCATTGATTCTTAAAAATAAAACTGTTCTTTAGTCGTCTCCTTTTTAGAAAATATTAATTTTTCATAATATATATATATATATATATATATATATATATATAATATATATATATTATAATATATATCACTAACATAATAATATATATATATATATATATATATATATATATATATATATATATATATATATATATATATATATATATATATATATATATATATAGATAGATAGATAGATAGATAGATAGATAGATAAGAAAAGGAGTAACTTTCTATAAAAAATATGTTGCTATTTCATGGGCGCTTTGACAAAAAAGGTGTCACTGCAAAATGCGTATATATATATATATTATTACCCAGCTCTACACCATTGTAATGGTGTAAAAAATAGATATATGTAGGAGAAAGTACGTAACTATGATATAGCACTAGAAATACAGGAATCATGCTCTCAATGGTTTAAAATAATTTACCTTTTTATAAAAATTTGGTAGGAGTCTACCCTTTTGTAAAGAATATTATATATCTGTTTTCTTTAGCATACCAACATACAAAGAAGCAACAAAATAAAAGTTGGCCTGAGCCTTTATACAACAAGCTATATGCCGAATTGTAATACAAGGAATTTGGCATCAGTGTATATTATTGGCATAAATTATGATAGAAATCTATTTCCAACTGTATAAAATATAGGGGATTCGTTTTTAACCGTATTTGTTTGCTTAATCGAGTAATACTATGTCTGACAAAGTATAGTCCGTAAACTATCATTATCATTACTAGCAAATATATGCAAGTATTTTGTTAAATTTTATAATAAAATATCATATTAAATTAGAAAGGCTAATGAAACTGAATAAGAATTAGATAAAAAGATTTTGAACAGAGGGGGTATGATTGAAAAATAGAACAACTTTGAAACTAACACTTCCATCATTTTCCGTTACTCCCGTCTTTCATTGGTAAATTTTCCTAATTAAACTGTTTAGTTAAAATAGGAAGTAAAGAATGATATTACAGTTATTTCTTCTTGTTAAGGGATTTCATTTAAGATTTATTGAAGAGATTTTTGCTCATATTCAATAAGATAAAACCAAACAATTAGAAATCAATAATACTAAGCATATATTTATTAAAATCAATTTTTTAAGATCAATATGCAAATTAGCCTCCCCATTCATACTGTAAACCTCTATTTTGTTGTATATATAAATACAATTGCATGTGATTAGTATGTAGATATGGTCAACAGTGTAAGTAATGTAAAAAAATTTTATTAATAATTGAGGTTTAAATATAAATAAAATCATGGAGAATGTGATGTAAATAACTATGTGAATTGTGACTTGAATAGTAATATAGTTTCGGTTACAGACAGACAAACACACAATCTCCATTATAATAAGATTATCGAAGGACAATTCTTATGTCTGTGCAACGTTTGTGTCACCATTTTTCTTAATAAAAAATGACATTGAATGTACAGCAGAAAACTGGCTTTATAAATTGATACATAGATAAAAGTGAATACATTGATTAATTAAATTTTAAAAAGTAAAAAAAGAAACGCTGGAAATGTACGTATCAAGACTATATAATATTTAACTAATATTATATATGTGGTCCTATCATGGGTTTGACTACATGTGTTTTCCTTCTCTACTCTTTTCCCTACAGCGGCGGCCTCACTTACTTCCGCCAACATATTTTGTAAAAGCAAGTTTCTTTTGTGCACAGAAATGATGTCATCTGTTCTTTTTGTATGAGTTAGCCACCACATCTCTATTGATCTGTATTAACCTGATGGCTACGTGGCTTATTCGGTTTTGTCCTAATATATTTAACCCATTTCCTAATGTTATCACGTGGCATCCTAATTTATGTATCTCCTGTGGGGCCTTTACTGTTATATTGCCCACATTAGCTACATTAGTGGGATTTGGCTAGGAACATTCCTATTTACCACTGCTTATAGTAGAACTAGCTCATCATTTTCTAGGAGGATGTCCCTTGCTGAAATCACTTGATACAATATTCTATTCTTCTGTCCTGAAAAAGCTAATCTAGCACTGCAGGAAATAGTAGTGCAATAGGGAGTTTAACATATTATACTGAGTAAATATTGAACACGTTTTATGTTTTGTTACTAAATTAAATTTCTGCTCCTTTGATTTTCAATAGGTTCTGATTAAAATTTACCTGGAATTTTTCCTCGCCCAATATTTGCTCGTCCGATCCAAGTTTACTTCTATGCATAGCTTTGACCAGGTTTGTATCTCCCCTATTTCAATAGGTATTTGAACCATAACACCAGGTACCATTTTCTAGGTCATAACCAAATCTAAAGTCCTCAATGTTCTATGATGCCGTTCTGATTTTACAAAAACCGTCGTTGTTGCGTATGAATCTACTGATCCAGAATCACAGAAAACCTGTGTTATCTTTTCATTTAACTCCTTATGTTTAACCTACAAACCATGATTATAACATTTCTTTGGATTTCAACTCGTTTCCCGTTTTCTTTTTTCCTTACTCATAAGTTCTCTTATTTACATTTGTGTACTAATATTTTCTTTAACACCAAAAAAATTGGGATTATCCTTATTGATTATGTCTTTGGCATGATATTTTTAACTACATCTCTCATTGCTTCTTTGAAATTCATGTCTTTCAGAATCAATTCTATCCTTTTCTCCACCTTTCCTTGACATGGTTGTGCTTTTTTTTGTCATTTTAGACTTTCGTTCAAGTTTGTTGTTCCGATCAAATTTTTGGACCCTCTATTTTTTAATTAGAGTCCTTCTCTGTTACCTACGAGTGTCCTACGTTGTCACAGTTTCAGCATTTTCCTTGATCCATTTCTATTTTTTTCTTTTCCTTTGCAATAGTTTTTTTGTTGTTTCCGCTTACTACAACTATAAAAGAGGGTTCCGTCCAGACTCCCCTTCGTTACAATATTTCTCTTTGGGAACCTGGTACGGGATTCCACTGTCTCCACCATTAAGGTACATTCTTCGGAAACCATATTTTCGAAATTTATTTATTCTTTTTCCCCGATGACCTTGTCGTCGTTCAAAGATACTTTCGCTCTATCTTGCTGTTGGTAACGCCAACGACGACGTTGTGACATTAGATTTTGTTACGTCAATGTATTTTACCAGCAAATATCTGTTTTCAGTAATTTTACAGAGTTGTATTTGTTCTCGGTCTCCATTCGCTCTGATTTTAACATTTTGTAGAAGAATATAGAATAGAAATCTAAACCTAAATATCTCTGATTGGTCAGCTAGTTACGGATCATGCCATACCACATTGTATAGCCAGCCAGTGGGAACCTAGTTTTCATTGAAAATGAGAATGATTGGACAGTGTTTTCGTATCCCAGGGGTGGAAAAAAACAACAACTTTGAGTTCCTTTGTATGGCCTCTAACATTTCTATGTCAACCGGTGTGATTTTCCGGTTTCAGAAAATGATAACGTAAGTGCACCGAACTTCCTCACCGCAAATCACACCTGGGGCTTTTAACAGTTTAAATACACTTATCAATTTAGTGGCTGCTGTGACCTTTGATAAATACCTTAATGAATGTAAATGTTGTTTACAGTTGTAAGAAAAAGCAGATACTCAAGAAAAGTAAAATTTAGGGTATATAGTATTGCATACATAAATGACTATACGACCAATTATATAGATTTATTAAGAAACATATTAAATTCCTTAAATCAGACATGATAATTGATATCACCTGAAAATAGAAGAATAGAAGTGCATACCCTACTGAATCAGTGAGATCAACATCACGGCTTCCATTTAGATGAGGCATAATTTATCATTTGTGGCTCATTTTATGATGTCTTATAAAATTATAATAAAATGCCAATATAAACGACCTATAGATCAATAGTAGGAATTGTAAACCATTCCCGACCTTAATAACGAATTTGAAGCAAACAAAATAAATTATTTTCCGATGGTAGATTTGTTAAAATATAATAAATTTTCATAAGTCATATCTACAATATATTTTGCATTCTTCGTTAAATTCATTGAATTCGGTTTCCATGGAAATGACTAAATGTACATATTTATGAGTTAAATAAGTAATCTACCATGCAACTCGAATGTAATCCTGGTAGGTTAAACATTGTATGAAGATTTAGATATTTAGGTATTTCTCGTATTGAATTTAAATTAAAATTGGAATTAAATCGGTATATTTCATCAATTTAGGGCGTCTCATGTAGTGTAATGGTTATCAAACTAGACTGACTGATCAATACTTGTGATATCACATTTAGTCTGGCTTTGTGCCACAACCATGTAAAGCTAAGTACATACGTATTTCAGCAATCCTGGCTTGAAAGGGTTAATAGCAGAATATCAAATAAATATGAATCCTTATAAATCAGAATGCTGTGTCGTTGTTTCTTTTTTTATTATGTTGACGCCGCGAATCGTATTTAATACGTTCTATTTTGTTGTGTTTTTTTTCGTTTTTTGTTGTTATTTTTTTCTGTGTTTTTTAAAATGCACTTACCTTTATAGTATTACTAAGTAATTGAATGTCTTTTTATCGTTTTCTGAATATTTTATTTGACTTCTTTTTGGCCTTTCATCCTTATTTTTACTTGATTTTTCCCCAACATTTCGTGTCCTCCATATTAATCTGAAGTTGCCACATATTGGATTTTTTTCAATAACTTCCTCACTTTCTTTTCGGCGTAGCTTGTATATTTTCTGTATAACTCGTTTGTAAGATTCCTCAATATTTTCAAACGTTTATATTAGTTAAAGGGAAGCCTTTTCTTCTCTTCATCGATATATTTTATTCAAGCCGTTTACAGTAATTTCCCAGTATTTTCCCGCACGTGCTGTTTCATCTATTATATCACACACACACACACACACACACACACACACACACACACACACACACGTATATATATATATATATATACATATATAAAATATACATATATTTATACATATACACACATGTATATACATACACACACATATATATATATATATATATATATATATATATATATATATATATATATATATATATATATATATATATATATATATATATATATATATATATATATATATATATATATAATATATATATAAATGCATATATATATATATTATATATATATATATATATAATATATATATTCATACACGCATATATATATATATATATATATACGTATATATGCATGCACATACACACACACACACACACACACACACACATATATATATATATATATATATATATATATCTTATAAATTACGTAATTTGTGCCGTCATAAATGCTCTTATATATAGTTTGTGAAATGATTTTACTAGGGTTTAACGTCATGGTCACCTCTACAAGTGTCTCTTTTACCAACTCTAGATAGGCATCTTGAATATCTTCATGCGTCCTGGATTCTGCGTCGGGCTGACAATGGTTACACCCCCTTCTTCGTACAAAAACTGTATTTCTCATATCTCATCAGTCATCCACCAACTTCACACAACATTTTACCACTCGTCTTGATGAAGGTTGTATAAACTGAAACCTTATAATGTCGACTTCATCAAGAATAGACTCACCTTTTTTAATACTCTGTGTTTTTCCTATTTTTCTTACATAATTAACATATAATCCCATGAAATAGCTAAACATATGTAACTGTATTTACGCTTGTAAATGGTGTGTTCAATATTCATATAGTAGGTTTTTTTTCATTGTAACTTTATTTTGATAATGGAAATCCAGACAAAAATATAATTTACAAATATGCATTACTTTTTAGAAAAGTAGACTGTTCATATTTTCCTGTTTCCTCATTCTCTGGAAGTTTTCTTTTGGCGTAAAATTATTTTCTCCAAACTCGGTCATCTTCTTTATTCAAGTTGTCGTCTTTATCATGATTGTATTCTTGTATTTATTCTGTAAGATCACCTACGTTTTAGTAAATGTTTGAGAAGTTTCTCTGGTGTTTCCATTTTCATCATAGCCATCACACTTGGCTAATATTATCCATTATTTTCACTGCAGGTAGGTAGATAGAAAATACTGGTGATTTAGCAAATAGAATTACTACGACACTGCTTGAAGTGATGTTAAAGTTAGGCTATTCAAGCAAACTACACATTCAATACGCACATCCCTATATAGTCATGATATATCTGATGACGTGATATAAGAAAGAGACAAAATATTGCCTAAGTGCTGATATATAACATCCAGTACTCTGTAGGTATTTTATTTAATATAGCATACTTTAAGAAAACATATCAACTTAGTGGAAAATTCTTATCAATTGAGATTCTACGGCTGCGTATAGGAATAGATAATGTAGTATCCTATGGGCTAAACAGGTTTTGTTGAATGCCTCAAAATTAACATTTTTCCTAAAAACAACAAAATACTGATTCTCTCTCTCTGTCTCTCTGTCTTCTCTCTCTCTCTCTCTCTCTCTCTCTCTCTATATATATATATATATATATATATATATATATATATATAGAGAGAGAGAGAGAGAGGAACAGACAGACAGACAGAGAGAGAGACAGACAGACAGACAGAGACAGAAACAGAGGCAGAGGGAGAGAGAGACAGAGGGAGGCAGAGAGACAGAGTGACAGACAGATAGACAGAGACAAATTATCGCCCATATTTTGTTGTTATGAAACATCTCTATCATCTCTCTCTCTCTCTCTATCTTTTCTGTCTCTTTTTCTGTCTGTCTGTCTATCTGTCTCTCTCTCTCTCTCTCTGTATGTCTGTCTGTCTGTCTCTCTCTCGCAAATTCACCACCTACATACACATACACGGAGAGTCCCTGTTGTGTAGTGACATCTTAGTATTAATGTTCGAACTCCATTCATGCTATTAAATTCACTTTCGCCATAATACCATTGGGAAAGTATCCACATCCCCATCTCCAAGAAATGCGTTAAATAGTATCAATACTATTCTTCTACAAGAAAAGGCAATGGCATTACAATAACGAAAAAGGCTTTTTCCCCCGATTCCCGAAGACAGGTTATCCAGGAATCACTAAGAAATACAGAGGCATAACTCTTAGTGTCATAGGTGTTCAGGTTTACAATATCCGCATAATCAAGTGCATCTACAGTAGAGAAACTTCTCATACAAAATCAAAACGATTTCCACTATTTTTTAAAGATTTTGCCTCAGATAGGATTCGGCAAAAGATCTCGAAACAGAACTTTTGTTTGTAGATTTCTCCAGGGTATTTATCTCCATACACAGAGACAAAATAGAGCAAATATTTCCAGAATATAGTCTCCCTAAAATAATTATTACCACTATAATGATCTACAAAGACACGAAAGCAATGGTTCGCTCACATGATGGTGACACAGATTTATTTGGAATTATCACTGGAATCCTGCAGGGAGATATGTTAGCACCATATGTGTTTATAATATGCATAGAATACGTACTGCGAACGTAATTAGATCTAATGAAGGAAAAAGATTTCGCAATAAAAAAGAATCGATGTAGAACAATCCCATAGAAACTGCGGACTACGCAGAAATCTATCTCTTCTCTCATAGCTGCATAGCCAAGATAAGGCAGCAAGACACAATGACTTCTATGTGAACTCATATAAAAAGAGTTAATGTATTTTAGAATACATGAACTCTGTTTTATATGAGTTATATGTAATGGCTACCCGTCCACGGGACAAGACAACGAAATTAGTAGACCCATTAACATACTTAGGTAGTAATATCTCATTTGCAAAATTCAGTGTTGATACACGTAAGGGATATATTTTGGCTGCTATTGTCAGACTATCGATCATATGGAAATCTTATCTCTCTGATAAGTTAAAACACAATTCTTCTAAGCTGTAACCGTGTCAGAGCACAACTTGGACTTAAACGAAATGCTTGGAAAAACACCTAAATGGTAACTAGGGTAGAATGCTGTGTGTGGTCTTAAGTAGATATACGGCCACATTCTAATACACAGACAATACAAATCAGTAAGACGAACAAGGCATGCTGGAAACTGGTGGAAAAGTAAGGACAAACTCATAAATGACATTATCCTATGGACACATACACATGCCAACAAAACTTATATTGATTAGTTCAACAGGAATAATAGATGCTGAGAAGAGAGTGGCAAGGCATACTCTTGAAATCCATGCTATCCTCGCTACTATATATATATATATATATATATATATATATATATATATATATATATATATATATATATATATATAGAGAGAGAGAGAGAGAGAGAGAGAG
Organism: Doryteuthis pealeii; assembly: GCA_023376005.1. NCBI lineage: Eukaryota > Metazoa > Mollusca > Cephalopoda > Myopsida > Loliginidae > Doryteuthis > Doryteuthis pealeii. The sequence continues at coordinate 69,208,601 of CM042158.1, forward strand.
AGAGAGAGAGTAATTCTCAATAAATATGTACACCATGCGGTAACATCAGTATGATATTCTTCTATATTAAATATATGCATACTTTTCAAACGTGTTAATATTTACCTCGAAACTGCCATCGCATTTGTGTTTTCTATGTGAGGGTGTAGGCTTGGCTCATATAAAATCTTCTATTCCTATGTAATTATAATCAGACCTGAATACGTTCCGTTCTTTTTCTAGGTCTTTCTTTTATTTCGTATATATGTAGATAAATAGATATGTACGTCTATTTGTCCCCTTTTTTGGGGGGGGGTTACTCTTATAAAATTTACTCATACACATAGCATTCCTGTGCACGTTCTGAGAATTTCCATTATACATAAAATAGAATCGAAATAAGCCCATGGTTTTGAATCGAATTGCTGTTCTTCCCCTCAAATACGTCGTCCGAGGGTAAAAAAAATCAGCTAAACAAAACTCGAAGCCATTGTACATATCTTTGCTACATAGGTATTTTTGCACGTCAATAAAAACGAATTTTGCTAAGCAACCCTAAGTTATATTAAACGGATATCTAGTCAAAATTCAATAAGAGATACATAAGGATATTTCGATTTCTTCACATGCCTTTTACAAACTGGTTGCAATGGATTATTCTACTAAAGTTATATGCGGACACCCGACTGAAAGGAAATGACTGACAGCTCTGCTTATATTTTTGAGTTACTCATATTGTAGATTTAATTTGCTTTTATTGTAAGGTGGAAAACATTGTGATTGCTGTAATTGAGATTGACTCCATAATCAGATTATATAATAACATGTTAGAATCTCTATTATACTGAATAATGAATATAATGCGTAATGTTTTAAAAGCAGTCGACATTTATGTTTTTCAATATGGCCAGTGATTTCGTACTTGTTTAATAGACGCAAGGTGCATTGTTCTAAAATGTTATGACATACATAAAATGTTACTATTATTTACTCAGACCAACAATATATCTCTCTCTCTATATATATATATATATATATATATATATCTTCTCTCTCTCTCTCTCTCTCTCTCTCTCACTCTCTCTCTCTCTCTCTCTATATATATATATTATATATATATATATATATATATATATATATATATATTTCGCCTAGTTTAGCGGCTCTTTCACCATTGCGAGCAAAGTACGAAAACCGATGGTTAGTTCATTCTAATTGAGCAAAAGGACTCAGATTACAATAATAATATGGTTTTATTTGAATAGAATTAGCTCTAAGGTGAATAGATAGTGGACTTTGAAATATCGCATAATACAGGTAAAAAATACCAAGAAAATTGTGTTTAGCCAAAAGTTAACTACAGAAGTAATGCGTCAGAACTCCGCCATCGTTTAGACGGACTTTGAAATATCGCATAATACAGGTAAAAATACCAAGAAAATTGTGTTTAGACAAAGAGTTAACTACAGAAAGTAATACGTCAAAAACTCCGCCATCGTTAGAGACAATTTGCAAATGAAATTCTCTATTATAGAAAACAGGATGCATTTTTAACAGTCCAAAAATTAAACTTCTACGGATTGAGAGAAATAGAGTAATAAGTACATTTTATGTGCATTCATATATAGTGATATACCTGTTTAAATAGTATTTTGTTTGATAGGATGACGTTTCAATAGATCTTAGTGATATGTACTGCAAATAACAGATCGGACAAATTCCATGCCAAACTCAAAGTCTGAAAAACCCCAAAAGACTATCTCGATAATAAATATGTAATTGCTTATCGTTGAAGATTGTATTTAAAATAAAGAATTAATATGTTATTGTCCCTTGTTTTATATAATAACAAATTTGTAGGAGTTAAGAGAAACAGAAAATGACATTACTTGAAAGATTTTTGAATAAATCTGATTGATTATTCACCTTCTACTCAAAGTTTTATCTAAATTTTATTGATTTTAATTGAGTTCTTTTTTTTTTTTTATTATTGGGTTCGAGAGTTTGCAAATTGACGAACTATTTCATGATAAATAATACGCTGTTGTTATAATTCTAACTGAATTTCAAGTTTTTGTGCTGCGATAGATCTTGTAGATACAATGGGAAAGTCTTTTATTATATTAATTTTTCAATATTTGCAAATGTAATTAATATGCAATTAATATTCATATCAGATAATCATGAAATGTATAGTGGCTGACGGAAAGTTATTTCAGATCTTGAAAATAATACACGCAAGATAAAATATTCAGGTAAGAAATGGCTAAGAACTAGGGAAATGTAATAAAATCAAACATATTTGGCGAATAGAAAAGCAAAAACACATTCAAGTTTAAAAATCGATGATGTTAAGCTTTCCTTGCAGCCAATATCCTTCTTGAGTTTACCACGTAAATGTTTTGCAATATCAAAGCTGAGAATGTTACAATATGAGAAATAGATTTTTTGTAACAATGCAGCAATATCTACTGAAGCCGAACATTTTAAATTGTTATTTGATGTTTTTTTTCCTTTCTTTTTACAAAAATTATACTTGATATTTGCTTTGTTTCCATTTTATTTGCTCTTTGTCATTCTCACATAATTTCAAGGAATGTGTATATTCATAAGAATGTAATGGCACCGACATACATGGAAATGAAATTAATCTAGAAAAAAACATTCAAAATTATTTTGCCTATATTCAATGGTTTGAAATCGCAGAATATTTTAGATGTGTAAAAAAGTTCCTAGCCATTTCTTTTATAAATAGTTTAAATTGAATAAATAGTATGAACATGATATTTTATATACATTCAAAAGAAGGAAATGTAAGAATTCACATACGTATAGTAGGTTTGAGTATTTTGCAATTCATGTCACAATAATGTTTGTTGGAAATGCATAAATCCATTTCTCCCTAGATCTTACAACAGAGTACTATAGACTAGCCTCACTAGTGATGGTGAGTAAACACTCTATGAAAATAACAAAGTATTACCATATAAAGAGTCATGAATACCCATGCCAAGATCTAACATATCATTACAATCCATGTAATATCAGTAGTATAATCTGAAATATTACCCGTTGTAATTGCACTATTCTGGACTACAATGCATTTTAAAAGTGTTTCATAGTTTCTCGTTGGTCCTTTATTCTATTTCATTTTTTCTCCATCATCGATTTGTATGAGAACAAAGAAATTAATAATGAATATTGTATATGGAGCAATTATACTGATATTTGTTTTGATTAAATCGTCATGACTTAAAGCTATCTGTGCAATAACTTGCTCAGACAAATAATATTTTTTTTGTTTAGTGAAACCAATATCTCCCACATCAATCTATTTCTATTTACGAATCTATTATATTTACATTTTTACTGTGATCTTTCGAATTGTTATTGCGCTGTTATTAATTCTTTGTCTTGTGTGTTTTCAACCCTCTCCATTCCTTATATTCAACACTGTATATACTTATACACAGTTAGGCTCAACAACACTACCTCATCTATATTATGTGTGTCATTTTCCGATTCACTTTCAAAATTATCATCTTTATGCACATGCATGACACACGTATAATTACTAGTTGAAGTACCTGTCAATACTGGGTAATAGCTGAATACTTTAAATCCTTCTTTTTGTCATTTAAAGATTTACCAGAATGATTAAAAATGTAAATTTCACTACGAAATAATACCCCGGATAAAGGATTCACCAGGAATATATTTTAATATAATGTTATGAAGTTAATGTTTTATGTGCAAAATCTCATGGTGATTTCTAAGAAAATATGTATGTTTACTTACATTTTAATGAAAGATTTTGTCCAGAATGTTCATTTGAAATAAACAATAAATTCATATGATTACTCGATATATCCCAACTGGAAATGAATATCTATGATCATATGTCTAATATTGAGTAAAAATTGAAACATAATCTCAATGAAATAAATCATTCGTTCTTTGGAAATTAAGATTATGCGTAAGACATTGTATTTAGCACAAAAAAACATATATTACTGTTGATTATTGTTTATAGTCAGTGATCACAATTTTAATCTTGTAGATTATGTGTTAAGAGAAGTAGCTCAGTGTGCATTTCTGAAACTATTTTCTTTGAAACGTTTAAACGATTTTGCTTTAATTTATAAAAGATAAAAGAGGCAAAAGTAAGTCAGTTAGACAGTCAACAATTGGTTTGAGCAATGTGACTGGCCAAGCCTAACCATGCAGTTACTAGTTCTCCAATGAACCCACTATAACAGCTTAAATAATTACTGCCACTACTGCTAGGAATAGTCCATTAAGCTGAGGAGGTGTTTGACTGTTCCACTGTCCAATAGTTAACAATCTGTAACAGTCATTTCCAGACTGCAGGTTCAATCCTGGCTAAGGGTGAAAGTAACACAGAATAACAATTAACAGTATTCTACAATAAATATACAGGCAGATATTTTCTTCACTTTTAGTACGGAAGTAATACATACTATTTCCACTTTAACTATACCAGACACAGAAAAAAGTGCTGGAAACGTTAGCTTAAAAATAAAATAACCTATTTTAGGTTTGGAAAAAATCATTGACTTTGTATTTTCGATATCAATGGACAAGGGTTTGCATGACACTTTCGTAAATATGAGCACCAGGGTAAACATTCAACTTTTTCATTGTAGTGACGAGAGAATCGCTGCCAGGAAATGTTGTTCCCTCAAACCATCCCTTATGAAACTGATTCATGTCGATGAGGTAATTCAGATTCTGTTTTTATTCCATAGGAGTGTTAGATCACCACTGCTTAAACTCATTATCCAACACCTAATTGTACATACTGTTTGGTCTGGATAAGCTTTGAAGAAGTTTTGATGAATGGTAAAATTGTTCTGCATCGGGAAGTTCGGTGATATACCTCTGCTTTCATGTAAGACGCCATTTTTATCATATTATTGATCCACTAACATGCGTACGAAAGCAAACATGTATGTATTGTTGGCATCTCTTTTGAACCTCTACTGTTACACTACTAAGACCTATCAATAAAATGTGAGTGACTTTCTTAAAATGACAACATTCAAACTTATGTACCTTGTGTTCTACTCTGCATAACCACTGGTGTTCCCTAATTTGGTGTGTCAAGTAATTTCATTTTCTTCCTTTTATTTGTTGCAGTTTACATTTAAATAAATAGAACGTTTTACCTTTGAAATGTCGTCACTTTAATTATGGTCTCAAAATCGGCACATCATCATACCCATTTATTAACCAATGGATGGTCCGAGTTTTTATCATTGCTAAATTATCATTATCATAATAAGTCAACGTTTCAGTTTTACATGAGAATTAACCCTGTGACCCCAACATTAAAAGGAATCGCCCCCCGAAAGCAACAAAATCGAATCTGATTAAATTTAAATTATTCCTCTTTGTATTTTTCTTGACCAACAACACAAAAACGTTGTAAATAACTTGAACTTTACTTCAGAATTTCACTCCTGATCGGAAAATACCAAAACCTTTAACGTCGAAAATTATACAGTATGCCAACTAAACTCGTATCTTGATCAGTTAATGATCTTGGAATTATTCTACTGATGTTTTAATACATCATCCCTTATGTGTTAATAGATATTTATGCAAGTTTATCAATTACTCATTTGAAAGATTGTGTGAATGGCGATTGTTGATGTATGATATTATGGTATTGTGATGTATGATTTTCTATACAGTCACGTCAACCACGCGGAATCAACGTGTCAACAGAAGTACTGCTGATTTCAATATTAGGTAACATTTAAAAAATATCAATTTTATTCCAGACAATATATACTTACCGCGATTTTTTTTCAATATCACGAAGTAGGAACATTTAATTTTATCACATTCTTCAGTTTTATCTAAGACAGTCACTTGTGACTATCTTTTGTCATTGAAATGGATTCTTTTTTTCTGACTATTTTCAACTGTGCCTATGCCCAGCGGGAGTTCTGTAGACTACTTGAGTGGACTATCACAAGAGCTTGACCTAAGCAGACGTGATCAGTAATATTTCTCACAGGCAGCGCAAAGTCTCGCTATTAAAATAACACTTTCTTCAGGCTAAATTCCAAGTATGTCTCGGCTTGTACGTTTTCCTGTTTCAACTTTCCAGCAATCCGGAATATATCTGTTTGAGTCTCTGAAAAACCCAGACTTTAATAGGTAGCATATAAATGCAGAATAAAATGGAATAGCTCTTCTAAAAAACATATTTTTAATATCAATAAGAGAATAAGATGTGTTATTAAGATAACAAAAACTTTCGAATAATTGGGTCCAAAACTTGTAATGAATATCCAAAATAAACAAGTCTGTAATCGCAACTCCAGGTATATTAGGTTTTTAACCGCTGCGAATCCATAAAACTATTCGGTTTGTCTATATTTCCGGTTGATTTAAATCTTTACCTGTGAGGAGATTCTCCCATATGCACTTTCTTTAGGAAGGAACACAACATAACCATTTTCATTTCTGTGGAATCAAAAAAACACAGATGTTTTAGACACAGCGAGGACTGAAAAATAGATCATACAAAAAGGGTTATTAACAACAGTAACAGGGCCAAGACGTTCGAGTATCATGTCTTGATAATAAAACTGTTTGCTATCTTGGCGACAAAATCATAGTTATTGAATGAAGTATCAGTAATCAAAAAAAGCCAATTTCTGGAAGATTTGAAGCCAAAGAAAATTCGGTTGAAATATATTAATCTGTATATATCTGTAAAACCTTTGCGTGATACTTTCAGATAGAATAACTATATTATAGAAAGATGCTGGAACTTATGATATTAGATTTTTTTTAAAATTCAGAATTGAATAGGTTGTCGGATAATGTGTTAAGTCAAGTAATAATATTTACCCAAATATGCTATTAAATTAGATTGTACAAAGTGTAAAGCTACAAGCTATAATCCCGCTCGATACTTAGTCTTTTATATATCAAAGTATCCAAGTCATAAGCCCTACAATAATTCCGGAAGCAGCTTTCGCCTTTCCCTGAGCTAAACCCGACGGATGTAAAACAAAACATACCACCTGACGAAATCAATTTTAAAATCTATTTTCTATGAAATATAACCAATCTGGAAAAATCGATTTTATATTTAAAATCTGTAAGTAAAGTAAATAGTAGGGATGGCCTAAAGTCGGTATCAGCCAGGCAGCGAGGTAATCTATTCTCTTTTCACTAGCGCTAGACCAAGAAGATTGTTTTAGCGACTGAGACGGAGCGCCACACTTACCATAAGCTCCTCATTTTACCGCACAAATACCTGTGCTACTCATACGCTAAGGTGGCGAGGGCCAGTATCGAACCAGGAACTCTGAGGTTCCCAGCCGAATATTCTATCGACTAGGCTAAACCGGCCCTTGCTCCACAGTTACTATAGAAATGTTTACATATTAATTGTAATAATGTTAATGTTGACCAGTAAAATATTTGTGCATATGTGCCTTAATAATTTTCTTCCTTAACTGTAACTATTCGACAGAAGGAAAAAAAGCAACATATATATTTATCATAGTAATATATGCATGAGTTGGAATATATTAACAATGATGATTTTATTTCTAACTGATTAAAAAGGGAATTAAACTGTTCAGCTGATTTCCTGTTGGTACTGAATATTGGTTACATCTGTACCATGAAATACTTAGATTGTATAAGTCTCATGTTCATCCAAACCGATGTAAGCTGCTGGCTAAGAATTAGTCTATATATTGAATTAAAGAAGAGCGAAGGTAGGTGTCAATGACCCTCTAGGTTACTAGAACTCGTCACGGGTCAATTTCTGACCATGTCTGCTATTTAAGGCGACATGGAAAGAGATAATGAGTTTAGTGGGGAATAGTCTCCACAGTAGTTAATATCTGCCTCAAAATGAAAGGCTGCTGATTGAGTCTATCCAGAGTCATTATATTCTTTTTAAATACATATGTACAAAAAATGTTACAAATCGCAACTATTCTTTGGGCTTTTCCTTTCAGAAAATTGATTGTGATGATAGTATTTTTGTTGCTTTTTATTTTATATTTTAGAATGTTTAATATGTTTCCATCAAGTAACACCATTTACTTCCAGTCAGGTGATAATTCTTCTTCTGGCAAAGATTATAGAATTAACACATTAGAGGATGTTCACTCAGGATATTTTTTATATAGCAGTAAACAAATTCATAAAAGATAAGACAAAAAACAGTTTCCATAAAACATTTCTTAAACAAACTAAAACTATATTATTTACGATAAGACTATGATTATTCTCTAAGCCATGCAGACAAAAATGTTATGGAATGACCCAATATCGAGGAACAAATTATGGAATGATCTAGTAATTTACATTCCTTGAATAAATACAAATCTCTCTACAGTTAAAAACATCAAGTGGTTGGGCATACAATTAAACAATTGAATATATCGTAAAAATCATTCAAGAATGCAATTCACGGTGGGGTTTACGGAAAAAACGTTGTTAGTTTTCAGTTGGCCGTGTCAAAAGGATTTGATGAAAATGTGGGTAAAAAGGGAAAACATACTGGTATATCACGAAATGCATTAAAGTGTTACGACAGGAAAGATGAGAAAATATGCATTAAAGACGGAATATATTAAATCAAATAAATGAAGCATAAATAGATTAATAAATATATAAAAACCGAAAACAATATTTATGACTGAACTGTAACATACCGGCCGAATACAAATGATAGTTTTTATTGAAAAAGAAGACTAACACTTACCTAAAAACAAAAGAAAATGGGTTAAAATTGGCTAATGATAAACAATTGCGGTGTGTGTAAAATTGGCGAAAATTAATATTCAGTCATGAATCAATAATTTGTATTGTCCTAGTCGATGATACTGGAAATTTTGTCTGGTGCCTTTCAAATAAAATACAGTGGTGACTGTCTTAATAAAACAACAAAAGTTCCTCAGTCATTCATGATGTGGGCTTCCTTGTCATCTAAATCCTTTTCCACCAAATTTCCACCACAGCTGTACCAAATTCCAAGCAACAGGTTCCCTATTACAAAAGTATCAAGTACCAATCTCAGAGGTGATTTACAGACAAAACAAAAGATGGTAGGGATTTTCACGTAGAGATTTTCCAGTGTAAACAAGAGAAATGTACGTTGTCAGAGGCTTAAAGTAGGATTGCAGTGGTGGAAGGGCTGATATGAGCATCTTAAAATAGGCAAAGAGTTAACAAACCTGGAGGGATAACAATTATTACCACAAAAATCAATGCATTTTTTTCCATTGAAATTCCGGATGATTTTTTCATTCTATCAATTTGATTTTTCACAGAAGAAAGACGACTAAAGCTTTTTGTTGGAAAATAATGATATTGTTAGTGAACCGACTGGATATAAATTCAGTAGAATTTTCTACATTGAGATCTTTTTCTTTTTTTTTTTTGGTCTATGAGAAGGCCCCAGTCATTAAGAGAAATCTATTAACTGCTTTAGGTAATGTGGATACCACTTTCGTAATTAATATTTTTGTCATAATTTTCTTCTATGTTAGTTAATATATAATATATTAAAATGTATGTTTTTTAAAAGTATGCCACTTAATTAAGTAACTGAATCAAATTTATTTAAGCTGCATTCTTTGATGCCATAATATTCAGAAAAAAAGTTTTGCATCTTAACTGTTATTAGCTTAGTCCGATCTACATAATGATAGTAAGAAAATAGGTAAACGTCATCTAAGTATGTTAACTCCATTATTATTGCTATTATTATTATTACTTTTGATCATTCAAGAAAATAACATAGACAATAGGAGGGAAAAATAGTATCACGGGTATGATTTTTAAAATCTATAATCAGTGTTATAACCCAAAGTAAATCTACACAGAAAAACTACGAACATGATATATTTGATTTAATATTAATACTTACATTCACAGCATGGTGTTTCATTTAAAAGTAAGTGTTTGTATCTTTAAAATAAGCAAAACAAGAATTGATAGGTTGACTATATTAACTCTCTTTTAGATTTATCAAAACTCAAATTCAGAGCAATAACAAACATCTTTAGGCTTTCTTTGTTAGTCTGATCCCAGAAAGTAGAGCCATTTTCTTCCTATACAATTTTGATAGGGTTATTTCTGAAATAACAATGTAAGCCTAGATTGTCATCCTCTCTTACTACGTATTATTGACTGTATAACAATCGTGACATGACAACGAAAAAGCCTTTATCACAGTACTTGGAGATTGTTCTGATGACCATTTCCTGCGTTTATTAATCGAAAATAAATATGAAATATTCCACACAGAACTTAAGTTCGCATTTCATATTTTCTCTCTATTATGTTATACCGAACTTTCAGTAAAAGATAAGATTCATAGAAAATGCTTGATCTGATTCTGTTGTGGATATAATATGAAGTTAAAGTAAGGATTGTCAGAATTAACTATAAATATTAATCATGTTATATCTTGTATCGTAAGGTCCTGAGACCGATCCAATCCCCATTAAATCTCTCTCTCTCTCTCTCTCTCTCTCTCTCTCTCTCTCTCTCTCTCTATCTATCTCTCTCTTTATCTATCTATCTATCTATCTACCTATCTATCTCTCTCTATATATATATCACACACACACACACGCGCGCGCGCGCGCACACACACACACATACACACACACACATTGTGGAATGTAGAAAAAAATAAGACAATTATGTTTGTTCTAAGGTACGTAAAAGTCAAGTCAGCGGTGTGGTATATTATCAGTATTAGCTGGACAGCACAGCATTCTATCCAATTTCTCTAGTGCTAGACCAGGGATATTATTTTTTCGTCTAAGGTAGAGTGCCATATCTACCAATATCTCCCCACTTTACCTCACAGATCCAAGCTACTCATACGCTGAGTTAACGAGGACCGCTATAGAACCAGGATGTTCTACCGACTGAGCTAAAACGAAAGTAGGGGTGCTTTTCAACTACATTTTATTTGTGATGAAAGCGATTATACTGTTATTCAACATATTACTATTGATATTTAAAATGTCGTAAAGAGGGTTTCCATTTTCTTTGAATTACAATGCCTTTTCTTCTCAAAGAAAATAAGTGAAAACTTGCATTGTAGTAGAATGAATTGATTAGTTAACTAAAATCATGAATCAATCTATTCAAATACGATACTTTTTTTTTTATCTACCAACAAAAACAATTCCGTATTAAGATAGTCCATCACAAAAGAAATTTAAATTCTTTAACCTTTAACACATAATAGAAAGTATTCCTCTCATTTCAGTTAATTCCATATAACTCAATTTTGATAACAGTGCATTGCTCAAGGATTGGTATCTTCGAGCCGTTGAAATATCAGGAAAATGATGTCAAGCGAAGCGGGAGGTGATGGCAAGGCAGTTATTGCAACGAGAATAGAACAAAGCTTAGCTTTTTCTATTTACAATTCTAACACAACGACGTCAAAACACAAAGGACTGAACTAAATTGACTGAACTAAATATACTAACGCATGTATTATTCATGAAGAGAAATATGACCCGAAAAACAAAAACGTGAGACCTGATAGAAAAATTGTTTTTGGTAGAAACTTATTTTTGTTATGGGATTAACGGTACCAACAAAGCATTTTTTATGATGAGGCTAATATCATTGAGAACAATTAAAGACATTAAAATTTAATGTGGATTATATTTGCAACTATTCTAGTGATTAATTAATGAAAAGTTCGTGCCAAAATTTTAAATTCTTTTTAATTTTCATAATTTGCATATTTATTTACCCATTTGCATATTAATTACAGATATTAATATTTTTTCCAAAACCTTTTCGTAGATTCATTTAATAATATTTTACTCTTACGCTGACTATATGCCCTGTAAAGGGATATGATTCCCTCTCCAGAGAAAGAATGGAGCTGTGCTTAATATGAATCTGAACTGCATCTGATGGGGAGGATCCTGTTGTGGAGATCTGGTGAGTGTGAAATATCCCTTTATTGCCATCACCCTCAGGTCCACTCTTACTCGGAATCGTAGTATGTGTTAAGGTCATATAGTGGTCAATTATATATGTTTAAAAAGTATTCCCATGCAGCAAGTATTCGTATGCACAAACATACTGATAGGAAGTAACTACAAAAAATAAAAGTAACCGTACAATAAATACATATGGAATCTCATAACTCTAGATTGGTTGACATTCCGTTATAATCAATCAATCAATCAATCATTTAGTAATATTCAATCTACATATTCTTCCGGTTTAAGGGCCTGTCTTTGAGCTGATATGTTATCCATCAATTCTGATTGATAACCTAACGAAGATATGCCTTATTTTTCATCAACTTCTAATTACCAATGCATTAGGGATTATCTTCATATTGATGTAAAGTAAGGCACCAACAAAAGAAAATAATTACAAAAACTATCACAGAAGAGTGTCACTAATATACATGCATCTAAAACATTCATTGGACGATGAATAAATGGTGGACAAGCAAATCCAAAATGGGTTATGCCAGATATGAATATGTCTTGTTATCTATAAAAAAAAACATTGTCTATATGTTTCTGGAAGTGAACTTATACGCCATGGAATATTGCCATGGAATATTGCAATGGCTACAGTGTGGTAGTGATGCTGCATGCTGTATCTGTTCTCCCTCTGAAAATTCGAGACCATAAGTCTTCAACAGCTAGTATTCCGCCTCTCTAAAGTGCATATATGTTTCTCGTATTGGTAACTTCTTTTAACTAACTGTATTTCGGCATCAGACAAAACTATTTCGAAATTTCGTTGAGAAATAGGATGCAGAACTACTATATTATCTTCCAAACAGTTAGTCTTCTAATATAGAAGGCTAAAGGACATAATCTTAAACAAACAGTGATAATCGTCTCTCAACTCCAGGTAAAGGTTATTTAACTGGACAAGTGATTACAGTGCTGATTGGGGTCGAACAATCAACGTAAGACATTTATCGTTTATTTCGTGCATTTTTTTTGTTTCCTCCGAGGAAGTTGGGTCGTCATCGATACCAATGGACTGCTTTTATTTAAATGATGCATTTTAATCTCTTACATAGAAGCGTTTGTTTTGTTTTTGTTTTTGTGATTTCCTTTTAAAAATATGATTGACCAAATTACGATGAAACTATTTTTGTTATCAATTTTACTGCGAAAGATATAAAGCTCAAACAAAAAAATCATTAGAAAATCGGAAAATGTTATAAAATAATGAAAATTCTAAGATAAACGTTGCAATTATATAACACTATAAGTCTCGTTTCCTGATCATGAAGCTGTATACACACAGAACATAGCTATGCAGATTAAATAGTGAATATATAATCCTCTAGTTTCTACAACTGACGATATTATCGATTGTTAAAAAATGCTAAACTGTCCATACATCACGTACTGCGCTGAAGGAACGACATAAGAAGTAGATAATGATAAACAGCGAGGTACTGCTATGCAGTAATTATGGAAAACTAGACAATTTTAGTTTGGGTTTTAGATTTTGCAGACATTGTCCGATAATAATGACGTTCAGCTAGAATATAAAAGAAATTGAAAAAGTCGGAAAGAATAAAAAGAATTTCAAGTACTAAGTAAAGACATCGTTCTTTGCGGATGTACGGAACTGAATACAATTAATCCAATCTGATTTATCATTCTATTTTGTAGCTATTATTTTTTACTCGTGTATTTCTGACCATTTTATTTACGTATAGAATAAAATATGTTCTTTTTGAGTGGTGATTTTTATCCGTCGGGAATCGCCTTTTGTTTGTCTTTATTTATACAGTAAGTTTCTGGGTAAACATGGACATGTATTTATTTAAATGTTTTACGCGGTGTTTGTGTTTTTACGATTATTCAGAATTAGAATTCTTCCAGGTATAAATATCTGTGGCTCAATATTTTCAATTACTTTGTGCTATGAGAATGTTGTTTTGCAAAACCAGTACTAATATCCCAGTGACTGAATTCTTATATTCTCAAATACATGTAAAGTCAATTGCATATCAATTCATATCGGACATAGACATGTACAAGCTACTCACCCAGTTATTTTGGCTTATAATATGTTGACTGTGTGCCCTGTAATTAGGTGAGACTTGACACTAAACTGCATCTTTTGGTCGGAATGCAGTACTTGAGATTTGGAGAATGTGTAGTATCTCACCATCACCATTACTCCCAGGTTTACTTGACCTCAAGTGCTTGTACCTATTAGGGTTCACCTATGGAACAGATGGAAATGTTCTAAAATCATTCGTATTCGATAGATGCTTTTGTGGCTATCCAATTTCAGTGTAATTCATTGCTCATGCATTTCCAAGAAAGGTTTTGAACCAAGCATTCTTTTTGAGTTCTGACATTATCACGATGAAATGTTTATCTTCTATAAATCCCAGAATCCGTAGACCGTAGAGAGAAATAGTAATTTTCTTTATCTCAACAAATGGCACATGTAGAATGTTGAAGTTTTAGGTTAGATCTTGGAGGCCAATTCCTCTCCACCCAATGCTTCTCTGAAGCTCTACTGCCCCACACTGGGATTACAACTGAATGAGGCACTGGACAAATAGCTGAAGGTAAACTAGAGTATTCAGTTTTAAATTTGTCTTTCTTGTTGTATGGTGAAGGTTTCATTAAACAAAAGTAACAGTATGTGCAATAATATTTTGGCTCTCACCAAATCATAGGTATACCAAATGCCAACATATGAGTTCCCTTGATCAACATACGTAAACTCTTAACACTTGGTGAGGTATCCAAGACTTGTCTTAATCGACAAGTTTTAATCTAAAATATGCAAAATAGACTAGGTTTACAAATGTGCTGATGTTTGTACTTTGATTGAGAATCAACCTAGTCTCTAGATCTGAATGATTCTCCTTCATTTTCAATAAAATAATCAACGCAATCAGTTCTATTACATAAAGACTTAATACAATACAATTGTTCTTATTTTGGGAGTAAGCTGTAGAGAAAGAAACTTGACGTGATAGAAGAAAACTGACTGCAGTTTTTAAATCAGCATGCCCATATTAGTCTAAATCAAATAAAAAATCAAAGTCAACAGAAATTATGTCCTAATGTGTTCCCCAGTATTATCAGCGACTTTTGTCCCCTAATATTTCCATTGTTATTTCTCCATTGGATTGCAGTCTAATATTTTTGCACGTGATTTCATATGTTCTGAATGCATTTTCATTCAAGAGAATAGTTTCCTGATGTCTTTTCTGCTTTCTGTTATGTCTCACCGGTTCAGAACTGCTGTTGCATCTGTTTTAGTTTTTAACAGTATAGTTTTATCGGACTGCATAGCAATTCTGTTACAGTCCAAATCGTAATTAGGTGGTTACTTGCCGCAGGAATGAACTCTATGAACATTTATTTGCTGATTTATAAGTGTGAAACCTATTTATTCTTTGCATAATTGTCAAATCGACATTTCTACATGCCTGAGGCACCACTCATCCTGTACAGACATCAATTCTTTTGCCTGTGCCAATTTAACTCTCTTGCTTGGTTGGTTCTGCCAAGAAAACTAGTTCACACCAAAATAGATCACCGGATCAGCAGGACACAAGTGCTCCATGCTCATAAATTAAATGACCAAGAGGGAAATCCAACGTATCTTTGGCTAATGCTGTATTCATGTAAATTCTGTCATTCTTTAAAACTTTACTAAGATCACAGTAGGATATAATACATGATAATGTCTATAAAGAATAATATCAGGATATAAAGAAGTTACCATGACCAATGATGTGCCCAAGGCAAACTAGACAAACGGTGCTTATCTGTTAAATACGTTCGTTTTGTCTGCAATGCTATACGCAAGTAAAAAATGGTCTATGATGAAGGAAGAATAGAAACTGGTTACTACACCGATGGGTAATGAAAGATCAATGCTGGGTAATATCATTGAGTGAGTCCATCCAAAGCAAGGTAAATCAGGAATTGGTGGAATAAATGACGTGATTGCGGCGTACCAAAAGCAGACGTTCCGCTGCACAGAAGACGTCACAAGGTTCTTTTACAATAGTTGGATTCCTGCAGTTGTTGAGTTCTATCAGAGGAATCGGAAACGAACTCTGGCAAGACCACCATGGTTATGGGAAAATGAAATTGTCTAGTGATTCGAAAAACATGGAAAATAAATTCGTGATTGAGAAAGAAGTGGAAATAAATTGTAAGCAGCGTTTCGCTGTATGATGAAACCTTGTTACGTATGAATTTTTCTATGTAACAGGTTGGCTTGCCATCGACTTGCTCTCCGAATGACTCTTCTGCTCCGAATTTCAAATTTCGACTGATTACTTGCATCTGGATTTTTTCTGTTATCTTTCTTTGTCATGTAACAAACTGATGCTGTTGTTGCCTTTGTTAGTTTGCTTCTTTTTTTTTTTTTTTACTTATCTTCTGTGAATTATGCTGTAAGTGTTGATGTCTGCCATTCAAGTTCCATTGTATTTCCATTTAATTTCTTTTGTCACTCATGTTATTTTTTTATGAACGCGTCCTAAAATACAACAACTGAAACAATCAATGCATTGTATTCTGAAAGTCGATTGAAAGTATAAATTCCTATTGATATAGTTCTATAGAATTAATATTATTTTACTGTATTATTATATATGCCTCACGTTATTATAAAAATCAATAAAATCCTAAAAATTTCCACGCGACTGAAATGTCATAGATTAGTTTCTTTTTTCATTTTATGATGTAGTTAGTAATTTGTCAAAATTACTTATAACAAGAATGTGAATAAACATTCCGTGTAACTCGGATAGACTAATATAATTTCTAATATTCAATACGTAAATATTGCATTTATAAAATTAACTGAAATATGCCTATTTTCTCTATTTCAGAGGAAACATACATATTTGATATTAACTGGTTACCCGCTGTTGTCTGGAAAATATTATCAACATTTAAATGCTGGTGAGTTAACTTTAACGGATTTTTTTTTAATAACAAAATATAACATCAGAAGTCATACGTAATTCAATCCCCCAAACTGCTTTAATATGAAATGGTATATGGATAATAAGATTGTAACGAAATAGCAGGTATTATCAGTGGACACTTTTCATATTTTTAGATATCAGCACCACCTATCTCTTGTTCAAACTCAAATCATCTTTTTATACTGTCAGCTCGCAAAATTCAGATGTTTAGCCGCTTATTAGATGCACGCAACTAATCAAATATGTTCTGCATTTATTAGCATAGATTTCTCTTCACCTACTTTGATCACGTATGGAAATTCGTTATGACTACACGTTTATATTTAATTGCTGCAAGATATGATCAAAAAGTCTGAAGATTGTGCCAAGTCGTCGTTTTGATCAAATTAGACATAATTTCGTGGCTAATAATTAGTGTCGGGATAATTATACGAATATTGCTCGTCCAAAATTCAATCTGTGTAGTCCAATTCTTAACAAAGAATTATATATATATATATATATATATATATATATATATATATATGTGTGTGTGTGTGTGTGTCTCTGTGTGTCTGTGTGTGTGTGTGTGTGTGTGTGTGAAGATTTCGGTACAACGAAAAATGCAAAATATATTGAAATTCTATATTATATTTTGCCGATGCCTCTGCAAACATCTACATGATATCTATGGAATCCCCGGATGTTTTAAGTTTTGTAGAATCATATAGGCTTTTCCAAGCTGGCGATTGGATATTCCTTCTTAAGTATCGTTGTATCGGTGATACTGCAGAATACTCTGATATTTCAATCTTCAACGATGCTTAAAATCCATAAGGCAAAGAATATACTGCATCACACTATAACCAGATTGTCTGTAATTACTGCTTTGTCATGAGTACGAATGTAAATCTTGCATTCATAGATCTCTGCAAAATGTTCTTTCCGTGATATCGTTAGCTCTATCAACACGGTAATATATCAGTAACAGCAGTGTGTCTTCTATAGGCATTACACCCATCAGCCACTGTTCAAAGTCTAATAACCGAAGCCAGCCCTTGCTGTTTTTAGGACGAACGCCGGTGTTTTATAATTTATCATCTTTCTGTTAGTTTTCTTGATAAATGTTCTTATTTAACGGTACCTTTTTTTCTAAATAAGAAATTATAAGAAACAGAAAAAATAAAAAAAGGTAGAAAGAGATAGATATACAAATAAATTATATTTTTTATACCATCCTTGCTTTAAAAATTAAAAATTAAAGGCGTAGAGCATCTTTCATTTTTAGAGTTTTGAAATATGGTGAATTTAGCTACGGGAAAATTATTCTATACTTTGTAGTATCAATTATGTATTAAGTTATGTAATGGCTATTCCAATACCATCCTCATATTCGTTAGCTCAAGGGCAGGCGTAGGTATTTTGACATGATGGGGTCAAATTCTGATCTTGATATGAAACAAGATGAGAAGTAAATTTAGAGGTATTAACTGTTAGTCTTCAGAAACAGACGTGTAGGATTTGAATTCTTACTGATTCCAAGCTCCTAACTGGAAGGGGCGGCCTACATATAAGTATTTATAAAACGCAAACCCTTTCCTTCTTTCAATTGAAAGGGCGGTAAGATTTATTAAAATACTAAACGAGAGTCTTTTCTACTTTCTTCGATTTTCAAGAAAATACAACGGCATTATAATACTATTGGGGTGCGTCAAAAGTTTTGGGATATTTCGGTAGGTGCTAGATTCATATGATTTAAACAGTTCAACCCTTGATTGGTAACCCCAATGGTTTTAAGTATCGTGGTAGTTAGTGCATATACTGTAATTTGGAAACACATGCTTTACAAGTTCGAACTCGTCGCGGTAGCAACTAAAACCACTAGTTGTGCGAAAGGTAAAGGCACAGTTGATCATAGTACATTAACGAGATGGTTTGAGAAATTTCCCTCAGATTTCCATCACCAAACAGGAAAGATCGATTAGGGCTAAAACCATGAAAGTTAAGGCCGTGCTACAAACCATAGAGGCAAATCTGGCGGAGACTATCAAGTGCAATCTACCTTACAATCAATGACCTCGGCAAAAGTATCCGGAGCTGTAGAATTGTACATGATGTTAGCAAAATATTGCCAAACTTTTGATTCATTATTCATCTTGTAAGAAAACAAAGCATGATGTAGAAGAGCCGATTAAAATTGATAAGTTAACATTAGCGTGTGGCATAATGGTTAGAGTTGAAGGAAATGGACTCGTCCACTCGAGTCCAAATCCTAGACAAAGCTGTTTACATTTCACATATCACTAATATCATTGGGAAAGGTATGAATCCAAGTATACACTCTCCAGCTATGGGTAAATAGTATGACAGACTGGGCTTTTTAGTCTTGGTTAGGCCACCTGTCTAAGAGAAGGAAAACTCTGAATTCAAACCTGTTAAACTCCGCTTAAGAAATTGAACTTATGTCACATCCTGATCTAGCGGAGCAGTTGGAATATATATAAAATTTAACATATAATATAAATATATGAGAAGGCATTCAATATTGAATGTCTAAAAGTTAAAATCATTAACTTCTACTGATCAAATAATCAGTTTGGAAAGATAAATTATTTAATACTGTAAGAATTATAATTTTCAGTTAAGTTTACAGAATGACATGTATTTATAGCTGAATACAGATCCAAAATGTTCATTCTCTTCAATACGGGCGATTAATATTCATTAATTAATGACAAGTATGAATGAAATTATGTTAGAAAATAATAATATGTTGTTTAGAATACATTTAATTTTTTATATTATAATTCAGCGTCAGTTATGTGCTATTGTGTAATACTTGATAACTAATTCCGCTTATACAAATTGTAAAAATAGTTACATAAATATATATTCTACCATAATAAAATCAAAATAAGCTCTTAAAATATTAAACGTTTATAAAGATTAGAAAACATATAAGAATCATGATAAACTAAAAATAATGGTGTACATTCTAAAAGATTTTAAAAATCAAAACCTTATTTTTACCAACTCAAAAACGTATACTCACTCAGACGATTATCATAGATAAACCCGCTTGCTCGTTACTGCTATTTGTTATAGCAATGATACAACTAAATTGCACACGTACGAAATTTACTGGAAGTGACGAATTTACGAAATCACAGGAAAAAATAAATGTTCTCATGTTAAATGTATGAATATTGGAAGCGGACACCATCAAACAAACAGATGGATTGTACATTGAATGTAAAAAGTAAATTCTTAATCAAAATAAAATCTGAAGCGAAAATTGAATATCTTTATAACAGTATGGCAGTTTCATTTTTTTTAAATGATTACAAAGACATTTTGAAAATGTAGTCATGATTATAAGCAAACATTTACAAATGAATCTAATTTCGGCATTAAATAACCAATAACAGGTTGATATATTGTTAAATAACAAAAACAAAACCTAAATTGTTTTTTCTCCGAGCCGATGAGCATTTAAAAACTCACTTGTCATTAATGATAGATAGTTCCTTTTTTTAATAAATTTAATTAATGGATTAATAATTAAAAGAAATGAATGAATAAAAAAGATTATTATCAGTAAGCTTCAAAATAAGTACTTTATAAAAAGTTGCTAACTTTATATAGAGTGATATTTCATTTAAAATTCTACTTAAATTTAGCATTTTACGAAAATTATGATTTTTCTGATTTCCAAATAGCTATTAATGCTATGCAAACTGAATGTTGATTTTTATGTTAACATAACCAAATAACAAAAATACATTTCTAAGGATGTTTTAATTCATAGATATATACACGAAACTGAATTTATTAGTCCCTTTAAATCATTACCTGATGAAATATTCACCTTTCAAAAGATAATTACATGCTTTGCCAAATGGTTATTGAAAGCTACAGTCTTTCATAAAACTTTGGAAACCGATAGCACAAACAGAAATCGATAATAATTAGTGAGGAAGACCTCTTACTCAACACGAATAAGTATAATAATGTGTTTATTTTAGAATAGGAAAGATTACTTGATAGATAAATACTAGCATAGCCTCAATAAAATAGAAAACGAAATTGCTTTAAATACATCGCTTTGATGTTTCAGAGGAAAATAATTTCAAAGTATTAAAGTAAAAATATAATACTATGTTGGGAAGCAAATCCGTGTACGCAGACGACTCTTTATCAGTTAACCGGAAAACTGCCATCATTCGACGAGACAAAGATGAAAGAACATCCTTGACTTCCCATGTACGCATGTGTATGTAACGCACGCACACACAACCACACAACCACACACAAATATATATATATATATATATATATATATATATATATATATATATATATATATAAGTTTGTGGTGGGTTTTTAAATATTCCTACCAACACAAATAATTTTAAAATGATATCAGCATGAATTTAAGAAATTTGAGAATTAATTCATTTATGTATTTCTGTGAATCTAAGAGAAATGTGTATATGGTAAAATATGTACTGGCAATTACTACTGAATACATACAAACTGACCCGTTTCAGATTCCATCAATAATTAAATGGATTTATTTTTGGGACTTGCCCAGATCATTTCATGTCTCTGATTCATAATTGTTATCAAAGATGCTGAAATCATTTGGTGTAAATTTACAGTAATAATAATGATTTGGCTGAGATTGATATTGTTCTTAGACTCCTGCTGTTGTATCTAGGTAATGAAAATATATTGAATGAGAATATATATATATATATATATATATATATATATATATATATATATATGTGTGTGTGTGTGTGAGTGTGTGTGTGTGTGCGTGTGTGTGTGTGTATGTGTGTGTGTGTGTGTGTGTGCGCGCGCTCGGTGCCATTAACAATAATGTTCACTTTAGAAAATAACATATTGCTTTTCACTAGGTTTAATGTCCAATTTCTTCTCGTTTGATGTAGCTTGCAAACCAAATCGTTTTAAAACAAATATGCCCATTGAGTTTTAGTGCAATGCATTTACCCTAGATTTGATGGGTAGCCAGATTGAAAAAAAGTTCTCCTATGTTTAATGCATTAACTTATTGCTTAGAATAGAATTTGATTTTAATTGAAATATTATCGTAAGTTTACTGTATAAAGCAAATGCATACAAGTATATTTGAATATTTAAAATACATGTAAAAAAAGGAATATATATGTGTGTGTGAGCGCGCGTGCGTGTGCGTGCGTGTGTGTGTGTGTGTCTGTGTGCACGCGCGTGTGCGTGGGTACAGGTTATATAGGTATGTACGTATTTCTTCTACGTTCACTACGCAATTATAATTGTTTTGTTCTCTTCCTTATATCTTGAAGAAAATACTAAAATATGAAAAATCAATTTATATCAATTTACTGTTATAAATCCTATCGAAAACATACATAGGAAGCAAATCATGCATGATTGTGCGAACGTATACGCATACGAACACACACACGTATATCTATCATATTAACCGCACACCCACACAGACACGCACGCACACACACACACACACACACACACACACACACATATATATATATATATATATATATATATATATATATATATATATATCCCTTCTAGTCTCAATTAGTTTCATGAAACGACGTACGGCAAATTTTATTAGAAATTGAAGTTGCCGGCAACAAATATATAACAGTTAAATGTTTTCGGTTTTTCTTTTTATTTACTTCAAAAATGCCAGCGGTCGTTTCCTACAAAACTAACACACAAAAGAAACATAATTCAGACATTAGAAGATGACTACATATTAAAGAAGAAATGATACAAAAATCAAAATTGACCGGTATTAATATATTTTAATTACATTTATGTATTGATCTTGTGGATTTCCGCTCATGTTGTTCTTGTGATCGTTTTATTATTATTATTATTATTATTATTATTATTATTATTATTATTAGCAAATATATGCACCCTCCGGGTGCAAGTATTTAAGTTTTAATGTAATGAAATATCGTATTAAATTAGAAAGTCTAATAAGAATGCAGATAAAAAGATTTGAAACAGAGTGGGGTTATAATAGAAAAATAGAAATGAAACTTACTCTTCCATCACTGCCGTCTTTCATTGCTGAATTTTACTTATTTAACTATTTAGTTAAATTAGGAAATAAAGAATAAAATTACACTTATTTTTTCTTGTTAATGGATTTCATTTAAGATTCATTGGAGAGATTTTTGCTTATATTCATTAAAATAAAACCAAACAGTTAGAAATCAATAATACTAAGCACATATTTAATAAAATCACATTTTTAATATCAATATGCAAATTAGCCTTCCCGTTCACACTTCGAACCGCTATTTTTTGTATATATAAATACAATAGCATGTTATTAGTATGTAGATATGGACAACACTAATAAAAAGGTGAAGCAATTTTATTAATAATTGAGGTTTAAATATAAATAAAATCATGAAGAATTTGATGAAAATAACTATGTTAATTGTGACTCGATTACTAATATAGTTTCGGTTACAGACTGAAAAACACACAATCTCCATTATAATAAGATTAGTAGTAGTAATAGTAGTAGTAGTAGTAGTAGTATTTCACTCCTTGTGAGTTTTTTCATAGCAGCGAGAGTTGATGATCTTTCACTGGAGTCTGAATGACAACAAGTCTCCTCGGGTTTCCAGGATGCATCTGAGTATTATGTTGATTTTAATTCTTCCTCTGATGTCCTGTTCCTCTAATCTCTTTTCCAAAAGTTTTGGGACCTTTCTAAGTGCAACAACTTCAACTGGTATCACTTTCACTCTCATATTCCATTTTTTACAACTCTCTAGCAAGGTCCAGGTATTTCTCTATCTTTTCATTTTCTTTCATCTTTACGCTGTGATATACTGGAAATAAAATAATGTACCAGTTGACATGTTCTCAATTTTTTGGTTAATCATTACCAGGTCTGGTCTTCTGGCAGGGAAAAGTGATTCGTTTTCACCTCACTGTACCAGATATGTTTATGTTTTTCATTTTCATGAACAGATACTGATTTACCATTTTGTTCACAAAATTGATTTTCTTGCACAATTCCCAGTGGGTCAACTTTCCAACCCAGTCGTCCTTAGCCTTGCATTCCCGATCTTCTAGCTTGTTGCATTTGCTTAATACATGGTTGATCGTCTCATCTCTGTCTCCACACACTTTACATTTGCTGTTCTGTTGTATCTGATGTATTTTGCCTTGATATAATTTCTTTTTATGGCATTGTTTTGTGCTGCAATTATGAGCAATTATGGTTTCATTTTTCTTGTCCAACTCTTTTTCTGTACAATCTCCCCTATTTGTCGCTTGAAGTATCTATATAATTGTTTTCTTCCTATTTTTGTATTCTTGTTTGTTTTTTTTTTTGTTTGTTTGTTTTCGCTTATGCTGTAGCTGCTGTTATTGGCTGCTGTAATTAATATTTCCTTTATGTACTCTTTGAGTCCTTGGGCTGTGGCAACTACCCCATCCTCAATGTTGGTGAAACCTCTTCCAGTCGTATAGCGGGTATAATATCTCAGGTGTAATGTTTTGTGCTTTGCATTGATTTTCTTGTCTTTTGGTCTATCGGAATTTCTCTCTTGTTCATTTTAAGAATGGTCAAGAGACTCTTTAAATGACGGCTCATGTATTTATTCCCTTGATGAGATTGCTGCTGCTGAGCTTGTTTTCTAATGGTTTTCTTGTTAACTTTATATTTCATCTGTTTGTTTGATGGCATCTACTTTTAAGATTCCTGAGTATTTGTAATTCTCCTCCTCTCTAAGCGTTCTTATATTTTCCTCATTTGTTAGTTATATTCCCTCCATTGTTAAACGTTCCCACTTTTTCATAAACAACATTGCACATTTTTCGATGCCGAATTCCGTTATTATTATTATTATTATTATTATTATTATTATTATTATTATTATTATTTGAATATTTTCATTTTTTCTAGCTATCTTTATTGATGACAAGAAACACTTTTGACCTATTGAAAACCTTTCTGTTGTTTGATGGAATACAGATTTCAGATATATATAATTTAATCAATAAAATATAATTTTGAATTTTCTTAATCAAATATAAATGTTCATTTGTATCTAAGAATCAAAGAAATGGTACAGTTTTTTTTTAAATCTTAAAGTAAATGACAGTTTTGATTACAGTAAACAATATGTACAGAATCACTGTTTAAACTTACTGTTGCGTTACGCTGTCCTTTCTCAGAATGGTAAGATGTTGTGACAACGCTTGTTACGTTACGGCTTTCACTTCGTATTGAGCGATGATGTGTTGATAGTGTAAGAAGGGTTCAAAGTTATATATACTTTGCATACAATATATAAAACATATAAAAGTACAGACATGAGACTAGGGATAGTCCATGCTGTGAAGAACTTACAGGAATGTAAGTGGGGCCAAAAGCCCCAACGAGAAGGGATAGACCGTGACTAGCCCATGTGTCTCGTAGTTACTGGAACAGGAAAAGAGGCCGAAAGGGTTTGAACCCGGCGCTTAAATACTATAGCCCCTAGCGGGCACCAGCAAACTAAACCAGGCAGACAACTCTCCCAGGCAAATACGAAACTAACGCTACAATAGTATAAATATTACTAGCATACTTATCTCGGGACCGATATCGCATTTGGAGAGGCTGTTATCCTGGTTGCTGGGATGCTGGTAATTCTATAACGTTTGGAGTCTGGAAACCAACTTGGGGTGCTGAGGGATATCTTGCCTTGTGCTATTTAGAATTTTTAGCAATAACTCAATGGCACTTCTTTTTTTTTCCTGAGATTTCTAATTCCCCCAAGTCACAAGAGCCGAGAACAAAAGTCCATGTTTTGCTCTTTAACTCATGATTCCAAACTCAATTCAACATTCTCACATCTCACACCTTCTCTCTCATGCGTTGCTACGTCTCATCACTCATCCAATAAAAACATGATATGTGGCATTGATGATTTAACATTAAACATTTCCATTCTCATCTAACACATAATTATTGCTAAAACTTTTCCGTGCTAATTTACATATGACTCCAGTCCCCCTCATTATGCTACTATACACACTCAGAGCAATAGATGTTTTAATTCGTGTGTTTACGACTGTAGGTCATAAGTTCTTATAGATTATATTTCTGATGAAAAAATATGAGGAAGACAAGACTAAGAAGATTGATAAGTATTATAACAACATAATTATAAGAAGAAGACTTTACGGGTGGATTTTGGGGAATTATTAGATGAATTGGCAAAAAAGTGATATATAGATAGATATTATATAAAGATTTCAAGGGTTTTTAGGTTAAAGGTTTATGTGAAAAGATAGGAAAATGAAAGATTACCAATGAGGATTTACATACAAATAGATAGATAAACAATGATGAATTCACGCACACAGATAGGACAGTATACTGAGACAAATAGATGAACTAGTAGAAAAATGTATAAATGTAGTGCAGAACAATATATACAATAGTTAAATGAATAGTACCATTATTTAGGAAAATGTAATACTTTTCCTATAATATTTAAAACTTTTATTTTGAAACTTTGTGAATCTCACATCGGCTTTCTTTATTTAAGACTGCAGTTCTTGGCACGAACAAAAATGCTCTTAAAACTTTGTCCTGATTTCCAACTTTCAAAGTCTATTTTGTCTTTTTGTCGACTTGAAAGTTAGAAAATCTAATGATTCGCTGTTCTGCCGAATTGAAATCATCTCACGTTGTATGTGGATGAACCAGCTGTGATGTCAGACAAAAGAATAATGTCTTTGCTGCATCAAAAGAATCGCTTCCATATTGCTTCATTCGCTTGAGGTTTCATTGAAAGTTTACAAGTAGTTTTGCTGAGTTAAGTTAACAGTAATGGCTGTGGACTTCTTCCGACCAGGTGAGATACTTAGCCGTTTCTTTCAACCATTCAATATAATCCTTTCTTTGTTTTTAATGTAGAAATAACTGCAATTACTTTCAACTTAAAACTTTTCGTTTTATGCGAAAAGTGTCCATTCTTTTGAATGAATGCATATAAATCTACATTAGTTACATGATCGTGAGTTCAATCCTTTAATTGAATTTACCAAAAGACTTACGAT
This sequence comes from Doryteuthis pealeii, assembly GCA_023376005.1. Lineage (NCBI taxonomy): Eukaryota > Metazoa > Mollusca > Cephalopoda > Myopsida > Loliginidae > Doryteuthis > Doryteuthis pealeii. Next base: position 69,235,680 of record CM042158.1, read on the forward strand.
AACTTTACTATTATTGATTATAGTTACTTACTAAGCTTAGCTTTGATGTGGCACAAAGCCAGAAGTATTGGACGCCCAATGAGAATCTAACTCACTAACAATGATCTGCAAATCTAGCGTGCTAACCATTACACCATGTGAGGTGCATTACTATCCTTGATTATAGAATCAACAATACCCATATGTTGGTTCAGTGCACCTTTTTTGCGAAGTGAAATCATAACTTGTGTTTAATATTCTTTTCTAGTAAGGTCGTTATTAATAGTTTTGGTCACATTATATAAATTTATTCGTTTTAAAATAATATATAAAGTTGTTGATTTAACATGAGTTTTTACAACTATACATATATCAGAAAATAATTATAAGCTATAAGATACACTTTGCAAGTAAAGGAAATGCATTTCTTACAAATATGAAAACATGAATTTAATTTATATATCATACTCAAAATTCGAATATTGATAATTACTTCTGTTTTGGAGCATTTGAAATCCTTCTTGGAGTGAATATACACGCATATATATATATATATATATATATATATATATATATACATATATATATATATATATAACTCAGCGCATGGGTAGAACAAGGATCTGTGCGGTGAAGTGAAGTGCAATCTTCCTTGGTCTAACGCCAGTGAAATTCGGATAGACTCCCTCGCTGTCTGGCTGATACCGACTTTAGGCCACCCCGATGACTTTTACTTACTATATATATATATATATATATATATATATATATATATATATATATATATGAAAAATATATGGAAATTAATCCGACAGTATGAAATATAACATTTTGAAAAAACATATGATGTTTGTTATGTGATTGCTGACAAGCTTGTTTCGACCAAAACGATAAGTTGGTCTTCATCATCTCGTTTATGTCGCTCTTTGATGAAGACCAACTTATCGTTTTGGTCGAAACAAGCTTGTCAGCAATCACATAACAAACATCATATGTTTTTTCAAAATGTTATATATCATATATATATATCTGTGTGTGTGTGTGTGTGTGTGTGTGTGTGAGTGTGTGGGGGGGTGTATCTATATGTTTGTGTGAGTGTAGTTGTGTGTGGTTGTGCGTGTATGTGGACACGTAGAAGTATCCGCTCCATTAACGGACAAAATGTGTTTTAGGAAAGAAGGGGTAAAGAGAGATTAAGAGAGTTGGGTAAGAGGAAAATATTTCATCAAATTCCTTATCAATTTTCTTAAAAATTTGTTGGGAAATCGCGTATCTCAATGTTTGATTATTTTAGGAATATGTTTTAGTTTTTAATTGTTTTTTTTTACATTAAAGATATTAGTTAAACATGTAACTCTAAACTCCTGAGTGTTTTCAAACATAATTTTATTTTACTAAAACCTTTTTTGTACGTACGAAAAAGGTTAAATAAATGTTTAATTGCATGTTGAGTAAAAGTAATAAAAATATATTCGTTTAATTACATTTTTTATTACCACTACAAATGTAATAATAGAAAGAGATTGAAAATTAAACATTTGTCCTTATTTGTAGGTGGAAAATTTGAATTAATTCTAATGACATTTATTCGTTTATTCTACGAAAAGAGTGTTTATCTAAAAAGAAGTTTTTTAAGTTGCACTGACAAAAAATACATTTTGTTCTAAAGATATTAAATGCATTCGTTTAAAACTAGTTTTCAGAGTTATCGTTACATTCTTGTATGTAAACTTTTTTGAAATATAGTTTCCTTTTGGTTCTTCTTTTGTTCTTTTTTTTTTTTGTTTACATTTAAAATAATATTTTCAAAAATACCTCTTTTTCGGGGTCAATGATGATATCAAGCCCCAAAATGTTTGAAACGAATGACAATACGAGCTAAGGTAAAGAGACAAGGACAATATGGAATCAAGGGAGATAACTTCCCGCTGATCACGTGTACTTTTTCCTGAAAGGACCGTTCGTAGTGTAGTTGGAATTTTTGTCCTAAATAATGACTATTTACTTGCAAGATTTTTATACGAGTTTATGTCTTTGTTTTAGACAAAAAACGTCATTGAAGGAGAGTACTAACAAACATAAACTAGAAGAGAATTTTGCTGGAAGATTCTAGAAAGTCCGACCTAATGACAAAGCACTTACTGACACTGGGAAAACACTTTGAAGGGGCAATTAAGAATATATAAATTTGAACCATCCAATTTGAACCAAGATATCGCCCAGAGAGAGAGAGAGAGAGAGAGAGAGAGAGAGAGATTCCTGTTTTGTTATTTAGTACTATTTGAAAAAAGTTATTAATTTTTAGTAGCGCTAAAAATATTAGTATAAATATTATAACATCATAATATTCTTTCTGAGTAACAGAGATACGGTTTATCACGCCAATATTTGGTTAACACAAACAACTGCTATTTCTTTTCACTCTTAGCCTCATTTCGTTGTCGGTCGCTTGAGGATGAAAAAAAAAAAAAAAAGAATGGTCATCAAAATTACACTCAGTTAAACCTCTCCAAAAGCGAACTTCTTCGTCCCCTGAATTATTTTTCGACTTCTGACAAATTGTTGCAGGTTCCAAAAGTCCCTCTCTTGACTGTCAAAATCTTTGCCTTCTTTGGCGTCCAGAGCCTATCTTTCGCCGAAACCTTGCTGATTTCTCTTTATAAAAGGGTCTTATCTATCTCTTTCTCTCTCTAAGGGATTTTTCCTTAAAAGTGTGAACATAAAAATAACATTATAGATAAGTTCTCTCTCTCTCTCTCTCTCTCTCTCTCTCTCTCTCTCTCTCTCTCTCTCTCTCACTCTCGCTCTCGCTCTTTTTTGTGCGTGTGTATGTGTAACTGTAACCCCAGCAAAATGTTCGCATCATAGTGATACATTTAATACATTTAAAAACCTATTACTTGGAAAATAAAACTGAATGATAATTTTGTATATCCAAAATCCCCGTACAGCGTAGATAACCATGAAATTCTAATAATGATATTTCACTCCTGAAATCGGATCATCAATATCATCATGGGTCACCAATAGATTCAGCCGTCGTCTAGTGTTAATTATGAATACTTCTTATTTGTGGGATGTTTAATGCTTATTTTTCTAGCTAAATATCTGTTCTTGTTTGTTTGTTTGTTTTTCTAATGACATCGCATATTCCGTCGGGAAAATACGTTAATCGCGGAAAAAGTGATGTTTATAATTCTTTGGGAATAATCATAGCTTTTGAATTCCCTTTGCGATCGTTCATCAGGTGCTAAAACAAAACTGTCTATTTATGCGATATAGTGATCTTTCGAAAACAACGGCTTTATCAGACAATATATTAGTCAGGTAATAAACAATGAAGAACGTCTTGTTTTATTTCACACTCTTAAGGAAATTTTGGGCGAGAGAAACTGAAATGCCAATACTAAACCAGAAGGCCCTCGGCACATTTCTAATGGAGAGGTCATTTAGACAGAACGAAATTGTTTGTAGGTTACTTATAATGTATATCAAGACTAAAATTACAATAGCATTTGTAAAGTATTAATAAACAAATAAGACGAATAATTCATTGGTTGACTATAGCCTAGCGGTTAAGGAGGGTATGATTGATGCTGAACCGATCGGTTTTCAATCCCGGCTGTAGGTAGCTTACAAATGTCTAGACACACTGAAGAGACTTGATGTCGAAACACGTGTCTGTGGATGACTATATATGCTCCCCATTCCCCTGTGGTTGAGCACTTTAGGGGGAATTTCGCTGACGACCGCCAACTAAAGCGTAAACGCAACACTCTCCTATATAAGGGATGGAGTACTATATGGCGGCCTTTACATACATAGGGATGTGGGTATTAAAACAGTTAAAACCCCCTTTGCATTATGTGGGTAACTATAGCCTATCGGTTAAGGTGTCTGACTGATGCTGAACCGATCGGATTTCAATCCCAGCTGTAGGTAGCTTACAAATGTCTAGCCACACTGAAGAGATTTGATATATCGAAACACGTGTCTGTGGATTACTATAATATATATATATATATATATATATATATATATATATATATATATATACCAGACGACCAGTTACGCGGTTTGAAGTTATATATATTTTCACTTTTTATATGATTATGAAAATGGTAGAGAATTAATCACAACACACTGCGTTTAGTTAAACATGTAAACCTCTGTTAGTTGGATTTAGGATATGCCCACATTTTGGGTGGGGTATGGACCCTCAGCACCTCACTACAAAAAATGGGATGATGCCCAGGGTAGGGCATTGAACTGCATCAGTTCTGAAGATCTGGAAGTGTGGAATGACATTACACTCAAGTGTAGCGTAATTATTATGGTCTACGGGGAATTTGGGGATTGAAAAGAAAACGGTATTCGGATTTCCCGAAAAAGAGAAGAAAAAATAAATAAGAACAAAGGTTAAACTTTAGAAGGATAAACACTCAACGGGATGCCAGCAATTGATTGATGAATGACCCCGGAACGAGATTTAAAAATAAAAACGGAAGTACTGGGTTTTGACCCGAAGCGGAAGTGGGTAACCATCCTATCCCAGGATGAGAAATGTAAAAATCGGTCTTTTGCAGCAAGGTCTTCGTTGGGGGTAGAGGAGGCTTCCCTAGTTGATGTGTTGCGCATAGTAGTAGCGAACATGATTTACGATAGAATAAGATGACTTTACCCTTTCTCCTCTCTGAAAAAGAGCCCACGAGCCTAGAAAGGAATAAACAACCCCTTTGTGACTATACGACTTGCGTCTGTTCTTTCTGAACTAATGACTATTACTATTACTAACGACTACTACTACAACTTGACTTTGGCCTTATGTAACACATGTCCGCTATAAACCAGGAATGAAAGTAGTTATTCGGCTCCCATCTATGAGTTAAATTGATCTGTTTAAACATTATTTGCATTCGATACGACCGTGAAAGTGAGATGCATGGTTCTGATGCTTCTATTTAGGAAGGAGTTAAAGAAAAAATTAATATTTTATACGTATCCCAGTTATATATTCAAAACTAAAAACGCAAATGTGAATCCTGTAAAAGTATCATTAATTTGAAAATTGATCTGGAAATGGCTTTTTTATATTATGACTTTTTATATGGATTGATATAATTCAAATTATATGATTTGTCATTCACGTTTATTTTTACAAATATACAACCATCAGAACTTTAGAAATATTTGGATTTCATTCCAATGGTCTTAATTTACAATGAAATTATATCGTTTGATTATCATATAAGTAAATGTTTCGACGAAAAGAGAATTAAATGTATGAGTATCACTTACCCGTAGTAAATACGGGTTTTAAGACGGTAACTGATGTTGCTAAAGTGCTATATATGATTAAAATTCCAAGCCATCACCCTTGCACTGCACCTTTGCATGCTAAAGTTCTTTCAGACATTGGTGATAAGCTCGTCTACTGCCACGTTAATTGAATATGTAACCTGAGGTAGTTACCAAATTAGCTAGCTAGAGAAGATTTTGTTGATGGTGCGACACAGCTGTTGTTTATTGTAGCAGGATATGTATTGTTATAACATTAAATAATTCTAATAATACAATCATAAAAAATAATAATATTAATATTAAAGAAGATAAATTTATTAAATCATAATTATTCTAATATCTTATAACAATGTTTGATGATATAGAGGATATAATGTAAAGGATACGTTTTGTGGAATTATTTTGATATGCCCCAGGGAAATATAACTAGGATTTTTCAGGAGACCAGCATATTTTCAGATTATTCATATCAAGTTTAATATGAATTCGAAATATTTTAGTTTATTGTGTACAATTATCTTACCTTTTATTTCATATTCATATTTTCCAGATGAACAAGCTACATGTGACTGAACAAACATGTTTTTTTCTTTCAGAACTAAATCTAGTAATAGTGGTAGTCGGTTAAACTCTATTTAATAAATCAGTGGCTTCCATGTACTGGTGATAAGCTTCGTAATTGGTAATTTATTTAGTGATTTTCATAAATAAAGGATCTAATTTCACACTTTTAAGAAAACTATGCAAAATAAAACAAAACAAAAAAATAATTCTGGAAATGTTAATATTATGCGAACCTATAATGGACCGATTTAGCTATGACGCTAGAGCATTAATCTAGGAACCAAAGATTCTGGTTTTGATATCAGCCTTCACCAACTTGAATATGTGCGGTAAAGTGGGAAATTGGTGGTAGATCTAGCGCTCCACCTCTCAAGCAAAAACAATGTAGGGCTAGTGAAAAAGGGGATAAACTCACTCGCTGTCCGACTGATATCGACAATGAGTGTACACATGTGTTATGGTAATTTACTTCGCACGCATGAACTCTTCCAACTATAAATAGCAGCAGGTTCCGATTTTAAGCAAGAGTCAATATTTCAGGGACACCTGATAAGACCGCCTCGCGAGTTACATTCTCATTTGTATATATTTTTAATATTGTTCTTTGTTAATATATTTGTTTAGCTCATTTCCTATCTTGTATCTTTATTATGGCCTCTAACCACGCCACAATAATGTGTTTATTAGGTTAAAGCCTGATGGTTGTACGGTAATTTAGGAACTTTGTCAAGACGGCTTAATATACATTATTATTTCCTGTGTAATTTCATTATCGGATGCCCAGCAGGCAATTTATTTTTTATATCTTTTACGATAACATGTGAGGTCTATGCACAAAGTATTGAGACTGAATGTTTTTTTTTAAATTGTAGAAATGAACAATAAGCAAAACATTTATCTTGGCACCCAACCCACTGATTGCTGCAATTTTTCCATTAGTCTTAAACAATGTTCCATTGCTCTTTGTGCGCTGTCACATTTCCTTTTAATGCTTTATACATCATTAAATATTGCCATTGAGATAGAATTTGCAGTTAGAAAAAAAATAATATGGGGCTATTTATGGAAGTTATAACTTACTTCGATAAAAATTAGCTGTTCTGGAAGTACCAAAAATGGCTTTTCAAATTGACCCGGACTCGTTTACAAAAAGTTTTGGCTTCTATCCAGCAATTTATTATGTTTCTCAGCTGTGCATACGTCTCCATTTACATTTAGATTTTTTAGTTAAAAAATCGCAAAGTTTTACTTTAGATATATATATATATATATATATATATATATATATATATATATATATATATATATATATATATATCACACGTCTTATTTTTCTAGCTTTTGTTTTTCAAAACTCAGTATCGATCAACGTGTTGACCTAAAAAGCATAAGATACAAATACAAGAAATAAAGTAGTTGGTTCTGACAAGATATTTATTACATCGGAATTTTCAGGAAGCTTCTTTTGGACTTAAACTTCATCTTTTCGACTACCAATAGACGAAAAGGATTATTAACTATGTATTATTTTATTCATTTGTGTAATAAATATTTCACTGCAGAATATTAATGATTTGATGATTGATAAAATGTGCTAATTTATCATTATGTTTAACATCTCACGTCTCCATGATCTTTTGTGTTTTCTATAATTTGCATTTTCTGTCAGTACAGGAAGCACATAAGCTGCAACAGACAAATTATTTGCTTGTCGGATGACTAAATACCCTTTCCATTTAAGATTAAGGTATGATATATCAATGAACAATATTTCTAATAATAGTGTTAACAGAGAAAACATATAAAAGTCACTTATCTAAGCATCGTTCATTGATAACAACTTTTGTTATCTCTATCCTTTTCCAATAAACATATAATGACGTTTTCTGATTACATCTGATTCTCAATTTTCTTATTTTGAACTGGTAAATCTTCGCCACACGAAATGAAATTCCAGTCTGGGTTGCTATCCTAGTCGGAATTATTTATTGAATATTTTGAGCGCGTCTTGCTATCAAATAATTTAATTGTTTCTTACGATCTTCTGAACTAAATATCATTGGTGTATCAAGTTATCTATGAATATGTATGTCTGTTTATTTATTTTGTAATATGGGTTTTACAAGTGAGTATATTGGTGTACATTTATTTCTTGGCTTTCCCTTAATTATGTATGATAAATTTTGAAAAAAAATAATTAAAGGCTACCTCGATCATCCTTCTGTTAAATTATTTTCTACCAACAAATATTTTGTCCATTTGTATAATATAAATTAAAATTTGACCATACAACAAAATGGTACATGCATAAACCAAAATCTGTTCTTGAAAATGAAACGCATGTAATTTTCTGGGACTTTGATATCAAGACAGATCACTCTATCCCAGTAAGGAGACCAGACCTAGTGGTGATTAACCAAAAAAAGAGAACGTGTCAACTTTGCGGTTCCAGCAGATCATAGGTTGAAGCTGAAGGAAAATGAAAAGATGGATAAATACCTGAACCTTGCCAGAAAACTAAAAAGCCTGTGAAATATGAGAGTGAAAGTGATACCAATTGTAGTTGGTGCACTTGGAACGGTCCCAATAAACTTGGAAAAAAGACTGGGGGATCTGGAAATCAGAAGAATAATTGAGACCATCCAGATTACTGCACTGTTGCAATCGGCTATAATACTCAGAAGAATCCTAGAGACCCGAGGAGACCCATTGTCACTCAGACTCCAGTGAAATACCATCAGCGAACGTTGATGCGAAAAACTCAAAAGACGTGAAAATGATAATAAAAAGATGAACAGCACTGGTATATTTCCATCATTTTGGATGATAATATGAAACAGCGTTGTTATTTTGAATATAGAGGTTTCTATCGATTTTCAAAATGGGGATATGTGAGGCTTAAAATTTAAGGTTTCAGATGTGTGGTGTTATTGTTACAAAAAATAGTAGGAAATGGACTAGTCGATCCATCTTCAAATTCTGGATGAAGCTGTTTGCATTTCACATAGTGCTAATACATTTGGGAGAGGTATGATACATACGTGACGTGAGAGAGACTTCAGTTAAGCGAAAAAGCAGCAGCAGCTTAAGAATGTATTGTACGTAAGCTTGATCAAATTGAAAAACGCTCTATATATATATATATATATATATATATATATATATATATATATATAAAATAAGCGTCCTGACGTACTGGTCAAGCTGGCGTCCGCGCTTCGGGGGCGACACTACGATAAAAGAAGCAGACAAAAAGAACGTTAATATAAAACGCTGATACATCCACCACTGAACAGATAAGTAATTCTTCTTCTTCTTCATTGATTTCATACAGAAATATCGCTCACACCTCTCAGAAAAAAAAACAACGAACTTCGCTCTCTCTGTATTTCTATAATATTTTTTTTCGTTGATTATTAAACTTATCATATCGAAATGCCTTGTTTGTCGTCTTTCCTACCCCAAATATCATCTTCATTCCAATAATGTGTTCCCATCTCTTTTACAGGAACCTTGGAGTTGTACCCTGGACAAGTGAATCTCAGATTCCGGGCAAAATGTAAATATAATTTGTGTCCGCGATTATCGACCGTTACAATCCAAATACTCTCCCTCCAGCTATGAATAAATTGCAGAACAGACTGGGCTCTTTAACCATGGATAGATAACCAGTGTATGAGAAGGAAACGCAGAATTCAAAACCTGTTACACTCCACTTAAGAAAATGTCCTTTTGTCACATCCTGCCCGTTTTGGGAGGGGTTGGTAAATAAATCTATTTGACGGTTTTCCAGGAATATGACTTGGTAATACAAGTATGTTGTATGCGAGTATATGCACTAGTATCATTAATGCATTCCATTTACAAATATACGTGAGATTTCGCCAAGTGTTACATTATACTAGCTCCCTTATTTGTAACTGCACACACAATGTAATTTCCGCCAGTGAAGTTTGAATTGAACACACAGAGCCACACACACACACACACACACACACACACAATATATATATATATATATATATATATATATATATATATATTAATAACTTGAAGGCAATTACAATGCGTATAAAAAATAAAAACAAAAATATGTTGTTTTTATTTTTTTATACGCATTGTAATTACCTTCAAATTATTAATATATTATAACATACTTAACAATGCTTCAACAAATTACCAATTCCTTATATATATATATATATATATATATATATATATATATATATATATATATATATGTGTGTGTGTGTGTGTGTGTGTGTGTGTGTGTGTAGAATTAAACAAAAGGCACGTGTCCTGTTTAACAATTTTATTTATGATCTTTTCAAGCTTTCTGGCCAAATTTTGAACATTTGGATGTAATCCATAGATTAGTCCACCGAGTTTCGTATCCCGAGTACTTTCGGCACTTCCAAGCGCCATCATCAGGAGTGATGTGTTTATGTTCCAGTTTTTTCAAGTTAGTATATTAAGGGGTGTGGAGGCTGGAAGGAGGAGAATTGATAGGAAAAATGTTATAGGCATTTTAAAATGTGAGTACTAGCATTGAAAATTAATTTCATTTATGGATGGTTTGTATTGTTTTATGTATTTGGAGTTTTTGTTTGTTTTTGTCTCAATGAGACCAATATAGTATACACATTTAAATGTCCCTTAGGATATTGTCGTCACCCAAAAAATAAAAATACCTACATCCGTTTTACCTCAACGCCTTTGTCACGCCGTTTAACTCTTCATATGACAGATAATAGCTCCATTTCACAACATCTAAAATAACATGCATGCCCCCACTCTAATTAGCGAAATATCCTTACGGACAATATGCACATTTTGTGCAGCTCCCTTCTAGCTTATTCTCAAGGCGCTTCGTTAGGGTCCAAGTGGTGCAGCCATACATCAGTACTGATATAACCGCAGCCTGAAAGAATTGTCGCTTTAACTTGTCAGCGAGATCGGATTTCCATATGACTGATAATTTGTTTGTGGCCGACCATGCCTTTCCTATTCGTGTATTAACATCGCTTTCTGTGGATGAGATATTACTACCTATACTATGAAGAGGCTTACCGTCGAGTGTGGAGATGTCTCCTTTCTTTTTGAAACTCATGAACAGTTTTATCGGAGTTCACATAGAGGCCGATATTCTTTGCTGTCTCCTCCAAGCTATGTAGTAGTGACTCGCCCTGTGCCGGTGTATTTGCAAGAATTGCTAGGTCATCAGCGTAGTCTGCATCTGTGACTGTTTGTGCGGGATATCGCCTGCTTATTGTCTTTCTTAGTGTGAAACATTTTTCTTTTATGGCATCTAATGATGTCCGGAGTACATAATCTAGGCATATTATAAATATATATGGTGCTAATTTATCTCCTTGTAGGACTCCAGTGGCGATGTCAAAGGAATCTGTGTCGCTATCCGGTGAGCGTACCATTCCTTTAGTGTCTTTGTAGAGCATCAATATAGCGGCAACCATTTCTTTGGGGAGACTGTATGCTAGTAGTATTTGTTCCAGTTTCCCTATGTGTATGGAATCAAATGCACTGGAAAAATCTACGAATAGCAACGTTGCCTCTAGGTTCTTTGCTCGACCCCTCCTATGATCGGTCGAATAGTCAGGATCTAAGAGGTTGTGGATCGATTTCTGTGGAATCCGTTTTGGTTTTTCCTAAGGATTTTCTCTATTTCGTGTCGGATGCGATTAAGAAGGGCATTATATATCTTGGCTGCAATAGAAATAAGAGTTATGCCTCCGTAGCGTTTAGCGATTCTGAGATTTTCCTTTTTTAAGGAATGGGAGGATGCAGCCTTTCGTCCATTTATCTATTCTATTCTGTCTATATACTGCATTACATAGCCTAAGCAGTATGTCATTGTACTTTCCCATCTTCCATACCTCGGGGGTATTTCGACAAGACCAGCAGCTTTTCTACCTTTTAGCTTCTTAAGACTTCGTTGAGTTCTTCTGTTGTGAAATCCCCCAGTTTGATGTCTAGTTGTCTATCAACAATCTTTTGGGTATTATTTTATATGATTTTAGGGGCTTCCCCAGAAGTTTCTGGAAGTGATCTTTCCATTTCGGAAGTCTATCTTTTTGGATGGTTGCCTTTAGCTTTGATACTTTTCCTACCATTAATTTAATTAACTTTTTGCCATGCTAATTCCGACTGTTTTTCTTCTACCGATTGTCTGATATGATTTATCTGTACTTGGATGTATTCTATTTGTTCTTTTTTGTATATTTCGGTTAGGTCTATCTGGGCTTTCTTTAGGTTGTGTTGATCGGTGTTAGCTGGGCTGCTTTTTTGATATTGTTTCTCTTTTCTCTAACTGCTTCTGTCTACCATGGGACAAAGTATTTGGCTCTTATTTTAGTTGGTACACACTCAGCTGCTGCTTCTAGGTTGACACTGACAAAGTTTTCGTATTCCTCATTTGGAGTGAAATTTATTTCTTACTGATTGCGATTGCATATATCGCTGTTATCAAGTGTCGGCCATTCATATCGTACAGATTTATTGGTTTGCTTTTTGTTACTACGTAGGTTTAGTCGTAATTTTGCAGTGACTATTCTGTGGTCGGAGGATACTCCTTCAAAAGTGGAGTATGCTTCGCTCTTCATTGAACTATTTATCCATTTTTTATATTATTAGGATATAGTCTAATTGGGCTTTTGTATTGTTTGGGTATGTGTAGGTCCATACATTGCCTTTTCTTTTTTGGTATTCTGTATCAATGCATACAAGCCTGTTCTCAAGAGAGAACTCGGCTAGGAGTTCGCCGTTTCTATTTGGGATGTTATGTAGGTAGTATCTATTGTTCTCGTTTTAAAAAAACGAGAACAATAAACGATAAAGTGTTTACCTCATGCAAAATAACAAATTATTTACAGTCTAATGTACACTAATATGGCTTAATGAGAGTCATTGCTATCAGGAAACACGTTGGTTAGTAATATGGAGTGATAAAAGTTTAAGGGTGTAATTTTCACTAAAACTTCTAAATACTGGCATGTTGTTTACGGGTTAGATGTGCGAAGAATGGAATTGACGAAACAACTTTAAAAAAACCGGAGGAAACACTCTTACTTTTTCATGATTTGTTTAGGCTAAGACACATATTCATTTAACAGTCATAGGCAATTAATAGAAGTTTTGTGGCCATTTCCCTTTATACAAATCAATCCATTTTGGGCAAGCCAGGATGATTCCCTGCTGCTAGTACCATGTAACCAAATTACAACCGATATAATGTCATTAGAAAAGAGATAAGCGACGCCAAGTAATTTCCATTGTCTTGAAGGATGCCATGGTGTGCATTAGTCGGCATGGCACCCCAATGAGTTAATATCTTAAGGGAAGAATTGATCGAATTTTAAATATCGAAATTATAATAATCATCAATTTTATGCTGTATATAACGTAACCTATTTTGATTAAATATGTTATGTTTCACTTCAAATTCTCTAATACTGTGCAACCGAGAAATTATACTTAAATTAAGAGAGAAATAAAGTAGGATATGATTACAACTAAAGGTTACATTTTATGAAGAAATAATATAAATTGCCCTGTCAACGTGATTTAGAAACGCTGACTGCATAATCCGCAGTGTGGCATCAAACGTTAAAAAAAAGCTTTGTCATGGATATGAATTAAAAATGCATCAAATAGAGAGGCTGCAGTTCGACAGCACTTGACATTGAGGAATATACTATCATTGTCTTTACTTTGCGGTTCAAACTGACACGGAGTAGTAGTACATTTACGGTCCTTTCTAAGGTACACATCTATTTGAAAATTGCTTTTTTAGATAGGAATACTTTATATCATAAAAATGAGTACCTAAAATTTAAAAATACACACTATTATATATAACAGATAAATGTACAATATACACAAATGCCACACCTCTACGGAGAAAAGAACCTCAAATATGTTGAGATACCGATGAAACCAAATCAATCAATAAATAAAATATTCAAAAACAGAAAATATTAAAAAGACCTTAGATGTAGAAACATAAGGGACATTTTCTAAGTTTATATTACTATAATATTGTTTTTTTTACGTTTAAAAAAATAAATTGAAGTTAAGTTGACATTGCGTTTTTATCCTTCGTTATTTGATTATCCCGCCGCAAATGTTGAATTTTACAATTCGAGTCAAATGCAGTGCAATGCCATTCATTTTTTTTTCATTCAAGAGCCTAAAATGTTATATATATATATATATATATATATATATATATATATATATATATATATATATATATATATTCGGCCATTTCTGAATGCCTGAATAGTAGAAGGATATGCAAATTGCTCTTAGAGTCAATTCCTACTCAGTGCAATTGTTTTGCATTACCCGGAAGTGGATTGTAAGATGCATAAGAGACGGTCCACAATTGCTTTCTTCATGATCCACATAAAAAAAGGAAAGTAACACCTAAGGGGAATAAAGAACGGGAGAATTGCTATTTAGCCATGTCAGAAACAAATAGAAAACAGATCCATTGGAGTCAGGCATTATACTGTAAATGAATCACCATATAATAAATATGATGTCAACATAAATGTAAATGGAGAAAGATTTCTGAAAATTCGATTAAACGAGGACTGGTAAGGCTACATCTGCTCAGCCCATATTACGCATGGCTGCTCGAAGGTATGATTTAAATAGTCGACAGATAAATCGATTCTCCCCCTACATCATGCTGAATATCTATATTAACTAGAATTTCTCATAGACAAAAGAAATCTAGAATACATTTTTCCAGATATTCACAAGAATTGGCAATATATTTCGACTGAATTGCAAGATTTTTCACCATTGTAGCCTAGATTATTTCCACCAATTCTATTAGGATGCATCTTGTGCATACGTTTACGAAATCATATCCAGTTAGCCGTGGGTATTAAGCTTAGATTTACCAAAATCATTTTTGGACGGTTCGACATCAATTCTGATCAAAAACGCCTCAAGCAGGACCAACTTGTGTCATCCGCTATAGAAACATAAAACAGAACCTAACCTTATAATAATGTAAAGTCATACTTCCCAATGCGACAATACTGGTGATATTATATAAATCAGAACAAAATCATATCTGAAAATGTGTCTATCAACATTATCACTATATTTATGCTTGTGGCTCTTACCTGTACTTGAATGTCATATTGGACTTAACAAATGATTTCTATTCTGTTATGGCTTCAGTGGTCTTTTGGTATTTTGTACTTTTAGTTTTAGTTACAGTAATATAATATCCAACCATCTTTCTCCATTCATCGGGATTGGCAATTGGTATTGTCAGAGTGAGGTTTTCCGGTTCATTGTTTTCAATTCACTTTTGCTTATCTCCTAAACCGGGAGGCTGCCAATGCTAGAAACGTCACACTACTATTTTACCCTTATATGAGGACTGAAACATGTGTCTATAAGATACAGGCATCCGGGAGGCTATGCTAGAAACGTCACACTACTATTTTACCCAGGCATCCGCATATGCGTAGGAGTAAATTGGAGTCAAAACCTGCAACTCTGAATGTCTATAAATGTATGCCCTGTTTTCTACCGAGAAAATTTATTCTCCATCTACTCTTCGCCGAACTTCCCAATAATATATGGAATAACAATTGTAAGATATATCTTGTCTCTCACAATCACAAAGAGTCATGAAATGCAATATATATATATATATATATATATATATATATATATATATATCAATGCACACACTCACATGCAAACATACATGCATACACTCACTTACGTACGCACATTCATGTACACAACAACCTATCTGTTTATATACCTACCTATCTATGTATCTATCTATCTGTCTGTCTGTCTGTCTGTCTGTCTGTCTCTCTCTCTCTCTCTCTCTATATATATATATATATATATATATATATATATGAGGAAAAATGAAGAAATAAAAGAAATGTAGATGGATAAAATGAATTTAATCGATATCACATTAATCGATATAACTTTCGTTTCGGTCAATATATGTGTGTGAAAATATTTCACACACACACACACACACATATATATAATATATATATATATATATATATATATATATATATATATATATATAGAGAGAGAGAGAGAGAGAGAGAGAGACGATATCACTTACTCATGTGTTTCGGTCAGTTTATGTGTGTGAAAATATTTCACACACACACACACATATATATATATATATATATATATATATATATATATATATATATATATAGATAGATAGATAGAAGAGAGAGAGAGAGAGAGAGAGAGAGAGAGAGAGAGAGAGAGACGATAGAGCAATATATAGTTGGATATGTGTGTGTGTGTGTGTGTTCGTCAGTGAGTGAGTATATTTGTGTATATGTATATATTTATTGGTCGTAAAACAGATGTGTTGTCCCATGAGTTACCTTGCTTATCCTACATTTAATAATTATTGTTATCAAATAGTGTTTATCGCACTAGTATACTCTAAATATGATTTAATATGTCATGTTAAATGTAGAAATAGTTTTAGATCATGAAGCTCTATCATTAAAATTATGACCCAAAAGCTGTATAAGATCTTCAATCAAGGTATCATGGTTTTCGATGTATTGATTTATTCATTCTGCCCAGAGAAAAATTCCATTAGCATATTACCTCTGTGATGCGTACAAACGCCATAATGCCTATATCTAAATAAGTGGATTTATAAAAAAGAAATAACATATATCTAATTACAGTTTTTGTTCTCAGCCATTAAGATCTTGGATCTTGAAAAACTCTAAAAGAATCGCCTAAAGCACTTTATTAGAAACTTATGGGAAATATTTTCAAATACTCACGACTAAACTTTTAAGGAAAAAGAAAATATTATGTGATTTTTACGTAATTATGTGTCTGTAAGCTTCAGACAAAGCATTAAAATCACGGATTACAGACTAAGAAACCACTATATGTAGATACGTGTAACAATTTGTATTAATATTAGTAAATAGACGAACCATGGAGTCGGTGGGTACCCGGTATAAGAGTATTGATATTTATACTTCTATATAGGTATGACCGAATACGTTAATTAGTAATTAATGGTTACCGGTATTATGCCGGTCTTAAGGTAGTTAAATATGACGTTTAGCGTGGTTCCTAGACCTCAAAACTAACATTTAATACCAAACATGATTGGATATGGCTTTGTTCGAGAGAATTTTATGTGCATTATCTGCTCGGTTATGGTTGCGAATTTTATGTGCATTAATCTAATAAAAACTAGGCGACGGTCTGCTATTTCTACTGGGTTACTGTTACATACATATATATATATATATATATATATATATATATGTGTGTGTGTGTGTGTGTGTGTGTGTGTGTGTGAGAGAGAGAGAGAGAGAGATAGAGAGAGAGAGAGAGAGAAAGAAAGATAATAACAGAGATAGATAGATAGACAGACATACAGACAGACAGATAGAGAAATATATTTAGAGATATATATACGCACAAAGACAGTGACATAGAGACAGAAAGAAACATACATACTATTTTACTAAGGTAGACATACATGAGAGCATAACGTGAATATAATTATGTTTTTATAAATCACAATGTATCTGTCTACAAGTATTATTTACATGTATTTACACATCCCCTTCGCCAAAGGCAGGATGTGACACGAGTTATGTTAAGTGGAGTTTTACTGATGTGAATTTAGGATTTTACTATTCATAGACTGATTGCTTAACCAATACTAAAGGGCACAATCCACCCAAATAATTATCCATCGCATAGAGGGAGGATTCAAGTCTTTTCCAAAGTCATTAGCACGTAGAGAAACGTAAACAGCCTCGCCCAGAATGTTTACCAATGTCGCCTAGGTATGGTTTATGAGATAGGAGACAGGTGGCCCTACAGTTGATTCCTTATGGGTTGCTATTTCCACGAATTGTTTAAGATTGAATTATATGTGTAGGCCTATTCTATTTCCTGCTACGATAACAACTACGCTAAGTCACAAAGTATATTTTATATAAGTTCCTTTGTCTTAAATGTAAGTTAAAGATATAAATCAATGCAAAGGTGATATAAAATATACCATTTCTGAAAACATAATTCATATATATTAAATTTTAAATTTAAATGAATTATAATTTATCCCAATATTTGAATTAGAATTATTCTAATGTGTAGTTAATACTTATTTGAATTTCGAATCGTAAATGTGCATGTATTTGCCATTCAAAATATTTTTAACATTGGTTAATAATTATGATGTCTGCTCTATCAATATAATGAAGAAAATAAACATTGTATGAGGTGGTCCATTAATTCATAAACTGTCTGAAGAGGAGTACTGTTTATGGATAGATATATTTCTCAATTAAAATACCGTTTCTCGATAAGTAACATTACTTTATATTAAACACGCTATCGTATACAATAAGTATATATAGCAAACTTCGTACATCAATATCATATATAAATTGTGTGTGTGTCATGTATTCTTGAATTGATTAACACTAGATATCTATAATATACTTGTAATTATTAGGTAATCATTAATATCTATAATTATATACTACATGCCAGTATACTAAATATATTAGATGTGTGCAAATAAACATGCCTATACAAGTATACGTATATATGCAACATCTTTATTTGCATGCATTAAACATCTTTAATATATCGGCATATATTATGAACAAATAATATACGCATGGAAAAGAATAATTTATAGTTTACTATAGAATATTAAAAAGATATCGAGATATGAAAGAATTTATTGTAGATAACATATTTATACATGTCATTGTTTTTTTCATATTTTCTTTAAATTAAAATCTAGAACATGTATAAATACAGTTATTGGCCACTACACTTGATTTCATCACATAAAATCATAGTTGCCTCTTTAAATGTGGAATTTTGTTTAACTGATAAAAAATACCCTTTATACATAGAGTGAATCAAAACACCCATTGTAAATAAAATATGAGAAGGAATCATTGATCTTGATATAAAATGTGTTTATATATTTTCCAGTTATGGGTGATGTTATTTGAAATATGTAAATATAATGGTTATGCATCTCTGTAAATTAATTGCTTTCCGACACGTTCAAATGTCATTTAGCAGTTATTGGCAGTCATTCGATAGAAAGTTATATTCAACGATGAAAAATAAAATTGAACTTTCTGAAAGATCATATTTAATGTCACTTCAGCACAGGGTTAAACAAAGACATTTTCAATTGATCACACACACACACACACACACACACACACACACACACATATATATATATATATATATATATATATATATATATATATATATATAAAGTGCAGCGAAGAGTAAAAGTAAATAGTACATGGTAACTGTCAGTTTCCTGCCTCTCTGCCAATGCAATTTTTAAACTAAGTGAATTATGATCCTCATCATTATGTCGCGCAAACAGCACGGATATCCATGTCAATCTCTTGCCGACCTTCAATCATTCATTGTCCCAGGGAGGCCCTCTGCGCAGCATCCAGTATCCGCACAGTGTTGGTCAATGTACGTCCTTGCTGGGCGGCCCACATTGGCATGTCTATGAGTTGGCTTCCGCAGGAGAACGTCACTTAAGAGTCCGTCCTTACTTCACCAGCAATGTACTGCATGTCTTGTCCGTCTCACCCAGATGGTTTATGAGATAGAGGGCATGTGGCCGTACATCTGCTTTCTTGTGGAATGCTGTTTCCACTTGTTCAAGATTGAATTATATGTGTTCGTATTTTTCTTTATATAGTAAAACATTTTAAGAATGGATAAAAAAAACTCTCTACCTTGAAACGTTGTCTTCGGAAAGAACCCTTGACTTTAAGACCAAACATAGTTCAGCCTGAACATATTTGTAACATCTTCAGAATATTTTTCAGCAGCCGATTTTGGTAGGCATATGACATCTCATGACACCAAACAATCACAGGCTGATTACACATAGGTCCTTTGGCAGCGATCTACAAGGAATTTGTGTCGTTTTGTGATAAACTATCTTGGTCTACAGCAAATCTGAGAAGCCACATGAGACTACAAGGGGGTAATGCCAACAAAAAAAAAGATTTTTCCTTGTCGCATATAGGACAGCGCGTGTTTTTTTGTTGTTGTTGTTGGATTGAGGATATGCCCTTCTTCTGCAAAGAAGTACCAATCAACACCACTCTCTCTCCCCCCCTCTCTCTCTCTCTCTCTCTCTCTCTCTATATATATATATATATATATATATATATATATATATATATATATATATATATATATATATATCGACTCGAAAGGTAGAGGAAGAACGAGAAAAAAATTATAACCACATGTATTTTTAAAAGTTATTTTTCCCTAAGCGGACATAAGGTAGTCGTTTGAAGAGTCTCATCACAATCACACACATAATAATTTGCATGTTCTAGATTCTACTTTTGATATTAAAAATCGTTCAATTCGACCCTGGGTATCCCAAGTTAAACCGCACTAAAATAACCTCATATTCCTATTTGTACTAAAAGACAGAAACTGAGACTCGACTTGTCGGAGATTTTTATATTGGCTTGAAATTGTGGACTATATGCGTCAGACTGTGTGTCACATGTTGCACATCTCATTCACTTTAGAAAAGAAAAAGCTGTGATCTGAGATGTTTAAAAAGTTTTATCGAATATTAAAGGATAGACTTTCTTTTACAAACCATCTTTATGTGTTGGGTGCAGCAGTCAGGGCACGAAAGTTGTTTCTCAAATAAGATTACCAATATCGGATTGACTAGAACGTACGACTTGTAATTTTGATCTTTGAATAAAGTGAAACCATCAAAGGGATTTACCATTTGTTGCATGCGTTCACGTTGTCATCGTCTTTTCTATGTAAGTAGGGACATTTCTTTGAGCTTTACTTTCATCTTTCTTTCCTATGAATCAAGCAAATATCCCTGCATTTTACTATTTCTCCTATTTGAATATGTGAAGGTGGTTTCTTAAGAAAACCAAATAAATCATTGAAGGTCAAAGTTGATTACTTTTAGCAAATATTTTATTGAGATAATTATTAGTAACATTCGGTTGTAATTAATCCGTTTCGTTTCATAATATTCCCTAATTAATCCTTACAACCCGGAACTTCCCATTTGTGCGCCTCTTACTCTTGGCTGAAAATGTAAGACATATTCTCTTACTGAACAGCTTCACAGACTTTTCAATAGCATTATTCTATAGACAATTTGAAACATATTAAAAATAAAACATGTTATATCTTATTATAATGGAGATTGTGTGTTTTTCTGTCTGTAACCGAAACTATATTCCTACTCAAGTCACAATTCTCTTAGTTATTGACATCACATTCTCCATGATTTATTTTTATCTAAACCTCAATTATTAATAAAATTGACTTACATTGTTAATACTGTTAACTATGTCTACATACTGACAACATGCAATTATATTTATATATACAACAAAATAGCGGTTTACAGTGTGAACGGGAAGGCTAATTTGCATATCAATATTAAAAAATCGAATTTAATAAATATGTGCTTAGTATTATTGATTTCTAACTGTTTGGTTTTATTTTAATGAATATAAACAAAAATCTCTTCAATGAATCTTAAATGAAATCCATTAACAAGATAAAATAACTGTCATTTTATTCTTTACTTCCTCTTATAACTAAATACTTAAATTAGAAAAAATAACAATGAAAGACGAGAGTGATGGAAGAGTAAGTTTCAGTTGTTCCATTTTTTATTATACTCCCTCTGTTTCAAATCTTTTATTATACTCCCTCTGTTTAAAATCTTTTTATCTGCATTCTTATTTAGTTTCATTAGCCTTTCTAATTTAATACAATATTTTATTACATTAAAACTTAAATACTTGCACTCAGAGGTTGCATATATTTGCTAGTGAAATATAATATTGCAACATTTTATTAGAAATAGACATGTAGAAGTACAGAATTCCAGCTGCCCGTGTAAGTTTACTTTTAGTTTGTAGCAAAAATACCAGCTGCTCGGTTTCTAAGAGTTAACTTTTTTTTAGTTCCTTCTATTTCCTGTCTACAGCTAAGACCATGTCTTATTTACATATTAAACTGAATCTAAATGCATGACAGGAAAGGATTTAGTTATGCTGAAAACAAAAACATATAATACTGTGACATGAGGTTTTATTATAAAACAGATTCTTCATTTCTTTAAAACCCCTTGTTGAAAAAAATAGTCTATATGTTCCCAATATTGATCTTGTTATAGCCATACCACCTGCCAACACTTATGACGATGCCCGACACAGATTTGCTATACTATTATTTTGTTTATTTTTTTGCCATTCACAATTTCGTGCTTTTTAAATTTTAAATTACTTTTCTGAACTCGCAGGGCACTACATTTCTCGCCATGAATTTCAAGTATTATCTATTTGCTTTTTTTAAATTATGTCCCTTCATAATTTAAAACATATTTTTCACATCTTCTTTGAAATAGTCGTTGTTTTTATTTTCACATACACATATACAGACACCTATACATA
Organism: Doryteuthis pealeii; assembly: GCA_023376005.1. Taxonomy (NCBI): domain Eukaryota; kingdom Metazoa; phylum Mollusca; class Cephalopoda; order Myopsida; family Loliginidae; genus Doryteuthis; species Doryteuthis pealeii. Next base: position 69,258,071 of record CM042158.1, read on the forward strand.
CATATATATGCATGTATATGTGTATGTATGTATATATGTGTGTATGTATACTTGTGTGTGTGTGTGTGTATGTTGTGTATCAGCGTATTTCCTATCTTTCTTATATATTTCTACAAATTTATACTAATATTATTTTTTATCCTCTACTCTCTGTCCTAATTTTTTCCTCTCTCTATTACATTTTAAATTTCTTTCCCTTATCCCATGTTTTAAAGTTCACTATAAATCAGACCTAGAACAGTGCTTAAACTCATTCTAAATAATTGCTAGAAGAACGAATATTATTTAAAGTCAACTGAATATCTAAATTGTGCACCTTGTGTAATTTTGAATTTATCTGGGACTCTAATAAATAGGTTACCTGCTAACACCCAATTTTAAAGAAGAGATATGCATTTTATCGTATTCTTAAAATATGATCTCTTCCCCGCATTTGCTATTCCAATTTTTCACTTTTGTTTTATTCTTTTTCGCAGTGAAGCAATATTCAAATGCCTTAATTTTACAAAATATACCATCTTTATAAATTCACATGCACTGTGGTTTGTCAATGATATTTATTGTCGGATTTATCTTGCTTAAATGTCCAATGTTAAACTTACCTTTGATAAAAATATTCACGAATAGAGATTATTTGCAGAATGCTCTATGCAAATAAAATCCAGAAAAAATTACAGAAGACAATTTCCATAAATTGTTGAGAGGTTTCAGCATTTTTTAATGGAGCGAACAAAACGGTTTGCTATGAAAATAAAATGCTGTCCTAAGGTAATTTTACCTGCTGCTAAAATGTTTTATTTCCATTATAACTCGTAAATAATCTAGAAATATTAAGATTTTATATTCTTCATATAATCGACCGATACCCATTTTCAAAACAATCTGACTACATAAATGCAGCTATTTGTAGGACTAGATATCGAAGATAGAAGGAATTTCACACGCACATATACACGTATTGATACACATTGATACACGCAAACACCCCACACACACATACACATGAACTCATCCATATAGAACACTATTTAAAAGTGTAGCAAACTGTATCATCATTATATATATATATATATATATATATATATATATATATATAGTGGTTTATTGAAGAAGACATTGGCTTTTTTTACTTGTTGTTCGTATATATATATATATATATATATATATATATATATATATATATATATATATATATATAGTGGTTTATTGGAGAAAACTTTGGCTTTTTTTACTTGTTGTTCGTATTAGTTGTAGCATGATATTGTCAAAATTATATAAGAACTAATACCAAAAGAAAGCAGTATTTAATGTGGATCAAGGCTTTTATTGAATCTTTTAATATGTTAACATTATATTTTAGATGCTATTTATAAATATAATATTCCTTATTATGAGTATGTATATCTGCGCAATGTTTTCAAGAAAATCATTGAAACAGCACCACACAAAAAAGCGGCTTTACGTGCACTTACACCCTATCACGCAAACCATCAACGTAAGAGGAACAAGTCATATTGGTCACTGCTGGAGAAGCAAAGGCGAACTGCTCTTGGACACGCTAGTATGGGCCGTCCATCATACACCTACATGGTCAACTCTGCGGATTCGTGATGCTGCACAGAGGGTATATATATATATATATATATATATATATATATATATATATATGGGAGAATATGTGCTTAAATGAAGTCGAACCTATTTTTTGATATTTAATTCATTAATAATTAATTAGGCGGGATTAAACTATTTAAATGTAAGGCTAAACAAATCGAGAAAATCAATCTCTGTATGTACATTTCGGCCTATTAGGCCTCATCAATTATTTGTTATAGGGTACAGAACATTTAAGTTGCGATTGTTACCATTGGTTTCAATCTCTGCATTCGCTGCATTTCTTGGACGGATGCATTGTCTTGACGATACGTGGCTAACAAGCTGCTTTGAAACAAATAGTAACATTTGCAACTTAAATGTATTTTCCTCTATAACAAATGAATACAACTATTACACCCGTAATCGAGCACTTTATTTTCAGTTCTCTAAAACTAGAAAAATACTAATATATCGGATATTTGATCTCTCAGTGACCGTAAAATACACAAACATTCCTATGTACTTAATAGTTTAAAAACACCAGTCCCCGCATCAGCTGTCAGTGGGCGAGGGGATAAGATATCGGACTACCATGCGGTCAGTCTGAGTTCGACCCTACCCAAGGATAGTTGTGTCTAGCCACACTGAAGAGGCGTGAAACGCCGAAATACGTGTCTGTGGATGACTTATTAATATATGCTCCCATACATTTGGTAATGAGCTCTCTAATTGGCAATTTAAATTAACTCTCACTACTAAGCAAATAAGCAATGATCATTTCCCCGGAAATTTTATCTCTCAGTGACCGTAAAATACATAAACATTCCTATGTACTTAATAGTTTAAAAACACCAGTCCCCGCATCAGCTGTCATGTGGTCAGTCTGAGATCGACCCTAGCCAAGGGTAGTTGTGTCTAGCCACACTAAAGAGGCTTGAAACGCCGAAAAACGTGTCTGTGGAGGACTATATATATATATATATATATATATATATATATATATATATATATATATATATATATATATTCTGAGCAAGTTTATTGAGGATAAATAGAAAATTCTATAATTCTTTATAAGCAAAATGTTTCTTTCCGTAAATGAAATAACATGCGGGAATTCTTAATTTCTTTGAATCCTTCTAAATCATATCAATGACATCCAGGAGAGTCATTGACGCAGAAGTGCTATTTGATGAGAGTCGAAAGTGACATGAATTATTCGATGTCCAATTTTTTGAATAAGATTCTTGGTTTATTCACTATTATTGCAATTAATTTGAAAATAGAAAATAAAAGAATACGGTGTCACAATTTCATGACGTCTTTGAGGTTGTAATGCCTGTGTGAAATAACATAATGACATCGTTTACATTTGTCGATTTAAAGATAATATTGGAAAGATTTTACCGAATCAAAGAGATCCATCAAAAGTAGCAGGTAGAAGAGTACATGTCAGAAACCTTACTTATTGAGGGGGTAAAGATTTTTAGAAACGGCTGAGTTAGAAACAAACATTGTTTTTTTCCGGAATGTTAATACTTATGTTTTATATATAGTTTTTTAATCTTTCAATTTAGATTTTACACATTTCTATTCTTTTTCACATTTCTATTTTTGCCAACTTTACCATAACAATTTACCTAGAACCATATTCTTAATGAATAAGATCACCTACCGCATGGTCTCGCCAACAATGGAGATACATTTTTTGACATGGATTTGGTAATCCTTTTTCAATGTCGTCGATGTTATTTCACTCTATGTAAGGACTGAATAATTGTTTTCTATTATGGACACTAAATATAAATTACGTATATAACAGTGATTAAAAAAATAATTATTGGCAAAAAATGGTCGCCCGATGATCGATATTCATCGATATGTGGAAGCTATTATTGTCGATGTTCACCATTTGTCTGAGTGTACCAAAGGATGCAGCAGAGGCAATATGTGTGTGTATTTGATGAGCAAAGACCAAGAAGAGATAAAGCCGAACATCACACTTAGTACTCACCCTGAGGATATCCCTAAATTTGACACGTTTGGTCTTCTGATTGTTCCAGAAATTGCATGAGTCATTTAAAGGTCAACAATTTATCAGATGAATTTGCTGTGGGCAATTACGTGCAACAATAAACAATATAAAATGCTTGCAAAATTCAACCAGACAAAATGATAAATAAAACGAAATTTTAAAGACAAATACATTTATTTAAATTGCTTGTCATTTTTATTTTTTAGGTTTAGTGACATTATTTCTCAGGTAATCTTCACATTTTATTTCACCAAGTGTGAGGAGCTTAGAATATTCTGTGTCAAGAACCTCACACACAAAATATATGTCTTCTGTACGAAGCTAATCTACATCGTATGGTGACGCTCCAGAACTGGTGAGTGTGGACTAGCTATTTATTGTCATGATTCTCTGTTCCACTGACCCGGAGCCGTAGTATGGAGCCGTAGTATTATGTTATGGTCCCAATTATGGGACAAATAGATCTATTTAAAATTTACTTCTATTCCGTAGAACCGTGTACGAAAATAAGAATATAAAAACTCTTAAGAAATAACTACAAACGCAATTTCAGTATTAATGTACAATGAACGCGGTTCCCTTACTCTAGGCAAAACATAAGCCTAGATACCGTTGAAATCAATCAATCAAACAATATTTTAAAATAGAATATGATACACCGATTCTAAAGTAGAGAATTCAAATTCTAATATTAACATTTTCCTTGTTTATCTTTTTTATCTTATTTTCTCTTTACAAACATTATTTCTCGCAATTCTCTTTTCATACTGTTCTTTCTTTTCACTTCACCTCATTTTTTATAATCCCTTTTAAAATCTAATATGTCTTTTTCTCGATTTCAATTTCTCTTGGCTTTATTTTTCATTCGTCTGTCTTTCTTTTTCGCTGTCGATTTTCCTTTAGCCATTCCAATCGTGTTTAGCACGTGGAACCATTCTCTCTTTTTTCTACCTTTCTGTTGTTTCATCTCAATGCACATTCCTTTCTCCATTACCCTTAATTATCTTTCATGTTCTCTTTATCGCCTGCTTGCCACACTTTCTGTATTCCCTTTTTTTCCTTCCCTTTTCTCCCCTTTAATTCCCTCTGCGCTTCCTCCCAACGAAGAAATCTATTTTATCGATTGATCTTCCTTAATTTCCCGCCCTAACGCCGTTTGAAGACCCATTATCCGTAGCTGTGATGCTCTCCAGTTTTAAATGTCCGAAATAAAACCAGAGACGTTGCTGCTACTTCACTGCAGTGATTATTATAAAGCCAGCTGTGACTCTTTCGCTATTAAGAGCAGTTAGCCACTGTAAGTGCAGTAAGCCAATGGACCCATTGCAAAGGACGCCGCTTCAATAAAATGATATCTTCAATATCTACAGAACACCATATTTCCATTCATTATATGTATTATTGAAATGAATACTTTCAATGAGTGTGTGACTTTTTCTAATGCGTTCTCCTTCTTCGATTTCTGCATTCTGAAATAAACAGCGATCCTTTGTAATTGCAGTTAGTTTTCCCTAAGTCCTGTGTCGTCAAAATTTGCATTAGCTCTTTGATGCGTAATATTTTCATATCAACTGACACAATTTTACTCTGAATAAAAAAACATATTTTATTAGTCCTGTCACTTGTTCTAATTATATTGACCTTTATCAATTATCATTCATTTTACCAGGTTTTTAATTTACTTTTTATAACTATTACTCACACTATCATACAGACCGAAAACCAGAATCCGTCTTTTGTCCAGCTTACGACTTCTTTATAACAAAACCATACAAATGATGACTGTGAAAAATCAATCGATGCATTTGAGATAAAACATAAAATAATTTTCAAAATAAGTGCTTGGTGACCGAATACCTCTATCACATTGGGTTGCTGTCTCTTTTCGTTTCTTTTCTTTTTTCTCTTGCCTGCAGTTTGCTTCAGAAATAGAGACTGCAACTATTAAGTATTCTGGAGTCCAGAGAATAGTTTTCCAAACAGAACGGTATCAAATCTCTCCACTCGGAAACAAGAAAAGAAAATATTGTCCTTGCATAACTTCACTTACTAGGATACTAATTATTAGTAGTGAAATCGCCACAATGCTGGAGCCAGCAATCGAGGAGATACTGGTATAAGATACATATTTCGCTATATTCGTCTAACCACACTGACAAAGAAAGCAACCCAAGACGTTTCATGTCATTAATAAAGACAGAAAAATATTCTGTATTCTCATCGATGTAGAAGTGCCATTCGAAAGAATACTCGTGTGACAGTTACATAGAATATGTACAAGTAGCTCGAATATCAACAGGAAGTAAATTATGAAGATCAAATAGCACCATTAATTATGGAGAGTTGTGCGGACGGAAGGTGATGAGTTTACTAACAAAATATCAGAACTGTTATAGCATGTTCTTTTGATTGTGAAGGTTTTCTTCTGTTCTACTTGTTTGGCAGAGATGGAAGTCACCTAATCCATTTCACGAAAGTATCTTCTTCTTCTTCTTCTTCTTCTTCTTATTATTATTATTATTATTATTATTATTATTATTATTATATTATTATTATTATTATTATAGAATTTATCAACATTTTTTGCAGCTGCAAAAAAAAGATGTTTCCCTTTTTTGGCCAGGGGTTAAGAGCTTCTCGTATATGTGTATAAGTAGAGACACCTGTTGCAATGTTAACAGTAGTAGAAAATGTACACAGCGATTCAAGTTGAAATACTTGACGACACAGTTTGCATTTTACATAGCGCTATTAAACTCGGGAAAGGTATTATCCAATTAATAACCGCCCACCTATGGGTAAAAAGTAGTGCTGAATAGCTCATTATATTGGTTATGAGTAGGAAAACTCTTATTTTAAACCTGTTAAACTCCGCTTATGAAATTGATCTTGTGACGCACATTCTCGTGTGGAAGCGTTGTTGGGTATATATATGTATAAGTCTTCATCATTTTCTTTTACAACTTACAACCCACTTCTTCTTCTTCTTCTTCTTCTTCTTCTTCTTCTTCTTCTTCTTCTTCTTCTTCTTCTATTACTATTACTATTACTATTATTACTACTAAAATATTAATACTACTATTGCTGCTGCTGCTGCTCCTCTTACTATTAATATTATTTACTCCTTTTGAGTTTTCACATCAGCTACGCTGATGGTCTTTCACTAGAGTCTGAGTGACAGCAAGTATCCTCAGGTCTCCAGGACTCTCCTGAGTATTCTGGCAGATTGCAACAGTGCAGTGTTCTGAATGGTTTCAATCCTTCCTCTGATATCCACACTTTCCAAACCCTTTTCCAATCCCTTTGGGACTGTATTATTATTATTATTATTATTATTATTATTATTATTATTATCATATCACTTTTTGTGAGTTTTTCACACCATCTTAAGCTGTTGGTCTTTCATTGGAGCCTAAGTGACGACAAGACTCATCGGGTCTCCATGACTCTTCTGAGTATTTTAGCCGATTTCACAGTATATATATATATATATCCTTTTGCAAATTGTTCTAGTGCTAATCGATTATTTTCGGTTGGTGTGACACGCTTGGTCTTTTCTTTTATTCTTATTCTCTTGCCTAAATGTTGCCACCTTTTGGCCGTGAGTGGCAACTCATGATGCTTATGGATGGAACCCAGTTGTCTAATCAGTACATGACATGCAACACCCAGTTATTTATACTAGACGATCGGTGGGAGAGGAGACCCCCTCAATCAATTGGTTGGTTACTTCAAGCCCTAGCACTTATCTGATTGCCCCAACCCTATTGCCCTTATGGCAACCCCCAACCATTTTATCATATGGGTGCCAGAAGGCGGTAGCTGGGGGTCTACATATCCTGGGAATGACGTTAAACTCTATCTGATGGTGTGGTTTCAGTTCTGGAGGTCTAGGGAATATGGAGCACCCCTTCATCACAATTTTTAGCAGTTGTCTGGATGGTTTCAATTCTTCCTCTGGTTTCCAGTTCTTCTAATCTGTTTAGTAAATCAACTATCAGAAGTATCACTTTCGCACTCATATTCCTTTTTTTTTTTCAATTTCCTTATTTTGTTGTATTTCAGCTTGATCTTCACCTTCATGTTCCACAGTTTTCTTAGTTCTTTAGCAAGATCCAAGTATCTCTTTATCTTTTCGCTTTCTTTCACTTTCACTCGGTGATCGACAGGGACGGCAAAATCCGCCAGATGACAAGTTCTCTTCTTCTTGTTGATCAACAACAGGTCTGATTATTATTATTATTATTATTATTATTATTATTATTATTATTATTATTATTATTATTATTATTATTATGTTTATTCCTTGTGAGGTTTTAGCACCCGCTGACGCTGGTATTCTTTCATTGAAGTCTATGTTACATCAAGTCTCGCCAAATGTCCAGAGCTCTTCTGAGTATTTCCTTTGATTTTAACAAAGCTGTTGTTATTAGGGTCTTAATTATTCCTCTGTTTTCCAATTCATCCAGTCTGATTCAAACATTTCGGTAACTCTCTAATATTCCCAAGTAATTGTAATTCTCATTTTCTAAAAAGTGTTTTCATATTTTTGGGGATTTGGTAAAAGAGAGAAATGGGAAATAATATACGGAATATATTCCTCATATAATTTCCCTTTTCTCTCTTTTGCATCACGTGCATGACACACGTATCGATGCCAAATCCTATTCATATATCCCGCCTGAATACTCTTTACGTTCTGTACAATGGTTTATATTTATTTTCCATTTATGGAGCATATCTTACTATCATCTATACACATTCGGTGATTACTCCTTTTCTGTAATTTTCTAAATTTGTAGGCCCATGTGAATCTGTTAAGCATATAAGTGAGTGGTATCATTGCTATGAGAATAGCAGTAGTAAAAAGAAGTCTACCTGGAAGATGCCTCTTTGGATTTTCACCTAGGGTCTTTTCTCCTGACATTAATTCCACTTTTTAGTCTTCAATGACTTTTGTAATGAAGATTAAGTTGTAGGATCTTTTGTAAATTTTTAAACATTCAATTATCCAAGTTTGTGAAACTATAACAAAAGCCATTCTGTAGTTTATCTAGGCTATGGCTACATTTTTCTGCCTTGTTTTAACTTCCTTGTGAATCTGCTGATGTATATTTGCAAGTCATCAGTCTTGTTCCTTTGTGAAATAATTTTGTTCTTCTAGAAATAATCTGTGGAACACAAGCGAGCAATATATTTATTTTCTTAGATTGTGTGGTTAGAACTTTCCATATCATAAGTAACTGTTACGTGTTGTAACAGTTGCTTTTTACACACGTTAGAGTTGCTTTTTAGGTATCTTTCTCGATCAGGGTAATTTTCTCGTTTGTTATTCATTCGGATATTGTCTTCTTGAGAGGATTTACTAAGCTGCTGGATCAATCTGTCGTGGATGGTCATGTATTATTTAACGCAAAATCTATATATACCATCATAGACATTTGTTTTCAAAATTTGATACCTTCTTGAGTGTTGCTGTTATTAAGACCAAGTGTATTTTGGCTTTCTTTAAGTACTTGCAATTTTGCCCATATAATTTATCGATGCAGGATTTCTGTCATAGTCTGTCTTTTCTTTTTCCTCAAAAGTGTATTATCCGTTGCATTTGGTTTCTCATTTGTCCTTATGCTTTCTTCATGAACTTGCTGACATATTTTTTTCGTTATTCAGTAAGACCAGGTTCTTTTTATTTTGCTTTATTCTGTTCCGGTATATTTTGAGTTTACCTTCATTCACCAGTATATTTTGGTCTGTTTCTTCAATTTGTATTGTGACCTTTATTTGCTTTTGCAATTATCTTCTCTCTTTTTTTTTTGGCTCATTTCATTTCATTGTGTCCATGTATCGTCTTCAATACTCAGTGATTTCGCTTTTTGTCATAGTTTCTTTGTTTGTCCTCCTAACATAATTTCCCATGCAGCTTTTGTATTTATTGTCGTGTTCCGCAAGGGGGGGGGTGCATACCAATTTTATCACTGGCTAGTTTTGATCACGCATAAATTAGCTCATTTAGTTGGGTGATTTCGTCTGTTGATATATAATGTAATACTTTATTTACCATGACTTTTTTCATTCCTGATTTTTAGGAATGGTAATGGTAATTTTCTATCATGTTTTTTTATTGGTTCAACATTGTTATTTCCATATTGCGTTAACATTGAAGTTATATGCCTGGATTCTGTAATATTTTAGTTTTCAGTACGTCGTGTTTAACTCGTTTAGTTTGCTCTTCTTGGACAAATTCTTCTCGACTTAACTGTTCATTTATTTGAAAGGCTTTGTAGTCAGAAAAACTGGTTTTCTTTAAAATCAGCAAGTATGTGTCTTGGTGTATTATATTTAGCGGATTCTACCCAGATTCTGATAATCCTTTCCCTATAAATACTTTGTTTAGAATTGGATTTAAAATAACAGTGGGTTACATTTTGTCTTCCTTAATCTCTTTTTTTTCTTTTTTTTTCTTTCAGATCTATTGTTTTTGGTCTATATGTGCCGGAAATTAGATAAGCCAACATACGTAGGATACCATCAGGTCCCCCATGTTGGCTATTAAAGGAGTAACGAACGATCATGAAACTCAAATCTATTATCTGGGTTCCACGTTTAATTGTATTCATTATTTCTGTATTTATTCTTGCATTTAAATAAAAAGTGAAACCTAATTTTAAAATATATGTAAATGTTAAAAGATGATAATAAATCACACAGAATTTATTTCTTAAAAAGATAAACATTCAATTAAGAACTGACAATAGCAATATGTCAACACAATAGGCTTTATTGTCGAGAAATCGAATATATATATATATTAATAATGCATTGTTCCTTAGTATTTGCTTTTGACATTTAATCAAAACAATGTTAATTGTTTCCTTTTATATTTTCAGCTTTAGTCAATGTTCGCCCACTAAATGATATGAAATGAGTCTTTTTCTCACTTAACAAGTGTCAATAAAATTTGGTTGGAAAAAGATGTCCACATCATTTATATAATGATATATTTTACTTTCTGTTTTAATGATGTAATATTTTGTTTTAATATTTTGTTTCTATTATTTTAAGTGCATTTATTTACCACATTGAATTGTTTGTCGAAATATTTTCATTATTTTTTTTCTTTATTGGTGCTGATCTCATTATGATAGCATTATTTCAATAACATTGTATTTCAGTATCAGTTAAATAAATGAAAAAGCGAAATTCAATATGAGCGATCATCATAAGAGTGGCATTATGAAGAAAAAAAAATGAAAGACTTGAAAAAGAAATAAACAAAAATTAATATTTAAGAATGGAGTAAAATTGATCGAAGAGTGAAAAAAGTAAATGTATAAATTGATACGAATAAATGGGAGAAAAGAAAGAACTGTTGCATAAAGGAACGAAATTATATTTTTTTTATTTCGAGATACAAGTACTTGGGAATATTAGAAATGTCCCCAACAAAAATTACAAAAAGAGCTTATTATAAACTGAAAATAAATAACTTCATATGATTGCCTGAATCTTAGAGTGAGGATGTAAACACAATGTAAAAAATATTGAAATACCAGAAAAATAATGTTATTTTAAATAAATAATTCACTTAAGTTGAAATTAAGAAAACTAATAAAAGAAGAAAATGAAACAAAAATAAATGAATAACGCTGTGTATTTTGATTCTTGAATGTTAGAAGATAAAGTACATTTTTCCTTTGAAACTAGGGTTTTGACAAAATGTCATATAGAAATGAAATACACCCTGCAATAGTTTAAATTCAAAAGATTATTAATACCTCTATTATGTGCCGATCACTTATAATGGCATGATTTAATATTGATTGCCACTTCTGAATATGCATAGTTTTTACTTTCTGATTTGCTACAGAGTTAAGGAAGAATGAATATCGGTCAATTGAATTACTTTCAAATCAAGTAAGGAAATAAGTGACAAAAAATGAAAAAAAGAAATAAAATGAAAGAAAAAGGAAGAGAGATTAAATAACAATATGTTTATATATATATATATATATATATATATATATATATATATATATATATATATATATATATTATGTTTGTGTTCGTGCGTATATGTGGTGAAGAAGTGGAATTCATATTTCATTTTTAATATTGACTTCATATTTATCTGCCTCTGGAGTAGTAAAACCTTCTTTAGTTTTTACACACACAAAAACACACACACGCACTCACTCACTCTCTCTCTTTCTTTCTTTCTTTCTTTCTCTTTCTCTTTCTCTCTCTCTCTCTCTCTCTCTCTTTCTCTCTCTCTCTCTCTCTCTCTCTCTCTCTCGCTGTGTCACATATATATATATATATATATATATATATATGTGTGTGTGTGTGTGTGCGTGTGTATACTAGTACTAATCGTGCGGCTGGCCTATTGTCGGTATCAGCCAGACAGCGAGGGAGTCTATCCTCTTTTCATTAGCACTAGACCAATTAGATTGTTTGGGAATATGAGGTGGATAGCCAGACCTACCATCAGCTCCTCACTTTACCGGACATATCTCTATGCTATTCATACGCTGAGTTGGCGGGGGCCGGTATCGTTCCGAATCGAACGCTCTAACTGGGCTAAAGACATATTAATGTTTAAATATTATGGTTTAATTTCTTACTAATGGAAACGTCTTAGATGTCTTAATGTCTGTTATGAGCAGAAGTATTTAGTGCTAGTATGGTTAGTAGATTAATCGAAAAGTGTATAATCTTTTTAAGTACTTTAGTCTTCAGAGAGCGACGCGATAGATATGGGGTTTCCTTTCCCCTGAAGCAAAGGCTTCAGATATTCAATGAAACAATTGGGAGAATGACAGACAAGTTGTAGTGCTAAGACTTGTCGGTTATGTTATTTGATTGTGTTGTGACCTCCGACCGGATGAAGTCAAACAGAAAAGGCGACGGCCAAGGAAAGAAGCAATAAAAGGAATAAATTGAAAGATACAATCGAAAATCATGATCAGAATAACATTTACACATAACTCTGTTCCGAAATCTTTTCCAGGGACAATTACCAATTATACATTTAAAATTATCTTACATAATTAACATTGTTCTCGGGAAAATCTTCACGGAATTTCATTAGGAAAGATTTTAAGATGAAATTATTGAAACTTTAGAGATATATCGATTTAAATGTGTATCCCACTTGGCTCTTGTACGTATTCATAATGCTATTTATTTCTGGGTGTATATACAATATGAACGTCTACCTACAATGCTAATTCATAAAGTATATTTTGATTTGTGAAGAATGAGCTCATTATGAAGTGTACTGGTTAGTTAGATAAGCTAATAGAATGTTGCTATTGTGTTTGATTCTGACAGAGCGCTCCATGCTTCTGGTCTTGCGCCACAACTATCCTTAGTTAGGAAGTATTTTAAATTATGAATAATTATTTCAGTATGCTAATTCGGTATTTTCTTTTGATTTTGGAAGTTTAAACTGTATGGTTAGTGAAGTTATACAACAACCTGACCACACGCCGATTATTTTTATCTTTAACAACCCACGTTTAATGACAGCTCTCCCATCCCGATGAGGGAATATTTTTTACAAAACATGTTGGGCTTTATATCAATCTATTTCATCGTCTAAATAAAACAAATAAGCTCTTCACAATTATTAGGACGAGTCAAACGTTTTGCAATATTTTGGTACACGCTAGTTTACGAAACGTATATAACGTTATATACGTAGTTCAGGCCGTAGTAGGTACCAACTGTGGTTGGTAGTTTTTTGTTTTGTTTTGTTTTGTTTTACGGCATATCAACCTCAGTGGGTCATTTAATGCCGATAAAGTTTTGAAATAAATCAATTCTTAATGGATAATACAATTTTTTTATAAATACATTTTTCTATTTAACCCATAGATGGGACCCTAACAGGTACTACCACTCCGGGTCAGAGTGGACCAGGAGCAATGGTGATGAAGGGGTGCTCCACATTCCCCAAACCTCCAAAACTGGAACCATCAGATAGAGTTTAACGTCATTCCCAGGACATGTAGACCCGCAGCCACCGCCTTTTAGCACCTATATGATAAAAAGGGGTTGGGGCTTGCCATAAGGGCAAAAGGTTTGGGAAAATCATATAGGTGCTAGGGCTTGACGTGGCCAGCCGATTGATCGGAGGGGGCCTCTCCGACCGTCCGTTTGGCCTAAGTAAGGTTCTAAGTGGAATTTGCATGTAATGGATTGCTCATCCACCAAGACTCCGTCCTTAAGCATCACGGGTCGCCACCACGGCCAACAGGTGGCCCCATTGGGGGAGTCTTACCCCCCCCGCAGAGGTGCAGTCGGTGCATTCTAACGCCCCAGCCGACAGGGTGGTGTGGTTGGTAGTATCGTGGTAGTTAGTGCACTTATACGTTATGCATTGCATCCTGTATGGGATTTTAAAGCCGCACAGATAAATGTGAAACGTGGATTAATTCGTGAATTTGTTTTTCTTGTTCAAACTGGGCGTTGTAGAAGCAACCAAACACATTTTTGAGTGACAGATTAAAATGGAAATTAACTCAGCGCAGCAAGTAGGTATTTCAAGAAAATTATCTAAGCGTGCTAGAAGCTCGGCAATCAGCAATAGGCCGAAAACCGTGGATCGGAAGGATGTGCCACACAGACAAATCCGACAGTCGTGTGATTCGTCACCTTAACGACTACGGCATAAGCTTCTGCAGCTGCCGAATTGTCTCTAATTATCATAATATAGCAAAACTTTTGACTCATCCTAGTATTAATATAGATATGCGTCTGTGCACCTTGCTTATTGCCTGACAATAATTGAAATCCCTGGCGAATAACCCCTGCCAACTATTCCTTACACATTGCAGTCACTGCTGATTCTAATCCGCCTTATGTCATTCCAACTGACCGATTCTGTCTGTCTTCACAATTGACAAGTAGAAGCTAAATGCAGAAAAATTCTGCCAAAACAATCGTCTGACCGTCAGAAGAAAGGCACGTGCGCATAGTTGCGTGAGATGTGATAATTCCTGGACAATCAGTCACAAGTTTACTGGCCAAAACCTCTTAGCTTGGTAACAATTGTTGGTCCATTTCCATCTTATTCCCTGCGTGTGAACGTCATGTCCACAAGAAGCTAATCAGCTCTCATTAGACGTTCAGTAAATATTACCATCGTCTGTCGCTTGAATTGTTATCCGACCCAATCCAAAAGGTTAAACACGGACTAGGATTGCAATCGAAAGATGATCGCTAAGCACTGGAGTCGTTTACTTCATAAACGACTCCGGTATTTTCCGTGTCAATTGCTCTCTTTCAGTCAATTAAGTTTGTTAGTCTGCCATTTTAACTTTCATGATGAACATATACAACTCCATTCTGAATAAGTACTTTTACTTCCTTCAGTTAATGTTTTATTATCTTTGAGTATTATGTCAGCATATATATATATATATATATATATATATATATATATATATATATATATATATCAGGTGAGTTGAGATTCTGCTATGGACCTACAGTGTTGAAAATAGTAAAAATAAATGACATGGCAGATAGGAAAACCACAAACTAAGTAATAAACAAAACTAGCGCATAAAGCAAGTCTTAGAAATATAGGTGTGAATTCTAGCTACAGAAGATTTATTTGTGTAAACGTATATTTTATCGTCATTAATTTCACTAGATATATAAAACGTAGAAAAATATACAGTACAGCAATGTTATAATATTTCGTGGTTATATTCACTAGCTAGCTAAATAAAAACACGTTCATAAACACATATGCATTTGTGCATGTTTGTGTGTGAGTGTGTATGAATATTTTTATAAATGTTGACTTTGTGTGTATGTGTGTGTGTGTGTGTGTGTGTGTGTGTGTGTGAGAGAGAGAGAGAGAGTTAATATTCGTTTAATCGTAATTATTTTCCCCATACCACCAGTAGATTCAAGTTGTGTGCCTTGTGTATATATATATATATATATATATATATATATATATATATATATATATAAGTATTCAAACAGTGTGTTTGAAATGGTGAATACCGACAATTTGTAGGAGATTATGTGCTTTATCTATCTATCTATCTATCTATATATATATATATATATTATATGTGTGTGTGTGTGTGTGTGTGTGTGTGTGTGTGTGTGTGTAGCTATATTTTATAAACCTACGTAAATTTAACAATTCTTGAAGCCGCCATGATTTTTTTACATGTTGATAATTAGAGCAGACCATAAAGTGCAACTAATTAATACTGTTTTGACGGACAAAGAAAAACAGACCATAAAGAATTTCTAATCAAACCATTCAATGTTGTTATTGTTAAATCCCACGTTAACGTAATGTTTATCGCTGCGTGAAATAAAATAAGTAACCCGACTTCAAATTGTTAACGATGTTGTTTTTTGCATTTGACTTTGTGCTAATGACATTATGTATGAATTCACATCTCTTCTCAACACAGCCATAGGTTATTCAGCTTTGTTAACGCAACCAGACAAGAAATGGAAAACATTGACTTAAATCCAACTATACACCACTTAAATAACGGGGTGGGGTATACCATCCACAACTGGCCTTGCCAACCGCAATATCTAATGTGATAAGTATAGCACACAATCATGACCAGGATATATATATATATATATATATATATATATATATATAGAGAGAGAGAGAGAGAGAGGCAGACAGACAGAGAGGGATAGAGAGAGTGAGGGAGAGAGAGAACGAGACATTGAAATGTAGTGTTTTGCTCACAAGGGGTTAAATAATAATAATAATAATAATATAATAATAATAATAATAATAATAATAATCTGTTCTTGAGAACGAAACGCATAAAATTCTCTGGGACTTTGAAATAAAAACGGATCACCTTATCCTGCAAGAAGACCAGACCTAGTGATGATAAACAAAAAAGAAAGAACTTGTCAACTGCTGGATTTTGCAGTGCCAGCAGATCACAGGGAAAATGAAAAAATGGACAAATATCTGGACCTTGCCAGAGAACCGAAAAAGTTATGGAACATGAAAGTGAAAGTGATATCAATTGTGGTTGGTGCACTTGGAACAGTCCCAAAAAGATTAGAAAAGGGTTTGGAATGTTTGGATATCAAAGGAAGGATTGAAACCATTCAGAACACTGTACTGTTGCAATCTGCCAGAATACTCAGAAGAATCCTGGAGACCTGAGGAGACTTGCTGTCACTCAGACTCCAGTGAAATACCATCAGCTAAAACTGGTGTGAAAACTCAAAAGGAGTGAATAATAATAACAAAATAATAATAATAATAATAATAACAAAAATAATGATAATAATATACAAGAAATCTAACAGACAGAAAATACACACACACAAACACACATATGTATATACGTCTGTGTGTGTATGTATGTATGTATATTACTAGTTATAGAAATAAAGTAGAAACAAAGTCCGAGCTTTACGTTTTCAGGTGAACCTGTGATCCACATGAGAAAATAGTTTTGTTAAATGAAACTTGATAATTTACCATTCTGGACAAAAAAAAATGTGCGTAGAGCAGAAAAACAACGCAAAGCGGTTGACGTTACTCAGAGTAATATTTGAGTTCATCGATACCACTTATCAGACTGATGAAGACTGGAGTCAGGCAGAAGACCATAATTCTCGAATCTATTTGCAGCACCTGTTCATAGTACACGGAAAGTCAACATCCTACAAATGGCTTTGAACTAACACCACACCGATAGTACAGTGGCTGCTGATTGCAGATGAGCCGAATTAGATATTGAATTGGATATTATACTTGATATCATCTTGAACAATGGTAAAAGTAAGCGATTAAATGCCATGATGTATGTTGTGTGTCAGGAATCTAAGGATATGTTTGGTGAATAAGAAAAGGTAAGAGAAAAATACAAATACAAGTATGTTGTCGCAAGAAGCAGCGACTAATCAATGATATGAGGAAATTCTTGAGAACACTAAAATTCAATTGAAATAAAAACAAAAGCTAATGAAGAGAAAAGCTGGTTTTAATCTAGTTGAAATTAGAGCAGTGTAAAACTCTGCTCCAGCTCTGTGTTGAGTATCTAGCAGCCATCCTTCGTTCCAGATGTAATGAATAAGTAAGCAAGCCAGTAAGAATCCAGTGTTAACGTATTCCTTGTAAGTCCTTCGTCAGAGATAATCCAAATGTCAATGAAGTAACTTAGAGTGGTATGTCTATTAATACAGCAGAAGCAGCAGCAGCAGTGCCAGTGATTGGACAATAGAAATCCTTCTCAGGTCACGTGTTTATAGGCGAGTCTATAAGTAGAAGTGACCATTTGCCTGATGCCTTATATCCAAAAATCCAACACTCTGCAGCAAAATATGCAAAGAAAATGCAAAGAAAGGTTCATTTGATATCACACTTCAATGGCTATTTCTCCAATTCTACCAATAACGCTAGTGTAAATAATGTGTGGTAAGTTCTTTTGAAAATTGTTGGGTGTGCCTTTCTCATTCAACACTGTATACTAGTATAGTATGACCTCCAAGTTTAGTCTACCAGAACATCAGTGGTTGAAAGATTTAATGCTACAACATGGACAAAGTCCTAGATAATAAGGTCAGAGGTACAAATTCAATCATGAATTGTGACAGGACGCGATAAAAATGCAGAAACAGTTTGGAATCATCAAGAGTCAGTGGGATTTTTTTGTCAGGGACGGGTAAGTTTGTGGAAATTATGATTCCAAAATGCAGAGCAAAACAACTGAAAAGATAGAAGAGGCTTATTAGCGCAAACGTCCAAGACGGGGTTGAAGAAAATCACCATATGAAATTAGTGAACTTCACTAGTCAAGGGAATTGTACCCAGTGGAATCAAGTAATATATAGAAAGACCAATGTTCTGGAACGATTTATGGGATACAGATCAAAGGAAGTTGGCATGCTTACTGATTGTCGTGGTTGATTTGTTGCCAACTGACAAATTCGGAGAAAGAAAGATAATCCTGTCAGTAGGAATGTTGCTCTTTAAATCACATCCTATGTGGATCTCCCGAAACATTGGCAGAATAACGGTATACATGGAGGAATGATAAATTCTTAATAGAGATTACAATATAAACATATCTTCCTAGTGTTATAGCCAACAGGATCCAGGTCTTTATTCATAACTTTTCAAAAGGAATTAAAGAAGAGGGAAATTCCAACATTATGGTAAAATATTATATTCTGGATTGGGAGATTTTTTATATACATAGAAGAAACTGGAATTCTCAGAAGAGAGAGAAGTCACCCATCTTTACCCTCACATGGTACTTATCTCAAGGGGAAAGAAATTCCCATTGTTGTAGAATTAGCTGGGAAAGACATTTAAAGATCTAACACTAGCTTAAAAAGTACAAATATGAACTTTTAATAGAGGACTCTCTTGACAAGGGATTCTGTATTACATTATACCCAGTGGGAGTAGGAGGTTATCGTTTCCTTACAATATCCTTACGAAACTTTAAACGAAATATTGGCTTAGGATCTAAGAAACTGAAAAAAAAACAATCCAGGACATATCCTTTGCTGCCGAAACTACCATACAAAATTTAGGGCAACGATAGGACAATATTATAACAGAAATAACAGAATACCGATGATGTTTTTAAAACCTCAATTTTTTATTGATTTTTTCAGTTACGTTCGAAAGTTTGTAAAAGATATTTAAGTAAATAAACATATATAATGCATATTTCAGTAAATATTTATGCTTAAGCCTAGATGATATATCTTCAACGAACGATTTTTTTTTCACAAGAGTAGAATATATTTTAAAGTTATATATTGTTAAATTTTCGTGTAAAATAAAAATTATTTCGTGCGTAAATAGATGAATTAAACAAGAATAAACGGATGCGTATTCTTTTTTTTGTATATTAGGAAAACAATTGAAAGAAGAAAAACACATTATAAAATAATGTTGTATATATTATATGCCATTATAATATATTATAAGGCCTATCTTTTAAAAGCCTAGAGTAGAATATATTCTACCTAAGATTTTTGTATAATATCGTGTTCATATATATATATATATATATATATTATATATATATATATATATATATATATATATATATAGAGAGAGAGAGAGAGAGAGAGAGAGAGAGAGAGAGAGAGTATATATATAATATATATATATATATATATTATATATATAATATATATATATATATATATATATAATGTACTTGTAAATCTTGTTGATTGTAGGATTCTATTAATTTAAGTATGTGTGACACGGTGAGTGTTTTTCGTAGGCATGAACTAATTTGTAACGATAGAGGAAAAGTGTAAAATTGTTTTTGTTACTCAAAATAAATCGTTTTGTTAAAATGGGAAAATCAAAATACTGTATAATTTTTTATTCAACTTCTTGTGTTTGCATATACAGTCAAAGGTGACTGTAAGCCACTAAGGTTATAAGTTTATCAAAGCTGTCAGAAATCAAATTTTATTTTGGGGGCTAGCGAAAAACACTGGTTAACACTTGTGGCGATTGAAGAATTAGCATTTTTTCTCGAAATAAAGACGCTCTGAATTGGTAAAAACTCGGAGTCAAACAAGGGAGCCAGATAAAAGAACTTCCGGACTTCAAAATTGCTGAAATAACCAATTTTTCACTAGAAGAAATAGATCTTGATATAAAGAAAAACTTCGATAAAATGAGTGACAATCTTTGATGAATTACTGAATGCTAATTAGCATAGAACAAAACGCCAGAGGGAAACTCCTCACTGTGTCTTTTCTATCCAACCCAGTGGGCAAAACATATTCCTCTCCATTAGGTATAATAATAAAACCGTTACTATTGTTACTGGTGTGTTTTCTCGTTGTTAGAGTTGCCAACAACTTAAGCAGCACATTTACCCTGGTCTTCAGACCCATCATAAAGACACATGAGGTAGTCACGGTATGAAGTCCTCTTATCAAGTACCGCAATGGGCATATGACCACATATTGTGTGTTTTGTTATTGTTTTTCACGAGGGATATACAGGTGCGTACAATTGATCTTGGAGGAGCGTTCGATCGGGATGATTCAGTTCTCATTTTCGCCATTATTTAGTGAACCATTCTGATTGCGTCTCCTTTCTAATTGTATGCGTTTTTCTGTCCTTTGCCTTTTTGATCCTGGGAAAACAACCAAAAGTACGGAATATTATATCCAGGGTCTGTAATCCCTCGAAATCTCCGGTGGGCTAAACTTACAATCGGTCGGAAAATTAGGGTTACCCAGAAAAAACAGAACCCACAAATTAGGTATAAAACTGTTAATTTTAACTGGGGGTAGGGTCAAGTTTAGGGTTTAGGGTTAGGATTAGATTTGGGGTTGGGGTTTATGGTTAGTTTAATGGGAAAATAAATAAATAATTTGGGTTCTGTTTTTTCTGGGACACCTGTAATATGTTTTAATTTTCCGACCGATTTGCAAGTTTGCCCTCCGGGATCTCACTGAAGATGAATTCACAATATATATACGCATATATATGTATTTTTTTAAAATCCTGTGAGAACTTGTGTCAAAGGCAGGAGTCATTATTCCAATTCAGCGTGAAAGATGATTGGATACAACAATGTTAATTCATAAAAAAGATCCTAAAATCAGAGATAATAATCGTCTCAATTTGCTTATTTTATTTTACAAAAGAGGTTTGTTCTTTTTAAACTTGATAATTGAAATATAAAGCGATGATAATATTAAACAAAACATTATTAATACGAAAATAATCTAAAGCAAATTTTAGAATGTGCATTTCAAATTGTTGAAAATATCAAAGTGATCTAATCTAACTTTGTACAACATGTTTTGAAATACAAATTTAATTTTCAAAAGGCATGGAACTTAAAACTCATTATATTAAGTCCTAAACTTTCTCTTCGTAACATTTTAGGTCCACAAGCCAAACTACATTAATAAAGTGACACAAACGAAGGAAGATCCTCTCCATCATAGCGTAAGACGATCCCGGGGCAAAAGAGCGCTTGCAAGTCTTGGTGCCAAAACGTTTAAGCCAATTTAAGTGTAAGACTGCTCGTCAAACGTTGTTAACAAAATACGTTCATTTTTAGATAGGAAGCCATATTTGAGCGGACTGGCTTAAGTGGATGTCAGAAATAACTTAGTGGGCGTTAAGCTAAAATTTACCACTTGACAGACAATGAACAAAACACAGAGTGATTGAAATGTTCAGTGACATAAGAAGTGATTCAACAGTCAGTATTTATGAGGTAAATGGCAGAAAAACGCTAGACAAATATTTTCCAACCAATTACAGCAATCATGTAAAGCAATTTTTATTTCTTAGAGATTGTGGTAAGGCATTTTGGATTCAGACAGAAAATATTTGCAGTTTTATATTTTGCAATCATTTTAACAGCAGTTTACGATGTAAACGTTTGCACATCTTAATAAAATTCACCAAATATGTATTTTTATAGATGACTGTCAATCAAATAATGCATGATGAACTAGAGTAATCTAATATTGTGGTCATTATTGGAAACCTTAAGATTAATTGCAGCTCATTAATGAAAAACGTTCAAAACATTGTGTAGCATTTAACGATTGTTACATTATAAGTTTAATTATATATATATATATATATATATATATATATATATATATATATATATATATCACACCCCCCGCACACACACAAGCAGGATGCAACACAAGGTCAATTTTTTAAGCTGAGTTTAAAATTTCCAATTCAGTTTTCCATCTCCTGGACTGGTTACCTTGGCAATGATATTAGCGCTATGTGAAATGCGATCAACCTGGTCCAGGGTTTGAACTCGTGTTGACGAGTCCATTTCCCGACCATTACACCACGCACCTCCAACCAATATTGTTATAGATTGCATTCCGGAATCCATTACACAATGATATTGACCGCCACAAGTGATTAGTCTGGTTGGTTTTACCGCTTGCCAACCCATACTGGGCTATTTAAGCTGCAGTCTTATTTCAAGTACTAGTATGTATTTTTATCTAATAACAGTTTGGCACCCAGTTATGTGACACCTCCAATCTTGTTATCGTAAAAGTTGCCTGTATCTTCTATTTCATTCCGTAATCCATTCCTATGTTTTCCTATGTTATATCTAACGACTATATATAGATTGCATTCGTGTCAGAATAAAAACAAAAAAACAATGAGTAATGCACATATTATCAAATCGTTTCAAGTAACTATTCGTATTTAATAACAGTCTGATTTTGTTTTGCTTCTTGAAAGCCGTTCTATTGGATTCCTTGCCTGCAATAAAAATCAGCATTCTAAATATCAGCCTTTAACTAGGTGAGCATGATGAAGTGAAATAGCTTGTAATTCTAGTCTATAAGTAGGTCATATTTCATTAGCCACACACAGGTTTTCTTGAATTTCTGAATGTTCATCTGTTTCAGATCTTTAGCAAACATATTTAGGTTGAATGAAGAGATTAACTATGTGTTCAGATGCGCTAGAATACGTTTTTATGTGATTAGTAAAAAGTAAATAACGAATCTTCAGTAACTTCATTCAGCATTCAGAGAGCGAAATATTAAAAAAAAAATAAAAATAAAACACGAGTCCTCGTCCTGATAAAAGGGGAATACTTGAATGGCATATGTTTATAATAAGGAGGAACAAATATCTTCATACATATAGTGGGATAATTGAGGAGCTGCTCATACAACTGGGTTTTTTTATATATATATGTGTGAATATAACAATTCATAGTCACCTTGAAGAGTCGTCAGTAAATAATACTACTTCTGCAAAAAAGAGATTTATGGATACATACGGTTTTGTTATTGTCTAGAATGTTAGCCCTAACTAATCAATTATCCTAACTTGTTACCTGAGATTTCAATATTAAAACATTTATTATACACTAATAAAACGACGTATTGTTCGATATTTTCTTTTGTAGTTGGAATTGTAATTTTGTACGATTAGTTACACCTTGAATCAACATGGATTCTTGATTAAATTTTTTTTTACTAGGTTCAATAAGAACCACATTTTCAAGTCCTGCATCCGAACTACTGAATATCTGTAGAACACAAAATAAGACATATTCCTTAATTATTT
This sequence comes from Doryteuthis pealeii, assembly GCA_023376005.1. Taxonomy (NCBI): domain Eukaryota; kingdom Metazoa; phylum Mollusca; class Cephalopoda; order Myopsida; family Loliginidae; genus Doryteuthis; species Doryteuthis pealeii. The sequence goes on from CM042158.1 coordinate 69,281,794, forward strand.
ACAGAGATGTCGTTTATCTTTGAAAGTAGAATTCATATATAATTTTCAGTTAAAATCTTTTCACATTTCATATACTAGTAAATCTATGAAACGTGCAAGATTACATCGTTTTTACGGCTTCGATTTTAGAGACTAGTATGAATCAATAGGTATGCATGGACATAGTATGACTTTTCAAATTATCATTTCAATCATCTTAAATAAGATAAAGGATACAAGTAAGAGAAGATAATAAGTATTTCCTGAGTAAGATTGAAAATAGTGTCTAAGATGAAATTCCCATATCGAACTAATACAGCTCCAAGTGATCTGAAAATAAAGTAAATATCTAGTACGTGAAACAGAAAAAAATTTTTTTTGTTGATCACATAATTATATTTATTTATTTGGGTCACTTTCTTTTAGTCTATATTTTTTCTTTTATTCTTATCAATAGTGTTTTCCCATGTCCTCTCTAAATGTTTTATAAAGATTGCATTCGTGTCAGAAAAATGATTAAGTAATGCACAAATATTTACTCTAAATAATACATATTATCTTTTTTTTCTCTATATTTTCGAAATGAGTGTAATATGTAGCAGTTTTTCATGTGATGGTTAGCTCTCATACGGTAGAGCATCAGCCTATGAACCAGAGGTTTCCGAGTTCGAAACCGTATGTCTTCAACTCAGCCCATGAGTTGAGCAGCCTGGATCTGTGTGCTAAAGTCGAGAGCTAATGATAGGTACGGTGCTCTAACTCAGGCACAAAAACAATATTCTTTGTCTAACAAATGAAAAGGGAATATGTACCCTCACGGTCCGGCTGATACTGACTGCTCTAACTGACTTTCCACATTCCATGTATCGAGTTTTTTTCGGTTGCTTCCACCCTTAGCCCTTTGTCCAAAGGCCATTATATTCTCTCTTGTCTCCTTGCTTTTTTATGTTTTAACCACCTTATCTCAATTCATACACTGTTGTCTCTTTTCAACGCCACTTTCTTATTATCCAATTTACTGTATTAAGTATTTTATATATTTCCCGCTCAGAAATGCTGAGTTTGGTTACGGATTGTAATCTCAATAGAAAATCGTTATGCACTTACATACAGCTTCGTAGAGTAATGTTATTTTTTGCTTGGGTAACATAATCTAACTCGTTTTCATCGTACGCAAAACATATTTACTCAAAATCCTCGAATACAATCCCGCATTTTATTCAAACAACGAAAATATTGAGATGTGGAAATCATAAACAATACCAGACGTTATTTCGAAAAATATTTTAAAGTATGAAATATAAAAGTGTTATTATCGTTTTTTATGTTGGAAATATGTTTTAAATTTGCTGAACAGTGTCTATATAATAGTTGTAGAATCGCAGTATCGATGAGTTTATTAATGAAAATATATTACAAAAAACAACAATAATGTTGAAACCATATGGAAGCTTATAATGCAACAAATAATTAGTTGTAAATCATTTTATAGTTGGTTAACTCGATAATAACCTTGGAAATCCGCCAATAATGAAGTTGGGCATAAATGCTAAATTATGTATATATATATATATATATATATATATATATATATATATATATATATATATATATATATATATATATATTCATATCAATCATTTGCATAGTCTGGATACTATCTAGGTCAGCCTAAATCCATAATATATCGATACCAGAAACTATTCTCAATTAGCTTATACAATATTATCAGTTGCTTCCTCGTACCCTATTGGCAGGGGATCCGATTTGCATCTTAATTGGCAGTAAGTAAAGTGAAATGTATTTGGAATGATATTATAATTTCTTCATCCCTTTATCTCACTCCAAATACCCTATCTTTATAATGGTACGTCTTTGAACTGAATACAATGAGTATCGTGTTAAGAACGATGATTGCGAATATATGATAGTCAAACGATCACAAAATTACATTAAATTGTTACACGTGTTCTCTCTGTATTCAAAGCAAGAATTATCAACGCCAATTATTTGATTCTTTTATAAGCTGATTTTGTTTACGCACTAATGTTACAAAGTGATATATCATTGTGGTTAATCAAATATTACAAACTACAAAGGGAAAACAACAGCCGTTGGATAGGAAAAGATTCCTAATAATGCAAATAAAGCATTAATTTGGCCTTTCTAACTCTGCAAACGGACATTGACATAGGTACAGGAAACAAATTATTATTGACAATAATTCATAGGTTCTTCGAAACATAATGCAAATACACATATTATCAGTTTTCCGTGAAGTAAAATATTTCAAACGAGATATGTTTGTGTGTCTTGGGTGAATATATAACATTTTTTCAGAATTATTAAATATAATGAAATCTAATTCTATAATTAAAAAAGTATCGACAATGCTGATCATGGGGTAGCGAAAATATACACATGTGTGTATGTCTGTGTATACAGGTTCGTGTCAAACTGTAAAGACGCCCAGACCTCATCACTTCATCTCATAAGTGTATCCGATTTTCATTAAACTATAAAAATAGAAAATAATGAATATATGAAACGTCGTATGTTTGTTTATAAATATATTTGAATGTACCATTATAATTGTTTTATTAAATACATAAATAAATTCAAACATTATATGTACATATGAATATACATAAATATGTATGTACACAAAATATGTATGTAGCAGGTGCTAGTTCATACACACAGGCATATATTTGTGGATTGATTGTGAAGGTGCATATGATATATGTGTATTTTCATTTATATAATTACACATATACTTATAATTATATTATTTATTAGAATCTATTTTCTTATTTGCTTTCAATTTTAGTTAAGGATTCGTGTTTGGTTTAAAAGTGATCTAGTTATTTTGTGGTACTCCTTTCTTTTTCTTTTCCATCCGATTGCCCAATGGTACCGCTACTAATTTATCCGGAAAGTTGAGGTATTATTTTCTTTAAATGTTCTTATGTTTTGTTCATTGCGCAGTTCTAATCCCTCAACTTCTTTTCTTTCTTTTCTTTTCTTTAATTTTTTAAATTTTGGCGCATTATTCAATCCCAAATTCCATTCCTATATTTTGCTCAAGATTCTAACAATTTGTTTAGGGGTTCGTATTCTTTTGCATTTTTGGCAAAACTCTTAATGTCATACACGTTCATGATGTGGTTTATCTTTTCCTGTGACTTCGTAAATCAGTAGCATCTTTTGCATTTTTTGGTATGTAAAACAAAATAGAAGTGAAAAGAGGCATTCTCCCTGAGTGATGCCCCCTTGGCATAACACATCTCGCTCTACAGATTTTAGTTCTATACCCCAGTTTTCCGTAGATTTCGTGATTAATTTTATTTGCCAAGATAACTTGAAAAATTTCAAAATTTATTATCACATTTGTCGGATCATTTCATTTTTTAAGTTTATTCATGAATACTATTTCTTCCAAGACTTTACTTCCTAGACTTTACTTAGAATGTGCTTTGTTAAGATAACATAAGTTCTAATCTCTTTCATAAGCAGACCGTATCACTGATTAACAAAAGTATTGTTGTCGTGTTAATGCCCTTCATTACTCAATTTCTATTTATCTATATTAATATGTGGTAGGGTTTCCAGACATGTGGTTGAGCAGATACAATGTCTTCTTCTCTTCTCCTACTCTCTCTAATCTTTTGGCCTTAATCTATTTATAATTTTTCTATTTTAGAGTGGGATATTCATCGTTTTCTTTTAGAGTTGATGGTTTATTTTAGTTATGTTGGTTATTATTTGATGCTATACATTTTACAAATTGTTTAATGGAGGGACGTTATTTTTTGATTTTTGATTTTTTGTCAATTCCAAATATTCACAATCCAGATAGTCTTATTAGTTCTTTGTGTTGTTTTTTTTTTCGGTTATTTTTACATTATTTATTACATATCCTTCATTCCCACCAAATTATTCTTGTGCGCCCTCTTGTAGTAGACCATGAATAGTAGAAATCATTTAGTATTTTAGAAATGGATACGTTGAAAATATAATTTATAAATTAAACTGGAAAATTCTTATTCATTGAAGCCCGTTCAAAGAGATATGAAAAAAACCTTGGAAAATATATTAACAAAAATCTCAATTCTAGACTATAAAATGATTGGGGGTTCATAATTTCGAATAGTTCAAATTTAACTGATTTTCTATGGAATTTATGTGACATCAGGTCTCCCAAAGTCTTCTAAGTATTCTATTAAATTTTTCAATTATTTCATCCCAGAAATAATTAATCAATTTACTTATGAAGAGTAAAAATGATAAAAATATTTTGTTGTTTCTTTCTCCTTTATGTAAGATAATAAAATCAATTAGTCAGGAAATGCATTAGAGGTAGCTGTGTTTACAAATTGATATGTCGAAAATATAATTTATAAAACAAACAGTGATGCTTTGTATTGCCTGAAGCACATTCTATGAGACAGAAGAAAAATATGGAAAAAACTTAATTTACAAGCTATAAAATGACATTCTTCCCTGATAGAGAACACACACACACACACACACACACACACACACACACACACATTCACACACACACACACACATATATATAATATATATAATATATATATATATATGTGTGTGTGTGTGTGTGTGTGTGTGTCAAAGGTTAATTTTCACTGAATATTGCATTGCTAATGGATGTATTTAATTATTAGAATATTGGTCAATACAGGTTCGTTTTGTAGTGTTAGTACGTTCAGAGCCATAAAATTGAAATAAGGAATGCCCTTTGGTGAACAGATTTTAATAATTGTTGTTTACATCTCGAAACCCTCATTCTAATATTGGAATATTTTCATATACACGAATTATTTATTTTGGTTTGCTTTCTTCGGTATTAATGTTATCTCTTGGTCAATTAATTATTTTCGTCTGCTCCCCAAACCATGTATCACTTGTAGACTAACGCGATTCAAATCTGTACTCAAAATTCTGCTTGAACGCCAGAAATTGGAAATATTTAAATTATATTTTACCTAAGAGAATATTTGAGTTTCAGTTATAGATTATATAAATGTAATTCAATGAATAATGCGAAAATAACAACACACGTTAAGAAAAAGAAAACTATAAATAGTTGACACCATCAAGAAAACAAAGATGAATAAAAAAAAAGTAAGAAAGGAATACCTCAGAAGAACAAGAAAACTCTTATAACCCAAATCTGAACCGTCGCCTGGTACGATTCTCGGAACCATTCTTAAAATGAGTAAGGGTAGAACGCAAACATTTGAAACAATTAACAAGAAAATTGATGACGATGAATTAGGCTTCATACCCCATTTATAACAGACATAATCTGCAAAACAAGAAAGGTTTTAAGAAAGGGACACGTCAGCTTAAAGTTTAATGTAGACGGAACAATACCCAGAGTCGAAGAATGTATATAAACAAGCCGAGATAGAGATTGGTTACAGCAGTCAGTAACTGCAATAACAACATGAAAACAACAATCATAAAATCTGGAAAACAACGATAATGATACTTCAAGAGTCAACACTTGATCTCACTTCAAATCATTCTGTCTTTATAATAGCGTGTCTTTGAAATGAGCACAATGAGTATATTGTTAAGATCGAAGATTTCAAATATGTGATAGTCAAAGGATTACACAATTACATTAAATTGTTCTAAATATTCAAAGGAAGAATTATCACCAATTATTTAATCCTTTTCAAGATGATTTGTTTACGCATTGATATTTACAAAATCCTATTTTATAACATGAAAACTTCCACCGCTAGACCAAAGGAATTGCACCTGATATTATGTTGATATAGATACGAAGGGGAAACTTGGAGAGTGAAACAGAATCTATATTAATAGCAGCACAAAATATGAAAGTATGTACTAATTAAATCAAAGCAAACATTGATAATACGCAGAATGATTGCTACTGTGGTCTTTGGGGATCTTATTATTATTATTACAGATAATCACATAAAACGAATACAGCAAAGTACTGCAAAAAGAATACAGGGAAATGTACGGTTGGGAAGGTGCTCGAGAATCAAATTTGACAATACTGACAAAAGGTATTTGCGAAAACGAGAATCTTTCCTAGAAAATGAAAAGCATCAAATTATCTGCGACTTTAAGATACAAATCAATCAACCAATACCTTGCTTTAAAAAAGCAAGAAGAAAGGCACTAGTCATCGTGTGGATTTTTATGTTTCATCAGACGCAAAACTTCAGCGAGTATAGGGTAAATGCTGAACATTGCCATAAAGATGAACAAAGCTATGGAACATGAATGTGACGGTAATACCAATCGCATAGTGACCTCTTCGAACAGTCTACGGGAAAAATTGAAAAAGGATCGGGTGAACTGGATATTGGGATAATCAAACAGCCAAATTACAAAAATTTGATAAAGTTGTTAAAATATACCAGGAAATCTGAAGAGACTTACTGTTACTCAGTTTCGAGTATAAGACTGCAGGTTAAAACTGATATTATAAACTAGTTTGGTTTGTTTTGTTTTACGGCATATCAACCTCAGTGGGTCATTTAATGCCGATAAAGTTTTGAAAAATCAATTCTTAATGGATAATACAATTTTTTTATAAATACATTTTTCTATTTAACCCATAGATGGGACCTTAACAGGTACTACCACTCCGGGTCAGAGTGGACCAGGGAGCAATGGTGATAAAGGGGTGATCCACATTCCCCAAACCTCCAAAACTGGAACTCACCATCAGATAGAGTTTAATGTCATTCCCAGGACATGTAGACCCGCAGCCACCGCCTTCTAGCACCCATATTATAAAAAGGGGTTGGGGTTTGCCATAAGGACAATAGGGTTGGGAAAATATAGGTGCTAGGGCTTGACGTGACCAGCCGATTGATCGGAGGGGGCCTCTCCGACCGCTCGTCTAGCCCAAGATAGGACCAAAGTGGAGTATTGCATGCCATGTACTGCTCATCCACCTGGGCTCTATCCTTAAGCATCACGGGTCGCCACCCATGGCCAACAGGTGGCCCCATTGGGGGAGTCTTACTCCTCTGCAGAGGCGCAGTCGGTGCATTCTAACGCCCCAGCCGACAGGGCGGATATTATAAACTAACAGGAAGGATAATAATAATAATAATAATAATAATAATAATAATAATAATATTAATAATAATAATAATAATAATAATAATAACGACAAAGACTAGAAAACAAAAATGGGAAGAAAAACAATTATACGGACGCTTCAAACGACAAATAGAAGAGGTTGCACATAAAAGACTTGGACATGGTTAAGAAAGGGAAACCTCAAAAGAGAAAAAGAATCACTTATAATTGCCGCACAAAATAATGCCATAAGGACAAACTACATCAAAGCAAAAATTGATAAGACCCAACAAAATAGTAAATGTAGACTTTGCGGTAATAGAGATGAGACTGTTAACCATATACTCTGCGAATGTAGCAAACTAGCACAACGAGAATACAAAACTAGACACGACTGGGTTGGGAAGGTGATCACTGGGAATTATGCAAAAAATTAAATTTTGACCACACAACAAAATGGTATATGTATAAACCAGAATCTGTTCTTGAGAACGAAACGCACAAAATTCTCTGGGACTTTGAGATAAAAACGGATCACCTTATCCCAGCAAGAAGACCAGACCTAGTGTTGATAAACAAAAAAGAAAGAACTTGTCAACTGGTGGGTGGGTGGATTTTGCAGTGCCAGCAGATCACAGAGTGAAGTTAAAGGAAAATGAAAAAATAGACAAATATCTGGACCTTGCTAGAGAACTGAAAAAGTTATGGAATATGAAAGTGAAAGTGATACCAATTGTAGTTGGTGCACTTGGAACAGTCCCAAAAGATTAGAAAAGGGCTTGGAAAGTTTGGATATCAGAGGAAGGATTGAAACCATTCAGAACACTGCACTGCTGCAATCTGCCAGATTACTCAGAAGAGTCCTGGAGACCTGAGGAGACTTGCTGTCACTCAGACTCCAGTGAAATACCATCAGCTAACACTGATGTGAAAACTCAAAAGGAGTAAATAATAATGATAATAATAATAATAATTTAGGGTAAATTGATAGTAATGCTTGTTGTCAATGCAAATTAAAAATGCTTTTTACATCGCAAGGTCACAACAATGAGTTTGATTACTAATTAGTAATAATCATTAAAACCAACATTCTTAACATTATTTCTTCGCAAATCGCTAAAATATATTCATTTTAATGCATTATCATAATCCTTAAGGCTAATTAGCAAACGATTTTCATTTCTATGACCTATTTAAAAGAATGCCAACGATATATTTTTTAAATCTCATTCCCTAACCAAGATCTGTACGTTTTTGCAAATAAAGTTAGTAATTTTCTCCATGCTATTTTTTCATATCCTGAAGGGGAATATAAACATATTTCCATCAGATAATATTGAACAAACTGTTAAAATATTAACAAGAAGTAAGCTTACATCTAAACTAAAGACAACATTATTCAATGATTTTGGTGAAATATTACATAATCAAAACGGATATAATTACATATACTTTATTAGTGAACTTTACAGCATTGGGTTACAGCATTGAGCAAAAATATGAATTTGTAGCTATGCAGCAATATATGCTCCCCTTACACACACACACACACACACACACACACACACACATATATATATATGTATATATATATGTATATATATATATATATATATATATATATATATATATATATATATATATGCACAATATTTTTATTAGATATACTGGTGGAGACATTTTGTTGTATAATGTCCTACTAGAAATGATAAAATCCTCATAACCTTGGCTTAGAAGAATATTAGGCATTTTATAAAAAATAATTCGACTTTACTTATTTATGGGCACTATTGCAAATATATAATGTCATATGTGCATTAGTCTTCAATGGTAAAACTTCTTAATTGTTCCAATAAAGTGTAGTAAAATAAAAAAAATCATAAGTAATGGAGGAATTGTGTTATATGTGAATTTGCCTAAGTGCATACAATTTATTTAAACGCATTTACATTCATGGATTTATAGTATAATCAGTTGCAAACAAATAATGAAGCAGTACTATGAAATTAGCATTTAATTATGACATCTTTTGGAAAATTGTAATGAAAAGGATTAGACCGATCTCTTACTCTACACTACTGTTAGATTGGACTGAAAATTGTCTTATTCTCTTTTAACCACATGGACAATTTTCACTGTCATAGGGTGAAATTTATTAAATATTTGATTTGTATATTATAACGTATATACTCAAGTAATGAACGACTTTGTGTGATGAACGATTCTAACATTTCACCAAAAAAATTTATTTTTATAATATAGTGTAATGGACGAAGGCAAGGTTAAAACGCATTTCGTTTTATGAACGTTATCCTATGTTTTTAAAGAGAAAAGTCGTTCAATACACCAGTATAGACGGAAAATATTGCGGATACGCGAGGGTGTTTGCATTTTCTATAAAACCTAATACCCTTGGAAAGCCATCCGTCCAACTACTCCCTCTTTACCTATGGCTAAATAGTAAGGCAGCCTGGGCTCTTTAACCTTGGCTAAGTAACCAGCCTAGGAGAAAGAAAAGTCTGAATTCAAACCTGTTAAACTCCGCTTAAGGAATTGACCATATGTCACATCCTGTTCGTGCGGAGCAGTTGGTAAACGTATACATACGGGTAATATTAGTGGGGAATTGAGAAATACACATTTTAGTATTTCGGATCGTGAATAAGATATTATGTCTTTTTTTTTTCTTCAAATACTATCGTAATGATTATTTCTTTCTTTCGCATATTTATTTGCAGATATCAAAATCCAATATTTTGTATTCATTCTTTTTATAATTGATTTTTTTTTCTCAACGTTTTTGCGCTTTCCATTTGTTTTATGGTTTGGATTTCATTCTTTTTTTTCTTCTTTTTTCCTTGAAATCTTGATTTAAATAACATCCATATTTCACATGTGTTCGTCCATCGAGATATATTTATATTATTTGTTCTCATTTTATTGACAAAATTATTTCATTTTTCTGATAGATTTCATGTTTTCTCTTTCTTGGAAATTCTTCTTTTGCCTTCCAATCATTTCCTTTATTTGGACATTTTTCAAGAACATTCATTTTTTTAACATTTTTTCTCTCCAACTTGTAAATTGTTAATCAGATTTCAATATGCTACCCGCCCAGTATCCGGAATACATGTCGGTCTCCAGAAATCTACCCACAGGTAACAATCACGTGACGATGATCGAGAACCTTATGCTAATCCTCTAACCTAACTAAAGAACAAAAATTGTAACATGGCTTCCTCTTGAGCAACAGACCCGCCCGCTGGGTAATATTCTCATCTACATCAATTAATTAACGTATAAGCCTTCGGCAACGTGTCAACTCGTGTATCGAACTGAGGCGAACATGCTATGGCGACAAAAGAATTACACCAAAATCCCTCCTTATCGCAATCTGTAAATATGAATTGGAATTTACTATTTCAAAGATAATTTTTAAAACAATAAAAATAAAAGAGAAATATGATCTAAAAGTATAATGAAAAATACACCAACATCTGTAGAATGATTTAAGTCAAGATTTTAGATGTTGATTTTTGATAATTGCCATTTATATATTTCCTTTAATTTTTGCAATACTTTACTCTTCAAAAATCGCTGTGGGTTTCTTGAATTATAATTACGCATGTGTTACAAGCAACAGAAAAATTGATTTTTAGAAGAACGCATGAAACCGACGGATCTAAATGAAAATCTTTCAAAAATTGATTAATATCTTTAAGTATGCATTTACTAAGCCCAATTGACTGTTTCACATAATGGTAATGATTAGTATGTGAAAGAAAGTCAATTTTCAAGGGAAGTACAGTTGGTTTGTCTTCAAAACCACATTACCAAAAGCTTGAATAACTCAGTCTGATCTACTATTTACCCATAGCTGATATTCATAAGCACAGAACATCGTACACGATCTATATTTAGGTCATTTTCTAAGACTATACCGTTTCTAAGACTATACCTTTTGTATCTTTACCTATTATTTAATATTCTGCCATATTTCATTTACTCGCAATCAACAATAGACTTAGCGGAATAAGAAAGTAAGATAAAATACTTCCTAATAAAACATTTCAAATTCTTCTTAAAATCTGTTGGTTGGTTGGTTGGTTGGTTTTCAAGCATATCAGCCTCGGGTAATCAATCAGGTTATATTGAAAAACAAATGACTCAAGTTGCTTACATTACCTGTTTTTGCTTAAGTGATCACCCTATTTAGTATTGAACAGGATCAACGCTGCTTAACTGCGGTGATCTAGTGGAAACCGCTGGTCTCAATGTGACTGGGACGTAATCCTTAACATGTGTACGCGTATTTAGTAGAATCCTCACATTATAGGAATACTGTAGTTTGTGCATCAATTCAGACTATTTCATCCTGCTCAAGAGTGGACTTAATAATTTAAAGTCGGATTTATCGTTGAAAAAACAAAGACAAAAAAACCTATCTGTACTTGTAATCAGATCTTCCTAGAATATTGGTCGCGAATTTCTCATATCATCTAATCACAATGCGTTTTCGTCACTCGCTGTACAGGTGGTTGGTCTCCATTATCTGATTGTTTTCTTATCGTTCATGTTTACTGTTAGAGAACTGCAATATGCTATTACGTTTCAGTTCATTAATTATTTATTTGTACATTTCCTTTTCTCTAATGTATTTCCGTTCTAAACATAATTGATTAAAGTATAACCAATCATATAAGAACATGAACGCTACCTTGAATTCAAAAGTAATAACATTTACACGGACACAATGTGAAAACCGATAAGCAAGGAATGTTTGAATAGTTTTGATACAAGTTTGAATGCAATATTCGTGGTATTACGTAGAACAAAACAATTTTTAAAATATTAAGAAATCATTGCCTTTAGTTTTTACTTAAATTTGATCAAAATGGGATATCTGTTAAATTGCTGAATCTGGGGCATTAACTTTAAACAGGAAAATTAACTACGGCCAACAATGTACGGAGGGTTCACGTTTTATGGATGTGAAAATATAGCAGCTATTCTTTGCCAACGATTATCCATTAGACAGAAGGAAATGCGAAATAGCACACGCTATATAGTTATTTTCTAAGCGTAGCTTAGTTGCGGCACAAGACCAGAAGTATGGAACACCCAGTAAGAATCGAACTTTCTAAAAATGATTTGCTAATCTAGCTTGCTAACCATGACACCACAAGCGATGCCCTAGCTCATGGTAAATCGTTTGCATCTGTGTACTACGATTCAATGTTTATGCTGTTCGAACTGGTGAGTGTCAATGGAAAAATGTCACGTGGTCTGATGAGTCACTTTTACTTCTGAATAAGGAGACTGGCAGGTTACTCCGTTAGTCAAGAGAAGTGAGGACATCTTGATACATTGTAGGGAAACAATAAGAAACTGATGACATTGAGGTTGATTAGGAAATGTTCTGCAGGGAAATACTGGATCCTATAAATCTTGTGGGGCATAGGTCATCATACATCAACTGACTCAACATGACAAGCGGGCTTATAAATCATTTATTGTCAATGATCTTCCACAATGATAGTGTCATCATTCGGTATGATCATATGCCCTGTCACAACAGACTGCACGAGTATGGTTTAAGGAACAAGAATGATAATCCAGTGTGTTGTCATGACTACCATAATCACCATATCTCACCGGACTGTTTAACGTCCGATTAAAATTTATAAATCCCTGTTCAAGGAATAGCTCAAAACGACAATATCTCTTTCTAGAATACATACTGCCTAATTTGAAAGAGATATATTGTTTCAATATTATGGGAACATATCACAAAAAAGCATAAACGTCTGGTAGAGCCAATATTTGATCAGCAACACTTTGGCCGGAAAACAAACAACCAATCCCCTCTCAAATACAAGCACACCCATATATATATATATATATATATATATATATGTGTGTGTGTGTGTGTGTGTGTGTGTGTGTGTGTGTATGTATGTGCGTATGTAAGAGAGAGAGAGTGTGTATGTGTGTGTGTGTGCGTGCATGCGTGTACGTGTGCGTGTGTGCGTGTGTGTGTGTACGTTAGTTTAACGAAGACTTAAAGTCAACGGTCCTTGCGATCTTTCAAATCAAGTTCGTACATATATGTTTGGGTATATATATATATATATATATATATATATATATATATATATATATATATATATATATATTCAACCAATTCACACACACACACACACACATATATATATATATATATATATATATATATATATATATATATATATATATTCAACCAGCTGAAATAATTAGTGGTTATCTGATCGTTTGGGCCAGAAGGTGGTGTATCTTACATACTTACACATCCCCTACAGTAAAAACAGACGTTCTCATTTTATCTCTTTAGCAGCCAGTTTAAATACATGGGTAATAATGTTCTTTAGGAAATGTGGAATCATCCGTTTTGAGGATAATTCACTGATATTACTCTAATAAACGAAATATCAAGGGAGATTATCGATCAAGGATTACGCAGAATAACGTAATGTTCAAACAAATCTGTAACTTGTAATTGACTATTGAAGACAAATGTTTGATTTTATATTTGATGATATGATGATCTGATGACTTTTTCTTTTCCTGTGTGAAGATATTATCCCACAATGTTTGCAATTTCCACACACTGGTGACAAACTACTTTATTTTTTAAAAGCAAATACACGGGGGGGGGGATATAATTAGTGAGGGACCATTTAAATATTCAATGGGATAATGTTACAAAATAACCAATTTATAAAATGTATTTACCAATGTTCATGTGTCGATTTTACACAAACACACGCACCTAAATACACACACACACACACACACACACACACACACACACACACACACACACACACACATATATATATATATATATATATATATATATATATATATATATATATATATATGTATATTAAAAACTGGAATCTCACTGTATATAAAAACAACAACTGTTGTACACATTGTATGTTTTCTCTATAACCTGATTCCTGTTTACGTTTCATAAATCGGTTTTATCTAAATCTATGAATGTCTTTTCAGATAAGCAGCAATTTCTGAGTTCGGGAGCTGGATGAGCCATTTCTGAATGTATCTCACTCCTTGGATTAGTATCAGTCTGACCCCTAGCATGTTTATATCATCTCCATATTTAACTACATTAACGGGTGGTTGAATGTTTATATAAAAGAGACTCGTTTAAATATACATAAACAAACTGTACATTATGTCTCACTCATGGTGAACATTCCAAAATGTTCTATATTGTGCTATAAGTAGAAGCATTTCAACTGAATCCTAATATTTAAAACGATCAATTACAAGGACATAAGCGTCATTTCGTATTTCTAAATAATTGCAGAACAAAATAATATCAAGAATGAGTCACAATGCTGAAGAAATTTCTGTAATGCCAACATCGATTGCCTCACGGCTCCACTGTTAAATTGATTTGAAAAGATTCTCTTAAATTATCTGAAAAAGTATCAGAATGTGTTTCAATACAAAAAAAGACGTATTCAGAGATGCCAGGGAAAATGCACGAGACTAGTAAAAATACTTGAGGTATTTGCCATAATAAAAAAACTAGTTTAATGCCAGAATCCATACTTTCCATCAATACTTTCATTTTATAAGAAAGAAAAATAGTGAATGATTTCTTTCCCCAAAATGTGTGCAAGATTGTTAATATAAACCAATGTGATTTTGTCCATATGCTGATAAATGTAATGCATATATATTTGTTTATGGGTTCCTTTGGAATAACTTTTTTCTATGATATTTTTGCTTCGGCATCATCTAATCTAACGGAAAGGTTTATTAGCTACAGCCTGCAGCATCCAAATGCTTTTAACTTTTCTTATTTATTTCATTTATTTTCTGTCATCTTTCGATCCTTTCAGTCTCTGTCAAACAGGGATTATCCTACATTATAATTATCATGTGGACGTATATTCTAGATTCTTTAAAAAAATTGATTTACATAGCATATCGTTATTGAAGCTGTCGAAAGCTTTTTAGTCATTCATGGTCTTTCATAGCTGAACAACACAGGATGATAGCACATTGGCACCATATATGCTTAAATAGAGAAGCACGCTATAGTTCCGAAAAAAAAAGTTAAATCCATGTGCATTCCCTTAAGATAACCCCTAACAATGATGGATATGACGCAATAATATATATATATATATATATATATATATATATATATATATATATATATATATATATATATATATATAATTGATAATCCGTTAACGTTGAATGGAAATGGCTTCTAAATGATTATTGATAAAATATATTTTGGCCAATACTTCATTCCTAAATACTGAAATTAACAACCCCTTATAGTTTCCTATCAAAAACAATTAACATATTAAACTGTACTACAAACACATGAGAGTAATTATTGCTAAGATAAGCACGGATTGCGAAATGCACAATATAATTTAAAACATATAAATCATATACGGTAATACTTCTATTCCATGACTAAAACACAGAACGACGTGAAATGTAAATATATACTCAATGCAAGGTGCGTCTTCGCAAAGAGATATTTAGATAACATTGAAAAATTAGAAAAATTTCCAACATACCAAATTTAGGATAATTTATTCAACTAATTCCCATTAGGCAGGAACAGATTGCGCAATATTCAACAAATATGGCAAGCAAGCAGTAAGTAACCTCCTGCTCAAAATTAATACAACCTCTGTCGTTGCATTGTATACAATGTAATCGGTGAATTCGCCATGAAATACTAAATAGTTATATATCGTCTCGTGCAAGGTTTTGGTAAAATATACCGTCACCCACATCTCTCCGAATCGCTAAATTCCTCTTCCTAGGACTAGATCTAAAATTCCATTTGATAAGAAGGATGCTTCAAAACCGTGGTTGCGATTAAGGAGAATGCATATTCATTACATACCTTGTAATTACATACCTTTGTTAAAAAGAATGTGTAATCTATTATTACTGGTAAATTATTATTAGAAATTACAAAATTTATTAACTACTAGTTTCTTTATTTTTTTCCATATAAAAGAAAGCACGAGACGATGGTTTGTTAAACAAACCGAAACGATATAACGTCGGCTCCAAGATTAAAATATCATCCATCTGAGCATCATCTTATTTTTTTTAATTCATATATATATATATATATATATGTGTGTGTGTGTGTGTGTGTGTGTGTGTGTGTGTGTGTGTGTGTCTGTGTGTGTGTCTGTGTGTCTGAGTGCATTTGTATGTCTGTGCGTGTGTGTTTGTGTGTGAGTGTGTGTTTATGTGCTTGTGTTTGTGTGTGTGTATGCGCATCTGTGTGTGTCTTTCAGTCCATCTGTCTAAGTTTTTTTTAAATTTTTTATCAATTTCTTTTGCACTTTAATTTAGTTAGATCATCAATCCAGTTATGAGGTTAGTAGAATGATGCACTTTTCAAATATTTCACTTTAGTGAAATATTTGAAAACCGCATCGACGATATTGGTAATCTATTTTCGTGGGCTGTCAAGAATATATGCTGTTCAGGCATTTGAACGTTTGCCACAGAAAATGTGCAAACTGCCAAACACTGAATAACAAATGTAAAAAAAAAAAAAATTAAAAATAGCATAAACAACCTTAGAAAAATTTGGGAATTTTTTCTAAAAAAATAATTTTATTTTTGTTTTGTTTTGTTTTGCTTAAATGTTTCAAATTTTACTATTTTTTTCACCAGATAGCTATCAAATTATTCGCTGTTTTTACATGACTAATAGCATACTCTCTTTCATTCAACAAACATCTCTCTCTCTCTCTCTCTCTCTCTCTCTCTCTCTCTCTCTCTCTCTCTCTCTCTCTCTCTCTCTTCCACACTCAATATCTCTCTCTCCCTCTATTTATATTTATATTAAAATGAGTGTATTTTGGTTTGTGTATTGGTGTATAGGCGTTGAGATAAAATTAAACAATATGTCTTAACACAGTTCAAAAATAAATGAATTTATGGGCTATGTCGGTGGCATAATAACTGTTGCATATGTGAAATTATCGCTTGAACCCGTGTAAAAAAATGAAAATTAAATAATAATATTCAAAGAAGAAGCACAGGCACAACTATCTTTGAAAATCATCAAAACACATTTATTTCAACACTTCCCCATATATGGCCTTCTGCTTCAGTTAGTTAATCGTTGTAAACATCCCCTCCCTCTCTCCCTCCCCCCTCTCTCTCTCTCTCTCTCTCTCTCTCTCTCTCTCTCTCTCTCTCTCTCTCTCTCTCTCTCTCTCAATCACTCTGTCACTGGTTCTGTCTGTCCCTCTCCATCTCTCTCTCTATATGGATAGATGAATCCAATATCCCTATGCCTATGTGTGCATGAAACCACACACATATGCACAAACACCGCAATCATAGATAAACAGATATATATTATATATATATATATATATATATATATATATATATATATATATATGTGTGTATGTGTGTGTGTGTATGTGCGTGTGTGTGTGTGTGTGTGTGTGTGTGTGTGTGTGTGTCTACTAGGTATGAGTAAAAGTTTCCTGTGTTTTTTATATGCTTAT
The DNA here is from genome assembly GCA_023376005.1 of Doryteuthis pealeii. NCBI lineage: Eukaryota > Metazoa > Mollusca > Cephalopoda > Myopsida > Loliginidae > Doryteuthis > Doryteuthis pealeii. The sequence continues at coordinate 69,299,457 of CM042158.1, forward strand.
AAATTCTAGTGTATACAGTTTCTAATATATAAAAAAAATTGCTCTGTAAATTTTTGCTCACATCTTATATAATATATATATATATATATATATATATATATATATATATATATATATATATATAGCATGCAAGTTTGTTTCGGTGTGTGTGTTTGTACACAATCAGCTGTATGTATAGATTAAATTATTACTCTAAATCAAAAAAACTATACAAATATTTTGGCATAGGTTTTGTATACAAAACTCTTTTTAAGCCGCATCACTTGCCAACATTTTTGAAAATGTTAGAGACAGTTTTTAGTTAATATTTTAAGTCCTGAATTCTTTTGAGTTTATTGTGTGTTTTTGCTTTTTCGTTGTTTTTTATTGATATTTTCTTTTCCTTTCATGTTACTTTTAAACCAGCTAAACTTTATTTTCAAATTTTGTTTTTATCACTGTATATTCTAGTGTATACTTTTTATAGCCACCTCGGTTAACAAGAGAAAACCTGTGCCAAATATTTGGGTGTTTTTGTGTCCTAGGAAAAATCTATTTCCCTCGGGTTATGTCGAAATTTATAGCACATTTAACAATGTTGAAAACGATAGCTATGAGGACATTATATTCTGTGTATGTTGTTGAGAAATGTGCATTTTACGTTGAATATTTTAATCCCTTTGCAGCTAACTCTTTATTATCGATATATTTTTATATTCTGGATTGCCACAGCTTTTCCTCTATAATAATAATAATAATAATAATAATAATAATAATAATCTTATTATAATGGAGATTGTGTGCTTTTTGTCTGTAACCGAAACTAAATCACTATTCAAGTTACAATTCCCTTAGTAATTTACGTCACATTCACCATGAATTTATCCTTATTTTAACCTCAATTATTAATAAAATTGTTTTACATTATTTATACTGTTAACCATATATACATACTAATAACATGCAATTGTATTTATATATACAACAAAATAGCAGTTTACAGTGTGAATGGGAAGGCTAATTTGCATATTGATATTAAAAATGTAATTTTAATAAATATATGCTTAGTATTATTGATTTCTAACTGTTTGGTTTTATTTTAATGAATATAATCAAAAATCTCTTCAATGAATCTTAAATGAAATCCGTTAACAAGAAAAGATAACTGTCATTTTATTCTTCACTTCCTCTTTTAACTAAATACTTAAATTAGAAAAAATAACAAAGAAAGACGAGAGTGATGGAAGAGTAAATTTCAGTTCTATTTTTCAATTATATCCCCCTCTGTTTCAAATCTTTTTATCTGCATTCTTATTTAGTTTCATTAGCGTTTCTAATTTAATACGATATTTCATTACATTAAAACTTAAATACTTGCACCCGGAGGGTGCATATATTTGCTAGTAATAATAATAATAATAATAATAATAATAATAATAATAATAATAATAATAATAATAATAAATTAAAATATAATTATAATAATAATAATTCGAAATGATTTTTCTTATGTGGTCTATAAATGATCAGGTGCTTTTTTGTATACCTAGCAAACGTAATATCCATTTGTAATATCCTTATATCAGATATACTATTACTCATCAAGATTGAGCCTGTAATGTATGTTTTTGCAACAAAAAAAACAATATTAAACTCATAGGATAGTATAATTTATAAGTATTACGTACAATTTCTGGGCTGCGGATTTATAGTATGAATTACTTTTTGCACTATCTTTTAAATTGTCAAAGCGCATGAAGCTTATAAACACTTTTACATAAAGACGCATATTAAATCACCTAATATAATAAATAATATTTTGTTTGAAATTTCTTTAAAATGTTCAAATTCCTAAGAAAATATCGTTTTTGTAACTGTTGTAAAATTAGAATTTGGTTAAAAATATATCTACATAATTTCCAGATATTTATAGAATATGAAAACTTAGTTTTTTTTCTTCTGTTTCCCATCCATGAATCTCGATAAATAACTCAAAATGACGTTATATGTACGAGATGTGTTAAAAAGTATCGAGATTAAAACTAAATGAAACGTTAATTAACTTCAAAATAGATTTCATGTTATTTCAGAGATGTTTGCATTTATTCAAATTGTCACATAATATCCGCTTTTTACTTTTCTTCTAGACTCTTCTAAGTTTTAGGTTGTGGCGATTTTTTATTTGAGGCAAAAAGATAGAGGCATTGAGAGCAAAGTCTCCTGAGTATCAAAGGTGCTATATTTTAACAATTAAATACCCAGAGATTAAAAGATATTCTTGATCACAGAGTATCCAAAACTGGGACTGATTTGTTTTGACATATTTTTTTTTCATTTAAATAGCAGACTAGGTCATCCCTTTATTATAGAAAGATACAAAAGTGGAGGGTATCGTGTGTTTTCCTGATAGAATTCAATCAAAATTGAGATCTCAATCCTACATATAAAGATTTGCGTAAATATTTTTCATTTACGGAGTATTATAAATAAATGAATAAATGGATCCCTTACTTTAGATACAAATTTAATTCGGCATTTTACCTCTTTCAGTCTGATCTTTACTAATTTGAAGAATTAATATCTGGTCTTATAGCTATGATTTAAAATTACATGCTTGACCCCCCCCCCTCGAATTACCGAAATATCCTAACGGAAAATACACACATTTTGCACAAAGAAAAAAAAATCCAAATGCTAGAAGCTTTATATATCAAACAATAGAAAGCATCCTTTAATAAGATGAATTTAAAATGCAGTACTCACGTTTTAAAATGCATATAACACATTTTTCCATCAATTCTCCTCCATCCGTCCAGCCTCCACACCCCTTAATATGATTTCTACGAGTTACTCTCACTACTACTGACTTGAAAAACTGGAACACAAACACATCACCCATGAGGATGTCATTTCAAAGTGCCGAAAGTACTTGGGCTAAAAACTTCGGTGGACTGATCCACGGATTTCATTAAAATGTAAAAAAGTTGGCCAGAAAGCTCCAAAAGACAGTTAATGAAATTGTTAAACAGAAGCCGTGCCTTTTGTTTAATTATTATTATATATATATATATATATATATATATATATATATATATATATATATATATACACCCTCTGGACGAGCAGGTTGTTACACAAGGTCATTTTTAAGTGGAGTTTAACATTTAACGAAGTTTTGAATGCAGAGTGTCTCTTCTTTTAAACTGTTTGATATAACAACGTCTAGAGCATAGTCTTTCCTACTATTTACATATAGCTGGAGGGCAAATAGTTGGATTAATACCTTTCCCAAGGGTATTAGCGCTATATGAAATGCAAAGAGCTTTATGCAAGACTTGAACTCGTTTTGCCGTATCGATTTCCTCCGACGGTAACCATGACGCCACGCACCTCAATGATATAGCCAGGTAAATCGTTGTTTATCATTAGAATCACGATCAAAAATGATATACATTAATTAATATAACTTTCCATGCATAAACTTATGCATAAACATAATGCTTTGTATTACGTGCGTTTCAGGAATTTTTTTTCAATAATCAGAAAAATAAAGGGATTACTTTAAAAGTTGAATTTACTTTCTAATCATAGAACACATAAAGTTGAAGGCGACAATAATTGCAACCAGAGCCTACAATATATATATATATATATATATATATATATATATATATATATATATATATATATTACATTTTTACTTGAAGGCACTTACAACGCATGTATCGCATAAAATTCGATACTTTTTCTTATAGAAAATGAACTTGACAAGTGTAATCCCAGCAAAGGATGGCCTGATGTGTAGAATACCGTACAGACTGTTTCGACTTTATTAAGTCTCATCAGCGGTATATACTAACGATTTCCCTCCGACAGAAATCGAAACCGGGACTTCAGCAGACACAATGAAACACTAGTGAAACACTTTATCGCCTCGGCCACATGTGTGTGTGTGTGTGTGTGTGTGTGTGTGTGTGTGTGTGTGTGTGTGTGTGTGTGTGTGTTGATACATGAATAATATCATTATTACAGGCGAGTAGGTGTCAACGCAGGTATATTGGAATCAACTGTCGATAGTTCGCCAGAGAGAAAAAAAATAGAATGAAGATATTGATATATATAAATGTCCTGTGACAACACGTTTTATTTTAAGATAAGAATTGATCAAGCAGTTTTTTTGGAGAACACATAGCTTTGTCAGTTTGCCAGAGGCGAATGACAGTAGTCGAAGCGAAAACATTGCAATGGGCTCGCCCCAACGAATACATAAGTGAAAAAACACCACAGGAAAATAAGATTTCAAGTGAGCGGAAGACAATTACCCGGCAATTCGAAATTGAAATTTTGAAAATCCTGTTTGAACAGTGGATAAATGAGTGACATTTTTTCTGTAACGTTGCTCAAATAAAATGATAAATAAATAAATAATATTCAAGCAATATAAGTTTGGGATTTGTTTCTGCCTCAGCATGAATGTAATCAAGAGAGATATTCGAAAAAAAAAAGAAGGTAAAACGCTAATGCACATTGGGTATGTATTTGTGTGAGAGAAATTGACGAAATGGAACGGTAATCTGTTAAAAACTACATGGTAATATAGATACTATGAGAGTAAGCAAAAGAAATTTTATGATTCAGTGAATAAATACAAAACATAAAATGCGGATCAAAATTTTCCGTCACTTCACAATAAATTTTAACATGAAAGGTGATATATGAATAAAGGCCGATTCTCTTGGATCATATGCTGGATTCACACCCACACACAAATGCACACACACACACACACACACACACAAATGCACACACACACACACACATACACACATGATATGGTGAACGCACTCTTCAATCCTGACATTTAAGGACCTAATAGTACAGTTATATATATGAATTGCTCGACAAACTACACAGATTATATGCTTATATTGTTAAAGGGGAGTGTACCTTCAGTCAAACTTTTAGGATAAGCCAATAAAAGATTTAAAATTTAGAGTTTTTCTTTCTCTCAGACCATCTGTTTGTCTTTTTGTCTTACTCTCTCTCTCTCTCTCTCTCTCTCTCTCTCTCTCTATATATATATATATATATATATATATATATATATATATATATATATATATATATATACGTGTGTATGTGTATTTGTGTTTTTTTTCTTACGTGGCTACGTCTAAGAACACGTGTAAAACGTGATCCGTCCTATCAGCAGCAAACCCACACACGTACGCGCGCATATATATATATATATATATATATATATATATATATATATATATATATATATATATATATATTCCCTAAATTTAATTAATTCTCGTAAAATGAATGCAATTAAAAAACGTACAAAGAAGGTGACAATCAAACATTATATAAGATAACTTTATACTTAGAAAAGTATTTGATGGACTGAATTATAATTTCTATGATGCATTTATTTTTTCTAAATATTTAAACATCCGTACACAGCAAATTCAATGAATCATTTTTTTTTTAATTAACAAAAATAAAATTTAAAATCTTGAATGAATCAAAACATAATTTTGAATTTTTCCTTACAAACAATTTGTGGTTCCGATGTTTCTAAATTGAAGTTTTCTTTTTGAATTAAAATAAATAGATAATAAATAAATATATAGTTTACTTTATCAGCAAGAGCGTGCCCTTTATATTTCAGTATTTAAGCGGTCGGATTTTTCCTACTTTAAATCAAAATCATTACTTTCTGTTTTCTTTTTTTTATTTCATCTTTTATTTTTAAATAAACCGTGGATTTTAGACTGCTATCTTATTTAATGTTTTTTTTTTTTCAGATGATACACAATAGCTGAATTTTCATTTTATTTCTTTAAATTTATGTTACGTTTACTTTTTTTATATTTAAATTTAAGTAGTAAATGGTAGTATTTTCTGTAGGAATTTCAAATTTTATTTATTAGATTTCTTTTCTTTGAATAATCTGTTGTCCCAATTGAATACGTTTTTAAACTTTTTTCATTATTCACTTTGAAGATTTATGTTTAATGAAAATAAAATGAAATAGTAATATCATGTTCTTCTAAGGCAGAGCTTTACATATTTGGCTCCAAATGAAACCGATGATAAATGTGTGTTGCGGATCAAATATATATATATATATATATATATATATATATATATATATATATATATATATATATATATATATATATATATATATATCAGTAATCTACAGACATGCGTTTCGACGTTTAGGTCTCATCAATGTGGGTTGACTTTTTTAACAGCTTTTTTTAACAGCTTTTTTTAACTAGCCGGGAGTGAAACCCGACAGAATTTTGTCAGTCCAGGGTGAGCAATTAATTGATACATACTTACAGGATACATGTTTTTACAATCACCAGAGAACTCAAGTTTGTAAACAACAGGCGAGTAAATTCTTACGCTATAGCGGTGAAATTTCAATTAATGTCTACCCTTCAGTGCTGTGAATCTGTCTGTTGGTATGTCTTTTTTTCTCTGTATCTAAGTAGACATATGTCTGTATAATATCCGTATCTAATTTCTTGATTGTCATCAGGGCAAAATATGATGATGAATTATTTCCAGTTTCCTGTTTCCTGCTAAAGACTTACAGATTTTATATTCATAGTTTATCGTTGTAAATGTCGGAGAAACTATTCATGCGTTCATGTTAAATTAAACCAATATCAAGTACTTATATGAAATTAGTGACAAACATACTATAATATAAGCCAATTTGATTGAAACAGAATGCCAAAGCTTTTAAGAATAACATGCTTTGATAGTCATTACCGATATATCTTGATACACACGTGAGGTCATTTCTTTTATCATTACAACACTCTGCCTTTTTGCCGATATAAATATGATGATTGCAACCACACTTGTTTTTCATGAACCTATAAGTATGGTGATATCTAATTCGGATTATGATATCTATGTCGAAATTAAGATTTTAAAAGGACAGATGAATATATTTTGAAGTGTATAACGTTTTCAGAATTATGGTAAAAAATGTATTTATTGTTTACTCACGGTAGAATATGTAGATGATATATTAAAACAGTTTATAATTCATAAAATATTGTTTTTTCTCGGTATTTTTCTTTTCGGGATATAAAAGAAAATGAGAAGCACCTTTTAAAATTGCATATCAAAGGAATGAAGCAAGCCTGATAAATTAGGGAAATATAAGTATCAATGTATCGCCAACCAAAAGAAAAAATATTTCTCTTCGAAGATCAAAATGTATGCAGACTGTCTTGTCATGTTTTTTAATTAAAATAAATCAATTTAAATGAAAACCTATTCAGAGCTGATCAACATATGATAAATTGATGGTGTATAGACATCAAGAATCCTGTTGAACAATCGGGGCAAGTAATAGCCAATTCTCAATACTTTTGATTAGAAGCCTTTGTTCTTCATCAGCCCTTTATGGGAAAATATAGAATTTTGCAAACGCTACCAATTCCTGACTAACCTGATATAACCCAATACGATTTTTTGTTGTTTCCTAAACTGAAATTTAATCTCAATAGAAAAATTTCAGGACATAGAAAACTAATATAAATATTAAGATACACTTACACCTCTCTCACACCAAGAATAAATGCGCCAATTGCTAAATAGACTATTCTGAAGAAAATTTAAATTTCATATATTTTTCATTTCTGTCTTAGTAAAATAAAGCTTCAGCCTCGATACTTATCGAAATTACCTCATATATCAATTCACAAGTTCTTCGTTACAACGTTAACAATACCAGTCCCCCAAAGAATCAAAACCAAATGTCCAAAACCACAGCGCTTATTTGATTTGAATAAAATCCACATGCACGTCAACCAAACTATAAGATCACATTCTCAAAAATATATCGTTAACTATTATAATACGAGTAACTATAATAATTAATATCACAATTGTTAACACGTCAAACCAAACTACACACCTTTCATATTCATTATGACATTATATCAATGATAACCTGAATCGCTGATGATTTGAAAACATCAACAGTTTTCCTCAATCCTACAAATAACGAACTACTAACATAGATTCAAAATATTGGCTTACATGAAAACGATTAAACGTTTGTTTAATTTCTCATGGTGATAAACAACACAGAATGCGTTCTGCATAATTTCCAAAATGTTTGAAAGTCATAGAACCGGCACCTATACAAATTTATACTCATTTGAACCAAGTCCCATTGTACAAAAATAAACACGGAAGTTTGAAAACAACACAGTAAGATAAGTTGCACTTTATTTTCTCTGCCACTTGGTTCTCTATTTAATGATTCCCAAATTCTAAAATAGATTTAGCAAAATATTTTTCTAGAGTTTCTTTAAATTTCACTTCCACTGTCGTCAAAATGGACACAACAGCAGCTCCACATTTATAATTATACATACATTTTACAGTGGAAATATTTCATTACCTTCGACATTTAAACTTAAGTTTACTTGAAATGAAACGTTTCCCAAAGAAATGATTATCATTTCTATACAGAACATTTTAAAAACATTGGAAAAACTTTTTTCATACAAACAGGAAATAGTATTATTTATATGAAAACATACTTTTGGATTGATTGATTGATTGATTTTGACGACATGTCAGCCAATCTACAATCATTTTATGCCCATAGGTTATGAAATCACGTTTATTGTACGTTCATATTGGCATTTTGCGTTGTTGTTTCTTAAGAGATTTTTTGTTGCAAATAAATAAATAAATATTCAGTCATCTATTTTCTATATTCGCCTTAGAAGTAACTTCAATACATAACATACTGACGTTTTGCTACATGTTCCTGTGAGTGTAGAGATATGGAAAATCTTTGAATACGAATATTCATGAATATATTGACACATAGACCTGGAAGTAGTGACAATGAAGTGCTACTCATCACTCTCCAGAAATCCCAATGATTAGATGCAGCTTAATACTATGCACAAAAAAAACTTTTACTGGTGTCTTAACCCTCTCCATGCGATATACACAGCGTATTTTAAGTCCCACCGACAGGACTCCACAAACATTTCAAGCTTTTTAAATCAAAAAGCAAGGTAATTACATCATTTTCTATGGAATGAATATAGGAGAACTTTCACGATGAAAATATTTTAAATATTAGATTGTGAAAGTAATATGTATGATAGGCATAGTAAATAAAGTATGTCAACACAAAGTATATCATGAATATAAGGGACTCTCGTAAAATCCACATCTAATATGATTTGTACTGCTACGAACGATTGTGTGAATAATAAAAAATAAACGAAAAAATGTAAACGATTCCATTTAAATGTCAATTTAAAGCGTTTTGCTTATAGATACAAAAAAGCGAAATACGTTTTTCAGATTATATAAAATTAGATAATTTATACGAGTAATATATATTAATATATAAATAAATATTAAGTCATCTATTGCCTATATACGTTAAAGAAATCTCTTTAATAGATTATATACCAGCGTTTAGCTACATGTTATTATGAGTGAAGAAAGATTGAAGATTTAATGAGTAAATTACGAAATTAGATATGTAAAATCAATATATGTAGTTGATCATTTAAATGTAAAAAAGATAAAGGAATAGATTGTTGAATGAAATGTGAAATAATTTTTCAAAAAATTATTTTATGTAATTAACATAATTCTTAAAGTAAAATAATTCTTTGCAATTAATATAATTTCTTAAATAAATAAGAAATAAAAATTGTAAATCGTTGCTTTCTTATTAGCACACATTATTGCTCAGAAATTTCAGTTCTTAACAAGCGAATATTTGCAAATCATGGTTTTAACTATTGGGGTTTTCTAAAATAATTCAGACAAGTAAATTGAACCTACTTTTGCTAATAAAACATTAGTTTTATTAGCAAAAGCGTTTTTCTTTCCATTTCTGTTTTCTTGTTATTATTATGAGAGTTTTTCATACCAGCGTTAGCTGATGGTCTTTCACTGGAGTGTGAGTGACAACAAGTCTTCTCAGTTCTCCATAACTCTTCTGAGTATTCTAGCCGATTTCAGCAATGAAATTCTGTGGGTGGACTCAATTCTTCCTCTGGTTTCCAGTTCAACCAGTGTTTTTCCAAGCGTTTTGTGACGGGTCCAGTTGCACTAACTACAATTGGTATCATTTTCACCCTCATATTTCACTTCTTTTTCAATTCTCTAGCAAGGTCTAGGTATTTGTCTATCTTTTCGTTTTCCTTCATCTTCACCCTGTGATCTGTTTTGAACTGCAAAGTCTACCGGAAAACAAGTTCTCTTTTTGTTAATCAGCACTTGGTCTGGTCTCCTGGCTGGAATAAGGAGATCCGTCTTTATCTTGAAGTCCCTGAGAATGTTATGCATTTCATTCTCAAGAACAGATTCTGGTTAATGCATGTACCATTTTGTTGTATGATCAAAATGTAGTTTTTTTACATAGTTCCCAGTGGATCAACTTCGTGCCTAGCTTTGTATTCTCGTTGTGCTAGTTTGCAACATTCACTTAATACATGGTTTATGGGCTCATCTCTGTCACCACATAGTCTACATCTACTGTCCTGTAGTGACTTATCAATTATTATTATTATTATTTTTATTATTATTATTATTATTATTATTATTATTATTATTATTTAATAAATTACACTATTACTCTAGAAGAATGTTCAAATAATACTTTCATGTAAACTTTAGCAGTGATAGTGCCCACAAATAGGAATTGTCCTTCTGAAAATCTATATAAGTCGATATATATTTATTGAAGTTATGTACCGAATCATTCATAAACTACTTCCGTAAGAAACCCTGCAGTATATTTAGCGAATTCCGAATAGTAAACTTGACAGACACGTAATTCCTACTGACATCTGCAGCAAAACTGACATAGCTACAATACGTTTAGTCTTCTGGGACATTCGTCTGCATACGAAATCATTAAAAATAGATGCTGTATGTACCCTGTCAACACGAATATGCAAATAAAATACTTTACTTAATATAGCTTCAGTTGGTGTTTCATCTGTACGTTACTGAGGAACGAGAAAATTATTTTAAGAAGGGTGTCTTATTCTTATCAAAGCCATCCACAAATAAGACCTTGGTACGAAAAAAGGTTATTGTTTTTTAGTTTTTTGATTATATCTGTAAGATGATATAATCGCGAAAGATTTGTGCGATGTCTATACACACGTGTTATCATCTAATTAAAGAGTAAATAAATAAATTACACATGAATCTCTCTCTCCCCCCCTCTCTCTCTCTCTCTCTCTCTCTCACTCTCTCTCTCTCTCTCTCTCTCTCTCTCTATATATATATATAATATATATATATATATATATATATATATATATATATATATATATAGGGGTACAGAGAGAAGAACGGGTTGAGAGTAGCGTAGGAATATATCATTATATGAGTTGGAATATATATACGCAAAAATTATACGTTTATGCGCATTGACAATTCGATTGATATTAACTAACTGTAAAGATGTGGATGTCCGTTGAATAGAATAGACTTACTACTCAGAAAACCGTTCTGCAAAATTTGGTGTTTTTTTGTGTTTTTTTAACGGGGAATAGCAAGAAAATATCTCCTCTCTCTCTCTCTCTCTATCTATCTCTCTCTCACACACACACACACGTACATACACGCACACGCTCACACACATACATACACACACACATACACGCACCCGCACACACACACACACGTGCACACATACATATATATATATATATTTATATATATGAATTCAACTAAGAAAAGAGCCAGTATACAACCCAGAAAAATATACATTTTTAAAAATACATAATCACTTTATATATATATATATATATATATATATATATATTATATATATATATATATATACCCAAAAGTACTCATGGATGTTACATGGAATAAATGATTGGTTGACTAATTGATTTTAATGGCATATAAAATCGTCTAGGTTTATTCTATACCCACAGTTTTAGGAATCACATCAATTGTAATTTAATGTTTACCATATTTGTATAGTTGATTCAGAGGCCAGTCTGATAAAAATATATGAATAGGTGCTAAAATTCCATTATTATAATGGACTTGTGAGAAATACCAATTAAAGGATATTTCATACGCCTTAAATTCCAGAACAAGAGTTTCGTCATCGTATTTGATTCAGCATTATACCGTGTATATACCTTTTTGCGATGTTTAACCCTCAGCAGTAGATAGAGTCAGAGGGTGGATTGAATACCTGTGTAATAATTGCATGAAATTAAATCATAAATAATCTTTTGAGAGGAATCGTTACTGATTTATATTTTGACATTTTGTGAAGTTGACAATAAATGTCATCACATCAGGTAAAATTAAATTCTGTATAAAATGAATATATCACGGAGCTATTTTCTTATAAACTTATAAAATGGTCGTTGTTTGCTGATTCAAGCTGGACTATCGCATCTCAGAAGATTTGGACATACTTTCCTGTTGTGATCACGTTAACTGCTGAGTGTTCTGATCTTGTCATCTGGTCAATTAATTAAAAATGGTCACGTCGTTGATTTAACGATTTCTTTTGAGGAACATATTGATTGGAATAGTATGAAAACTACGACAACTATGTCTTTGAAAAGCTTGAACAACGAATATATTTTCTATTGAGGTTGAATGTATTGCCAGCTCAAACTTCGTCCACCCAATTAAAATACGTATGTCATCAATAGAAAAGGGGAAATATACGGATAATTGACAAGATCAGGCAAAAGCTTCAACTGTATAGATCTATCACTCCCACACTGTTACCTCAAACCAAAATATGTTTCGAGAATCGTGGGGAAACATGGCTGCTGTTTTGACAGCTGCTGTTAAAACATTTTTTTAATTATTCATCATTAATGTGTAAACATAAAGAAACACATTTGAGATGCGGCTGGGATACTGTACGTGGAAATGTGTTGTATACCATATATACCCTTCTGGCATAATCGGGTAGAGAGAGAGAGAGAGAGAGAGAGAGAGAGAGAGAGAGAGGGGGGGGGAGAGCTTAGAAATGGTAGATTGTAGTTTTTACTTGTTCGCTTCATTTCTGCTTGTTGATTGAGTCCTGCAATCTTATCTGACCGCCATGGTTATTTGGGTTGACTTCTATATACTGTTAAGGGTTGGCTTTTTTGTTAGTTCTTCTTTGGTCTGGTCTGGACATTGCTTTTTTTTTCAATTAATTAATTACAACAAGACTTTGTTTTGCTTGATCAATCTTTATTTCCTTCTAGCCCATATTGGTTCCGCCGCAGGGAGAGATGGATCCTGTCAGAGCCGACAATCACGTCTACATTCTCTGACAGCTGGCTCGCATCTGAGTAACGATGATTAAAACTATATCCAGTGACTATCATGGCACCTAAATCACGTCCCTCTAAAGGTTGTTAACAGTGACCAGTAATTTTCTATGGGGACTCCTTGATTCTAAAGTTAACGGCCATTAATTCATATATCTCTAACTTCCAGGTACGTTCACAATTCATAACTTCTCATGAATTGTAACATATGCATCAAGTTTTATGTTATTTTAAGGACTTCATATTTCGCGGAGAATTTAGGTGGAAATTGCTCTATGTTTCAGACTGAGTAATTCCTCTACATGGAATCTTTCAGTGAAAAGATAGTTACCTGTCTTGCTCATACCCTTGTAGATGCGACTATTACATGTGTTACGCGATCAACGAACGATCTGTTATATACTAATACCGTTGGCAACTGGTTGACTGACAACAACGAGAAATTTCAAGACAGCTGTGGAATTAAATGGAATTAAAAAGAAAGATTAAGCTACACATTAAATAAGTTTAAGAATGATATATATATGTAAACAAATTGTTATCGTTATCCTATGATAACATTTTGTTTCTTTTTCCCATCTGTATCTCCGGCTTTTAACTTCATTTCAACTTAAATGCAATAGTAATTGAACATACTTGACACTATTTGTATTTTTGCTGAATTCTGAACCCTGTCTCATTGTAACATTGTTATATATAACAAACATCTCTAAATAAGGATTCTATTTTTTCTATATATTGGTATATGTGTAACATTTCAATTAAAGAATTCCATAGAATTATGAATATATCGTCTAAGGCAACATTCTCTTTGTTTACATTCATACCTCCCGATTTCATTTGTATTTAGAAATAATTAGGAAAAACATCAGAATGAGTATCTCTAACTTTAGAATATTCCGAGTTGATAAATATTATTGCGAAATAAAGTATTAAAGAATTGTGCTATTCTATTCAATCAAGTCTAAAAATTGATCAGTTTGAAACTGATATTAACAACTGATAGTGTGTATATTCATATAAATCGATCTCAATCAGAGAGTGCAAAGACAAGAATTGCCAACATTTTTGGTTACGTATGACTTTAATTTATCGAATGTTACATGGGTGGTGTTAATTTCACTGGGAATATAAATGGATTTAAAAAAAATTAATATGCGACTTTTTGTACGTATCTTTTCGTTCATGTAAAATTTTCAAATTATATAATTTTATCTGTTCTTGCAGGAAATTTGAGCTTTACCATTTATTTATCAGCACATACATT
>CM042158.1:69321539-69331539 GCA_023376005.1 Doryteuthis pealeii
AACACGAAACAATTTTCTTTATGATTACTTAATAAGCATCGGGACAGGTTAATATTCATAATGTGTATTTTAGCATTATAATTGAATAGTAAATCAATCCTCTCCATGAATATCTTTAAATTTCGAAAATTACCCAAAAGTAATAATTTAAACACATTTTCTTCCAATTCAGGAAATACTGTGAGAATCTAGGTTCCCTAGATTATTTTTCCTATAGAAAGATTTTTATTTTTCCTATAGAAAGAAGAGATCCGTCCATGCCTTTCCTATGTGCATTAGTGCAAAATGAACACAAACTGCCTCAGCTGAAATTTAAATGTTTTACCAATTCCATTTTCTGTGCCACCACCCATTAAACTAACTGCACCACTGACTAGCAGACTAACCCTAACTCTATAACATATTCATAACATCTTATCTGTTACATATCTTTAAAATAAACAATTTTTTCTCTTTCAAGCATGTAACTTAAACAGACAGACAACAGATATATACTTAGAATATTATAAGACGTTATCAGTAATACAAGCGAAGCTTGCAAAACACAATTGCTTTAACTTATAACTTTTACTAATAACATGATCTGAATCGAATAAGTAATGACTAATATTTGCTGTTCATCATAAGCATACGTGCATTAATGGCATTTCTTGAATATGGCGGTATGACTTTTATAAAAACAAAATGTTGATAAATATTACCAAAGATACAGGATCAATTTATAAGCAGGTTGGAGCCGGAGTTTTCTTTTTACTAAGCGGGATGTCACATCCAAGCTAAAGAGCACACTCAGCTCTACTACATTACTATAGTTAATGGAGAAAATAGGGATTCATGTCTTTCCAAATATATTAGCACGAACTGAAAAATGCAAACGGTCTCCTCCCGTATTTAATCTTGGATCACTTCTTCCATTTATTACAGCGATAACAGTTACGCTAAGTAATTTAACTGGATATATATATATATATATATATATATATATATATATATATATATATATATATATATATATAATTATAATACCAATCAATAAATGAATTGCTCATGACTGATTTTAACTGGCATGCAGTCAAGCTAGAAAGTTATTATAGTATATTTTCCTCTGTATTATTTTATTTTATCCGGATGTGACAAATAGAAGATGAGCTTGTCTTACATCTGGATATTATGACTCCAATGCGCCAAAGGTAGAGATAGATTAGTTTTATCCTTACCCATTCCTAGACATGGGAGTCCACACACTAAACTGACTACGTGCCACACACTATGAAATAATTAAATATAATTTTGAATGGTAGCTGATTAAAAAAGGTTACTCTACAAATATATATTTAATGTGCTGTTGATTTTAATGACATATCAACACCCCTAGGGTCATTTGAAACCTACAATGTAGGTAATTGCGTTCCTTGTACGTTCATATTTTGTTTAGTTGTTTATGTATTTTTCTGCAGACGGTCCTATAAAATACGAATATTTTAAAACAGATCTATTTCATCCATAGTTGTGATCTACCAGATATTAACACTACGAGGCAGAGTCGCCCTGGAAGTAATGACAATGAAGGGATACTCCACATTCTCAATATCTCCACAACAGGATACAGTTCAGTGCTGTCCTTTTTGTAGGAGTCTCTCTCCTCTACACAAGATTCGAACAGCGTATTCCGTCTGACAGGCCTTCATTAAAGTGAATATATAGATGTATAGATATATAAATAGATAGATAAGAATATAAGGATTAGATGTTATATATATATATACATCTGTATGTATATACATATATGTGTGTGTGTGTGTTTAAGTGTAAGTGTATGTGTGTGTGTGTGTGTGATTAAATTGAGGGATGTATTGATCTATTTATATGTAGACGCAAAGAAATACGAGAGATTCATGGTAGTAAATCTATTGAAAACTGATATCTATTCTATTTACCGACATTGTCACATTGTAAAATATATTGCTTTTATATCAAAATCTAATAAAATTCAACCGTTTTGAATGGAAGGATTTTAAAAGCTTCATGTTTTGATTTTCCTAAACATGTTTTCCGAAATATAAGTTCTATATATTTTCAAGGGATTCAAGTTGTTGTTGATACAATACTAATACCAAGCAACCATAAAAAGAATCTTTAAACGGTGTATTATTTCCTATATATTTCCATAGATGAACGTCTTTCAATTCTGCAGTTCAGATTTTATATCAATTCTACCAAAATGTTTTAACAAGAAATTTTTTTTCACTTGATAAAATCAATGCAAGTATTCCTATATAAATACCCGTGATAGAGTGTATATTAATAATATCTATGAATAAATATTAAACAGATTTCATCTAAATAGGAACTGAGCATTACTTAGTGAATGTGGGCATTTCAGTGGGTGTAATGGTTATCGTCATGTCAAGACAAGTTCAAATCCTAGACGAGGCTGTTGCATTTCACATAGTCTTAATACCCTTGAGAAAGGTATGAATCCAACTATTCTCCCACCAGTTATGGGTAAATAGAAGAGACAGACTGGGCTTTTAAACCTTGATTAGACAACCCGTTTCGGAGAAGGAAAACACTGAATTCAAACCTGTTAAACTCCGCTTAAGATATTGACCTTGTGTCACATCCTACTCATAAGGAGAGGCTGGTAAATATGTATAGTGGATGTGACATCATTTTGATTCCCTCAATTTTATTCCAGAAATTAGCACCTATGCAAAACTTTTGACTCATTCTAGCATTTTATTATCACTCAAAATTCATTATCTATACGCAAGTTTGGCTTAGATCAGTCGGCCTAGGAACCACAAGGTTTCATTGTCGATACCGGCCCTTGCCAACTCAGCATCTGAGTAGAACAGGGATTTATGCGGTAAAGTGGGGAGCTGATGGTAGGTGTGGTGCTCCCCTTTAGATACTAAAATAATCTCCTTGGTCTAGCACTAGTGAAAAAGTGATAGACTCCCTTGCTGTCTGCCTGATACTGACTTTAGGCCACTGATGGTAGGTGTGATGCTGAATATTATGATGTCATAATATTCTCACATATAATGTTAAGCGATTACTGACTATATATTGATCGTATATATAAATGTATCTATCAAACTATATTACCAATTCACATCTAAGTGAGAAAGGGATGACTCCCTTGGATAACGTAGAAAGATAGACCGTTTCTAATTTCAAACATAGTTTCTAAAAATATTAATAATATTATTAATTGTTTATTACTCATCCAATTTTTAAAAGTATTCAGTTGTAATCTAAATGTTTTTTATGTAAAAAAGAACATTTAGATTACAACTCGATGGAATGCTATCGATTTTAACGAAAGAAATATCGGTGATTCTGGTTCAAATGAACATGAGGTAAATATATTTGTGTCCTCTCAAGTGGACGTTGGAAAATCTTTTACTTACCCCGATACCAAACGATAGGTGATGTATTTTTATATGTAGGTACAAAGATTACGTGTATAAACAAACCCTGGCATATTTTCCAGATAAATATTATCATAAAAACTTAAGTATTTATATATTTACTACGAATGCCACATAGCTGTTGTACTGATTTTGTAGAGAGACATACTTTTTTTCTGCAATCCAAACCTGCCTTGGGTCACATAACTATGATAGTAGGTATGCGATACAGAAACTATGTTAAATATTTAGTCCCTGAAACGAGAGTGAATTATATGGGAGATGATAGGTGTTGGTTAATTATTTTCTTCCTTCAACCTTCCAACAGGAGATTATAAAAAACTAGTCCTTTCTGGTCTTTGTGTTGTTAGCAGCCACACCCGGCCATGAACCACCCCCAATCGAACCAGTCACTCCAATTGGTAAGTTACCACAATCCCAAACACACATAAGTCATGTGCCTTACAAGTTAATCATATTCACTGAATAACCATAGAAGAATTAACACATTGTGATAGAGATCAAATAACAGTTAATATATATGTAAATTTGATGACATCAGAAATGAAACCAAACAAAAATAGAAACATAATAATGCAAAATATTTTAAAGGGGCGGTTTCTTGTAAAAAGAAAAATATTTATACTAGTAATGAATTCTGATAATTCCAAAAATAGTTCCATCTCATGAATAGTAAAATGAAAAAACACCCAGAAAAGAAGAAAAGAAAAATAGTGCTAAATATTGAAGGAGGAGTTAAGATCACCAGGAAATAAACAGAGAACGATTACTGAAACTAAGGTGTTACGTAGAGAGTCCGTGTTTCCAAAACAATGTTGGAAATATTTATAAAATCAAATCATACCTTTACATTTCCAAGTCATTATTTAAATACTGTTTGTTTTAGGCAATGAAGAGAATAACCAAATTGCAGGAATGAAGTCACCATGCCAACATTTCTTTCCTTTGCGCATGCTCATCGTGAATATCTGACTTCATTTTGATTCCATAATATTCGAGACTGCGTCAAAACATTATTTTCCATTTTGCTCCTATCTAAACCTTCGGGGTGAAAACGGGTGTTTTTACTGAACAAACAAGCTTGATGCAATAAATAGAAGATGAAATTATGAAATTATCACCAGAATAGTTTTACTTAATTTAAGATACAGATTATCTTATGATTTTATCAGTTAAGTATTGTTTTTAATTAGTTCAATTCGTAATGAATAAGATTTTAAATTTTCTATTTCTATTTTACGTTTCCATATTTTACTACACATTTGATGAAATGCTTTTGTGGCCTATTGATATTCAAGGTAAAGTGTATAAGTTCGTAAATATTTTTACAAAAATTATCTTTACATAGATGTCTCAAATAATTCGTATATCATGTTTACGTTTCATACCTTGACGATAAGAAAACTAAATTTTCACCGATTATTGCATAATTTCTGACCGAAATCAACTTGAATTACATTGGCTGCGTGATATGTCATTTTGTTTATACAAACTGACTACAGCCATAGATATTATTCAGCTTTTTAGCAGCTAACTTTTCCGAAAATTATCGCAAAAATAAAACACGGAAAATCTAAATAAATGACCTTTCGTTTAAATGTCGTTTTCCAAATTACAGGAAACTAAGGGATAATGATTTAGATACATTTCTATGATTATAATCATATATGGCAGCTCGGAAAACAGAAACCTGATAGAAAGTCTGGTAAATTTACATACGACAGTGCAAGTGTTAAAAGACAAATGTGGGTGCGCGCACGCACGTGCGTGTGTGTGTGTGTGTATGACTTCATTGTATTCAGGGAATATCTTAAAGCATTCTAAATATGATTTCAGACGCACGTGGTGTAAGAAAGCTGTTTTAAATTCATTTATGAAGCGATAACATAGTGCAACATCTCCATCTTTTACATTTTTGAATAAATAAGAACATTGATATTTCTCACAGAGTAACCTATCATATCACTACACTATTCAAAGAAAATACCCTTCTGTTTGTCAGTGTAGAATAAGTTGTTAGAACAGTGCTATAATTCATTTAATTGGATTTATTCTTAAGTTTTGATAATCATATAATGAGTGTATTGCATAATTCAGTAAGAATATAATACTTCATTTATCATGACGTAATCTTTATAAAGATACTTGTGACGTAACGATTATCGCTATAAGAAGTGGACTCAGATACCCAAGTTCAGATCCTGTATAAGGCCGTTTGTATTTAACATAGAGCTGGAAAGGTATAATTCCAAATATCCAGTTCCAGAATGGGATCTTTAACCCGAGTATGGCAACCGGTATAGGAGAATTGAAAAACAATTGTAGACATGAAGGGACATGGGATCCGTCAGACTATTCCGGCCCAAGATATGCTACATTAACAGTGCCCTTACGACCAAACCAGCTTACCGGTCTAGTGATATATGATACATAACGTGGATTTTAGAAATTATATTTGAAACACGAAATTATCCTTAACAATATATGTAATGAAACTGAATATATTTTCTTTCAACAAGAGCCCATTAAAGAAAATGGTGATTTGTACGTAATGAAACCACAGTTACGCAGTTTATACTTAGATCGCATACCCAGATTAAAAACAACATAACAGTCTGAACAACTAAATCTATATTAGAAATCACGTCAAAGAAACAGAAAATCTCACAAAACATATTTTCTAATTATTCGTTAATTAGCCAGATAACTGTTTTAAAGAGAGAACTGTTGTTGGTGCGTTCACAGAAAGGACAGTTATATTTTTCCTATCCAGAATCCATCTCAAGTACGTCTAGAGGCTCTCTTATTTTCAATTGAAAACATTTCCTGAAGACATTTAATCTTAGGTTGTTTTTTTAATCAGCCTAAGATTTCTACCACAGATAAATATTATAATCGTTTTTTTTTAATGATTTATTCAAAGTTCAAACCTTTAGAGAAAACTAACAATTATTGCAGACAATTGATTCATGTTGATATTTGATGTCTACTCAACCAATCACCTCATATCATTAATCCACTTGAAGCGATTTCACAGAAAATCACAGAGAAAATGCACCAATTTTCTCCAACTTAATTTCTGTATATTGCAATATCCAGCATTTTACAAATGAAATTAATATGAAATTTCAAGTAAAATGATCAACAATATTCAAAAGAACCTTCAGAAATATTAGAATGTAACTGGCATTAGCAAGGCCTGTCCATCCCATTTGAGAACTTTTATCCTATCAGAAAAATGCAAAACTATCAAGGAATAAGATTATTATTTTTTTAAAATTCTATAAGAACGGTAGGCTGATTTCCAAGTCACATTATTTCTATGAATTAGAATACATAAAACAATGTCTTCATGTAAAACCGGTGCAAAATAATAATACGCATTTATAAGATGCCAAGTGCATTTGTGTATGTAATATGGTCTGCTTTACCCAAAATCAATTTCCTCATTGTTATTTATCATCATTGACTTATGTGTCAATTACACATCATTTACAAAAAATATTCATAAATATAACTTTATTGTAGTAGTGATTAGTAATTTAAATTAGCTGAATAATATTACTGAGGTGACTTTAATTCTACGAGGATGACCTATAAATGAATCATAATATGAATTACAATTCGAAATATATTTATAGACAGTGCTATGATATGTTTATGAAAATACCTTCCTGATCACATCGACAATTCAAAATGTATAGACTTGCAAGTTCAAGCTCAATACTAAAGTTGACAACAGCGTATCAATGCAAGTAATAATCACAGTATGGGTATACTATTATGGGTATAATTTTATACTAATATCATGGAATATTCCTAAAGAACAACTGTAGAGCCTTATAGTCTATGAATATTCGATATTAAACTAAATAGCCTAATTGATATCAACATATATATTTTTCGGAGCTAAAATTCCAAATTGCAAAAATAACTTTTCTGAAATTTAGGGAGAAAAAGGAAGAGGGAAATCAAATAAAATACAGAAATCTAACAATTAATAAACTAGTTCAGATAATTTCACATGATCCAAAAAATAGGAACATGAATTCGTTTTGGGGAATAATTGATAACGGAATAAAAGGATTTTAAAAAAATATTACAATAAAATATAGCAAGAGCAAAGTGATTTTTCAAAGTCGAATATACTTTGGATTATGCGAAATCTGCCCCCAGAAGATTTTCTTATCGTATGGATAAAGAGTTTTATTTGTTTTAATCCAAACATCAAGGAATGGGAGTTGATTATTATTGTTGAGTTCATATGTGAAACTGAGAAGGGAGTTTTGTTGGAAGGTCATGTAGTTCATTTGTGATAGTAACAAGAAGGAGAATATCATTGACGTAAATGGCGTAGCTGGTGTTTTTATGATGTTAAATACTTTGTTTTTAAGGTCAGCCATAAAATAATTGCTGAATATCGGAATACAAAATCTAATCCATCGATATATATATATATATATATATATATATATTATATATATATATATATATATATATATATATACACACACACACACACACACACACACACATATATATATATATATATATATATATATATATATATATATATATATATTAGTGCTTTAAAAAGACCTCCTAAAAGATTTCTTGTATGAAAAAAATTCGAGCATCCAATTAAACAACATGTCTCTACTAAGATTAGAAATGGAACCGTCGGTCCTAACGATATACTGAGGAATACTTATGGTTCCTCTATAGGCGAGCATCTTATAAATAACTGCAGTTGCGCCAACTCATTTAGTGTTAACTGGTTCTCTGTTAAGATTTTAGAAAAATTGTATATTCTAACCAATAAGCCTGCTCTTTGTAAACAAAGAGAGGGCTTACTTGGTTTGAATGTTATCAATCTATAAAATCGTCTTTCCCCTTTTAGGAGAAAAGAAAAACAATTGTTCTTTTATTTTATTTTATTTTCCTACTCGTCCCATTTACCTGTTTTATCTATTATCCTCGATATTTAGCTCCGTTGAGCGAGGATCGAAACTATTCAGCATGCAACTCGTTTTTATTTTCCTTTTACCCCCCACTTCTATTGTAAAATACATACATTTTTTTTCATTCAATGAATCTTTTAGGGGGGCTAAATAATAAAATTCTGTACACCCCCAAAAATTTACATATATATATATATATATATATATATATATATATATATATATATATATATATATATATATAAGAGTAAGTTTTTGGTATGTACGTGTCAATCTATAACGCAGAAAAGAGAAGTCACTCAGATTTGAAATCTTGCATATAGATTAATAGCCTTCTAACTAAGAAACACGTCAAATTTGGTTATGGATTTTTACTAATTAAGGGATATAATTAATTAATTAAGCCAAAA
Source organism: Doryteuthis pealeii (assembly GCA_023376005.1). Classification (NCBI taxonomy): domain Eukaryota; kingdom Metazoa; phylum Mollusca; class Cephalopoda; order Myopsida; family Loliginidae; genus Doryteuthis; species Doryteuthis pealeii. The sequence goes on from CM042158.1 coordinate 69,330,348, forward strand.
TTATCCCATTTGCAGAACTATCCATATGCCAGAACCTGCTGATAATAAAATATTCTCCGCTGGCTGACTTTTTTTTTACAGCAATTTATAGCGATTTACAGCAGAAATGTATCAGTTTAGCGAATAAATTTCGCAGTCTAAGCCGTTCTGCTAGGAATTTATCCCCTATTCTTGGACCAATCTTTAAAATATTTATATCGTTGAAAAGAAAATAATATAATCTTTCTGAATATGCAATTTTTATGCCTTTTTATTAACTGAATTATTTTTTACAGCGAGTTAGAAAAAATTGACTTCAGAGAGCTGATATGTATAATTTTTTTTTCATTCTAAATTTCAAGAAAAAAGAGAAATTCTTTTTTCTCGCCTATTTACGGTTCAATCTTCTTTAAGATATCCATATTGTTCGAGAGAAAATTAAATAATCTCTCTAAATATGTAATTTGATTGAGTTTTTATCAATGGAATTATTTTTTACAGCGAGTTAAAAAAAATATATTTTGTTTCTGTCAACCTAAATTTCGTAGTATGATTTTTTCATACTTAAATTTTAACATAAAATCAAATCTTATTTATCGCATATTTCTGTTTCTATTTTTAAAATAATTATTTCGTTAGAAAAAAGATCTTTCTAAATTAAGTAATTAGTATATCTTTTTATACATTGAATTATTTTTAAAACGAATTAAATAACAAATCAAACGAAAACACTTAATGACAACTCAACTTTGTTTTATAAATTTCCGTCGTTTGTCAATTATAAACAAAACCTTTTTTTTTTCATAATCGCGTTAATTTATTTATTTTAATATTAGAAATACAAATAAAATCATGATACTAATGTATAATAGTGCGTAAGAGATAAAACCATTAGATTACCTAATACATTTGACGGAAATACCTGAAAACTCAAATTGTTATCAAATTTATGATATAGTATACTTTACTATAATAATTTAACATTCGATTGACTTCGTTTTTGAATTAATAATGTTATAAGATTATTTATCGTTTTACATAAATTTGATTACTTTATTTAATCCTTTTTTTCTTTTTCAAATATTAATTTGAAATTTAGCAAATCGCGTCATTTATATTTTATTTAAAAAATATAGTTAATCATTGAATTAAAATTTCTTACTATATCATTATGTAATGGGCAAAACTTGCAAATCGATCGGAAAATTTAGGG
>CM042158.1:69334039-69346539 GCA_023376005.1 Doryteuthis pealeii
CACAATTCCCTTTGTTATTTACACACATTCTCCATGATTTTATTTTTTATTTAAACCTCAATTATTAGTAAAATTGTTTTACAACATTAAGACTGTTAACAATATCTACATACTAATAACATGCAATTATATTTATATATTCAACGAAATAGCGGTTTACAATGTGAATGGGAAGGCTAATTTGCATATTGATCTTAAAAAAATTGATTTTAATAAATATATGCTTAGTATTATTGATTTCTAATTGTTTGGTTTTATCTTAATAAATATGAGCAAAAATCTCGGGGATAAATCTTAACAGAAATCTATTAACATAAAGAAATAACTGTAATTTTATTCTTTTCTTCCTATTTTAACTAAATAGTTAAATTAGGGAAATTTACAACTGAAAGACGGGAGTAAGGGAAAATGGTGGAACAGTTAGTTTCAAAGTTGTTCTATTTTCCGATTATACCCCCGCTGTTCCAAATATTTTTATCTGAATTCTTATTCAGTTTCATTAGCCTTTATAATTTAACATGATATTTTATTATATTAAAACTTAAATACTTGCACCCGGAGGGTGCATATATTTGCTAGTATATAGTAAATGAAGAAAAACTCTAAACTTGCTTCATTACAATAATTTATTTCAACCGTATTAATACAGCATCTTCAGGTAATCACAAGAACATGACTCTTACTTGTTCTTGTGATTACCTGAAGATGCCGTATTAATACGGTTGAAATAAATAATTGTAATGAAGCAAGTTTAGAGTTTTTCTTCATTTACTAAATATCTTGCTCTGTACTTTTACTCACTGGTATTAGGTACATTGAGCTCTCCTTATGGTCTACCTGCATCAGCTTGGTTAAACCACACACGGAAAGATCCTAACTACGGAAAAAACTATATATATATATATATATATATATATATATATATATATATATATATATATATATATATAGTAAAAGAAATAAAGAAAAAAGGAAATATAAAAAGTGACTTCGTGAAACGATGCATGTCTTTTGATATAATATCAAGTTTTAAAAGAACATACTGTATCCACTTTTGTGTATCAATACCAGTGTATATCGAAAAATTGACAGATTTTTTGATATCACGAAGTTCTTCCATGAAGGAAATGGGAATTCAATTGCTAGGTAACATTTACCGGTGTAGATCTCTATATGTAATGTATAGTAAATGGAAAAAATATTGCAACTTTTAAAGAATAGAGAACATAAATTCATGTGTACGGCGTCACAATAGTTTCTATTTCCTAAGAAAATCTGATCGATACATTCTCGTTGGTAGGAAAGCAACTATATTTCCAGTTCTGTTATAAACACTTCAGGGCTTATTCAAATCTCGCATAACTGGAGACAAATACGGAAATATATTTTGCAATGATGAGTTGACAATACGTTCAGTTTCGATTAAATAAACGCAATGAGTGTAAACTTCATTAAGAATCCGGAATGACAGAAATATTGTTTTCTCACGTTTATTTCAATCCTTGAAACGTAAGCAAAACTCAAAGGATATTTTATGTTTTGAGACGTCACTTACAAATATTTACGAAAATATGTAAAAACGCACGAATTGTCATTTTTTAAAATATTATCACAGTGCTTATTTAACTAACAAAACAAAATCTAAACGGATGTTATATATGTATTTATTTTCCTTGATACTTCACTGTATGTACCTCATGACTGAAAAATCCACTTGCTTTTATTATTGTTTCTATTTTGATATCATCCGCATACAAATGATTTTTTTTATCCTTGGTTCCGGAGAATCTATACACTCCTTTGCATTCACTTAAGATACGGTTTTGCGGTATCGTTGCCATGACGAACAGTAGTAGGATGCGTTCTGGAAGAAGCTTATTTGTATTTTTACTTCATCTATACGCTATTTTCCAGTTATTAGACCGGCTGGCCAGCTTGCCATAACTCTCATATTGAAAGTCATTACGTGACGGGCTTTCGAACATTCTTTGCTCATTCTAATATCTATGATTGCACGAGGCCTTTGTGGAGCCCATGCAATGACAATAATGTTTCTTCTTGTTCTTACCTCTTTAAGAATGTGTATAGTGTAGTATATAGGGCGTTTGTACCTTTAGTTAATGTGAAATGTTTGTTGTTCTTCAGAGCGCCCTAACAAACATGACACATGTAATCTATAGAGATAGGGCAAAAATTAGTTCCTGATTTCAATGCAACGAATGAATATAGAAAATATTTTGAATATGAGAAATTGAACCAAGTACTTCTAAACCCATAATTATGCCTGATAATAACGATCCTAGTCGTTGCTAAATCTGAAGTAATAAAAACCTCCACGAATCTGTATAGATACCAATAAAACAGTAAAACGTCACACAAATTATTTTTTCTCGCTCGCTAAGTAAGTCATTTTTGCATTATATGGGGTCTGTTTAATGACCTAACGTGGGAAAATGATTTCCCCTCCCCCGCAGTAAATAAAAGACGGTAAATGATTTTTCTTATTGTTTTTAAAGAAGTAAGTAAAGTTGGTGGAGTGGCCTATTGTCGCTACTAGCCGGACAGCGAGGAGATCTATCCCCTTTTCGCCAGCTCTAGACCAGGGATATTTTTGGAGGTGGAGCGCCACACCTACAGTCAACTCCCCACTTTACCACAAAGAGCAGATTACCCAATATGGGCTACTCATACGCTGAGTTGGCGGCAACCGGTATCGAACACAAAACCTTGAGATTTAAAGTCGGAGCCTCTACCAACCCGGGACGCTCTTTTTAAATAATCACACATATTGAGATCTAATCAATACAACCACGAACACACTTTCTTTAAAAGTCACGAGAAGCGTTCTTTTTTATTTGAATGCACATTTTAAACAAGTTTATTATATTATATTATTATTATTATTATTATTATTATTATTATTATTATTATAAGTAGTAGTAGTAGTAGTAGTAGTATCATTATTATTATTAGCAAATTATATCAAAGTAAAAGTTGATAAGACTCCACCAAATGTAGAGTTTGTGGTGACAGAGATGAGACCATAAACCATGTATTATGCGAATGCAGCAAACTAGCACAAAGAGAATACAAATCGAGGCACGATTGGGTTGGAATGGTGATCGACTGGGAATCTTTCAAAAAACTACATTTTGACCATTCAAAAAAATGGTATATGCATAAACCGGAATCTGTTCTTGAGAATGAAACGCATAACATTCGTTAATTGTCCACAACTATTGTAAGTATTCTCGTCGATATTAGTGGTGAGTAGAGTGGATAGTCTCTTCCGCTCATTTCATGTTCTTTTCCAGGTTCTTAAGGAATGTTTCAATGGCTTTAAATTTCAAAAAGCAAGAATTAAACAAAACAAAAACAAGAGAAATTTAGCGTTATTCTTTTGAATACACATAACCTCAGCATCACACGTATCCTTCTCTATATAATCAAAGTCTATTATTTAATTCTATGATTTATATTTATAATATAAGCCAATCATTATTATTCAATTTTATTGCTTTTTATTTTCTTCGTAATATCGCCTCTTACATCAAGTCAGATATTGGTAGAAATATTTGTACATTTTAGATCTTCCATCTTTTGACATTTCATTGCATGTATCTTAATATTCCTTTTATTTTTTAAAAATCCGCATCGGTAATGAAGTTTACATGACTCGATATTTTTTTTAAACGAATTGATTCATTTATTTCGCAATCAAAATCTGCCTCGTATCGAGTGCCTACTTTTGTAAATGTTGTTTTTCTTTTCCCCTTCTCGCAATCTGAATGCGTCATCTGGCTTTGTTTTGTCAATTATTAGCGTTTGCAAGATGTTGGCTTGAGATGTGGCTTTTGTCCCCGTATTTATTGTTTTCCATCCTTACAGTTAAAACGCTTCATATTATTTGTTTTGAAAAATCTACTGAGTTAATTGTGATGAAATATTTTTCAATAAATTTGACGTTGCCTACACAATTAAATGTCAATGACAGTTGCGGAGACGTGAACCAGCATACAAACAAACAACAGTCACACAAAAATACACACGTGCACTCTCCCACAAACACACACACACAAAACACACACACATACACACACAGATACACACACACACACACACACAACACACACAACATATCTTTCTATTAATTAAATTATTTTTAATTTTCCCTTAAATCTTTTTTTAATTTTTCCAAACATTTTTTGTTATTTTTCACATTTACTCATTTTATACATTTGCAGAGTTTAAATTTTATTATCCATAGCTTATTCATTACCTGTTTATGAATTCATCAGATTGCAAATAAAACAGTTATACATAGTTTCTTCGAATTTTATTATGAACATACTGGACATTTTTTTTTTTTTTTAAATGATGCTATTTTTATATTAACTGTATCTCGTATTATATATATATATATATATATATATATATATATATATATATATATATATATATATATATATATGCCATTTTTATGAGGATTGATTTTAACGACGGTCAAATCCATCTAGTATTATTTAATTTCTAGAAGTTTGGGAATCGCTTTTATCATATATACATATTTACGTTTTTTTTTTTTTTGTTGTTGTGTTGTTCCTACTTAAGAAATTTTTTCGGAATATTCATTTAAACAGATCAATTTGATCAATCAATGAGACCCTAATGGGTGCTACTACTCCTGACCAGAATTGACCTAAGAATAATTTCAATGAAGGGGTACTCCATATTCCCCAGATCTCTAGATTTGGAGCTTCACGTCTTCATGGTATAAGGTCAGCATAGTGTAGCACTGGAGACAGTTTTAGATGCGTTAATTTATTTCATTTTTGGTGTGTAATTATTTCAATTTTATATTTTCATCTTTTTCTCACCCGAATATTTGTTCCGCTGACACAAAGTGGACATTTTGAAATGTTCAACCTCAATAATTTTTCTTTCAATGATGTTTTTATTCCACTCTAACAAATTTCAGGAAAACATCTGAACATTCTGAAAAAAAAGCTCTAAATACTTGAGAATATCGCAAATACAATCAAACAGAAATGGAGAAGTATTAAAAGAAGTGAATTGACGATAATTAAAGAGGACATTTCACCTGACAGATGATGTGGAGAGACCCTTAGTTTCAAGAAAAGAACAAAGAGTATGATTCACCAACATTGAGGGTTTTGGAAATCCGGCAAGTCAGAGACTCGAAACGGAGGGAATATAATTTACTCAAAACTGATAATTACAGCAAAACAAATATAACACGAAGACACACAGAAAAACGGAAATTATTAAATCGATGAAATAAGAATGCGAAGAAAAGTTTCATAAGGACGTTTCAGAAAAGAAATTAAGAAAATTGCACTGGAGATGTCATGTACATGACTACACAGAGGAGAGCTTAAGAAATAAACTGAATGATTATAGCATCCGAAAATAACGATATAGGAACCAAAATACTTAAAACTAGAATAAATAAAACACAGGGAAATAGTATTCTAGTGATATGAAGCAATGAATTACATCAGCGATTTCTTTAAACTGACAAATAAGTATTATAATAAGTAATATAATAGATACGGCAAAATGAGTAAGAGCCCCTACAATAGTGCAAGCCACTAAACTATGAACATACGAGTAAATGATACATGCACAAACCAGTATTTGTTATCGAGAACGTATATGGGATTTTGAGATGCAATGTATAGTTTTAGTTAATAAAAGAAAGACAAGTGATCACCTAGTTAATGAGAGTCCCAGCAGATGAGAGGGTGAACATAAAGAAATAAAAGGGGCCCAGCCTAGTGTTAATTAATAATAATAATAATAATAATAATAATAATAATAATAATAATAATAATAATAATAATAATAATAATAATAAGAGAACTTTATTTAGTATTTAAATGAAAAGTAAAATTGAAGTAGAAGAAAATAGACATATTATATCTTGCTATAGAGTTGAAGAAATTTGTGGAACTTGAGGGTTTTATTTAATTGTGTTTTGGTGCCCCTGTGAATTTAAAAAGTTTGAAAAAAGTGGAGAAATTGAAATAAGAGGAAGAATCGAGATATGCAAACAACAGCATTTTTATATGATAGAAAAATCAGAAGTGTTCTAAAAACCTGAGGTAATTTGTCATTCCTCTGGTATGAAAATCTCGCAAGAATACACTACTACTACTACTACTAATACTACTAATAATAATAATAATAAGTGATACCAATTGTGGTTGGTGCACTTGGAACAGTCCCAAAAGGATTAGAAAAGGGCTTCGAAAGTTTGGATATCAGAGGAAGGATTGAAACCATTCAGAACACTGCACTGCTGCAATCTGGCAGAATACTCAGAAGAGTCCTGGAGACCTGAGGAGACTTGCTGTCACTCAGACTCCAGTGAAAGACCATCAGCTAACACTGATGTGAAAACTCAAAAGGAGTAAATAATAATAATAATAATAATAATAATAATAATAATAATAATAATAATAATAATAATAATAATAATAGGATTGTTAAAAAAAATGATAAATTGGAATTAAACACATGAAATTCTGTTCCCTTTAATCCTGAGAGTAAAATACTGAGAGTAAAATCTAAAATCAAATCATTTTCTTTTTACAGCTGTTTTGCTTGATAATTCAACTATATTGGCATTTCATGCTAGTGTCATGGTTATAGTCTCCTGATTCAGGTTACAATCAATGAAAAGACTTTGTGTTTGTTATTTTCTTTCACACAGACGTTTGGAACCCGATTTTTTTCATAAAAGAAGATAACGTTTTAAAAAATCGAAAAACAATTACACTTTTCAAATAGGGTGTTGATTTCCTGGTAAGAGAGAGAGTACCTATGGTTTCGTATAATCATTATACGTGGAAGGTTTTGAAACGAGCGGCAGATAACGATGTCCTCGGGTATAATAGGAAAATCTAATACGAAAGGGATGAAAGTATGGGGGAAAATACTTGAGTGAGAAAAAAATTTCGCAATAATTTGATCGTGAAGGTGACGAATCCCACTGGAGTGAAATGCCAAGCTCACCTGATATTCTCTGACTGCCACCCACCGGATTTGGCTCTATGGCTTGGAGCACGGCCTCAGAATTGACGCTTTTTTAAAAGTGTGCCTGACATTGCCTGATTGTCGAGGTACTTGTAATCCGAGCAAAATTCACTAAACCATCCGAATCCTGTGCTGTGATCAACTGCGTTATTGTTACATAATTATTAGATCCCTAATTCTCTATAATATTTAAGAGTGAGTGACTCTTGACCTCACTCTCACCTTGCCTTTCGGGGATAAATTGTGAGAACCGGAAGGTATAGAAGATCCTGTCTTCCGGTTTAAGGATAGTAAGTAAGTCTCAGTCAGTTAGAAGGTAGGAGCCGAGCTCGTAGGATGTAAGTCTCACCTGCGCAGATGTCTGATTTGGGGATTTAAAAATAAAGGAAGATCAAAGTAAATCGAAGTCTTGTGTTATTACCTAAAAAACTAACAATGACACGGGCTTCTGATAAAGAGAAATCCCCAATAGAAGACCAGACCGAAATCCCCAAGTCAACTCCAGACGCTAGGCCTTAGAAGATATCCAAGATGTTAGAAGAAATAGAAAAGCCGGCCAGAAGAAAATACGACCAGAAGTAAGAAGTAAGAAAGGGTATACAACATTATCATTTTTGCAAAACAAACGATATTGGTTGCTCTCGCGGTGGTAAGGTCAAGTTCAGGCTCATAGATCATGTTCCTCAATCAGAATTCGTTAAAAGATCATGCCTTTAAATTACTCATATAGTTAATCAATACACAAACGTGTCAGTGCACCATATACCACGAAACTACCAACCTCAACTACCATGGATTGAACTATTTGGTCAAATGATATACGCGCCGTAAACGAGCATTTACCAAATTATTGTTAAACTCAACCTAGTATCTCAACTCATCGCAGTGAGCTAATGGATAATGAATATAGGTTGCTCTCCCGAATGGGAATGATCTTCTCGTCGAATGCACTATGAAAATCTGTTTCGAAGAGAAGTCTTTAAGAAATTTAGATCTGAAAAGAACATGATGATAAAATTCGAAAATAGATATGTATTTGCATGAATCTGTTTCCAAACAGTAGAAATTAACTCTATTAATGATAATGTTTATATGTAAACCAATTCAATTCTGAAAACATTGGTTATATGATTTCTATTGATAGGAACAAAATAATGTTTCTTCCTCACGCTTTATCGCATTCAGTAATCAGAATTATAATATTTTTTTTATCGCTGATTTTTGTATAGAATATTCACTTGTGAATATTCTAAAACAACTGTACCATTCTAAGTTCAGAAAAACAATACCTCCTTAAGATATCTAAATGAATAAATCAAATATTGATGTTAATCTTTGGAACAGACGCTTAATTGAATTTAATTGATTTTCATAAACAAGTTTTTCAGGGTTAACTTTAGAAAACCTTCGATTAAGCCTAAAATTTACCGTATTGAAACACGGCCTGCTAAAAGTAATTTTACAAACAAGATGCTAAAGAGATTTTATACATATCACTTAATGATCACAATAAACATAAAATCATAATCATTAGAAAAAAATCTAAACTGTATTAACACTACAATTAACAGGGAACAAATGAATTCATATTAATTAAAACAAATATATGTAAATTGGAGAAGCGTGAATGGCGTTGTGGCTATTGTTATAGAGAATTGACTTTAGGTGTGAAGTTCAAATTATATACGACGATGTTTGCAATTCATTAAGATGTAACGTCTTTGGTAAATACATTAATACATCTCTTCTAAGTCATGTATAAAAGGTAGGTCAGACGGTACTCTCTGATTTTATCTGACAATTAAAACCAAACGTCACCGTTACATGAGAGTTAGATGTCAATAAGAACACCCTTCCGATAGAAATCTCGGCCACATAGAAAGTTCAGATTCAAAGAGATCATGTGCAAAATGGTGGCAAATATTAAGATGAAATAGAAAACAGTTATTTGAAAGGGTGGGGGTGCTGAATCTTGAGCAAGTTTAATCATAGCATTTATAAATATGATAGCCTATTAGAAGAGTTTATTTTCAATTATCATCATGATCTCTCTCTCTCTCTCTCTCTCTCTCTCTCTCTATATATATATATATATATATATATATATATATATATATATATATATATATATATATATTAATAATATGTAAAATAATTGTATATAACTGTCATGAGGATCCCAGCGAGAAAATACGGAGGGATATATTCTGATTTTATCGGTTTTCTAACCAGCTCTACAAATCTATTGGTACTTTTATATTCTGTCATAATTCCAAATTATACGGTTACGTCTTTTTTATCGATGGTCAAAGTTCTGACTCGCCCGATTTTGTGTCATTTCGTTAAATCAACCTCTTTTTTTAAAAACAAAAAAATAAAGACACACACACACACACACATATATATATATATGTGTATGTGTGTATGTGTGTGTGTGTGTGTGTGTGTGTGTGCGTGCGTGTGTGTGTCTTTGTATGTGTAATAACTATAAAACTATCAAATATAACTAATAACTCTATGAATATTCGTAAAGTTTAATTCGTTCAGTAAAGAAATTAAGTTTGTCATGTGTGTGTGTGTGTGTGTGTGTGTGTGTTTGTGTGTGTGAGGGAGAGAGAGAGAGAGAGCGAGAGAGAGAGAGAGAGAGAGAGAGTGTGTGTGTGTGTATGTATGTTTTTGTGCGTTTGTATGTTGGTAATAGATATCACATGCATATATATTTTCTATCTGTCAAATAATAATGCTACAAACCACATGAAGCATTTTGTTTGAAATATTGTTTATGTCTGTGAAATGATCATAATGCAAGACAACCATCTAACATTAGGAAATATTCATTGATAAAACTAATATTACATAAAAAATAAAGTTATGATATTTTTCATGAATTGCTTTCTGATCAGTGAAAAATCAAGACTTAGAAAATCTCGTCTTTACATTTGCAGTATGAATTATGAAAATCGGATTACGATGAACGTTAACCTCATGAAGATGATAAAGAGTTTATAATCCCCACAAAAATCTACTTTAGTGCCACTTGTCAACTTATATATATATAATCTGAATACAAATATTTCAATTGATATATATATATATATATATATATATATATATATATATATATATATATATATATATATATATATATATATGCGGGTGCGTGTGTGTGCATAGACATACATGCTATACACTGCTGCTAAACCAACAATCATGTCCAGAATCGAATTTCTACTTATCTTGCTCTTCCTCTCTCTCCTTCAATATATACATATATGTATATACATACATATACATACATACATATATATATATATATATATATATATATATATATATATATATAAGTTAAAAGAAAGGAAATGAATCCGACAATATGAGTATGAAAAGGTGGAATGAAAACATCACACAATGCTGTTAAAGATAAAACAATTTATAATATAATCATAGCTGATACTGATCAATATTTCGATTTTACAAAAATCATCATCAGAGCTCATTCAATCAGTATCAGCTATGATTATATTATCAATTGTTTTCTCTTTAACAGCATTGTGTGATGTTTTCATTCCACCTTTTCATACTCATATATATATATATATATATATATATATATATATATATATATATATATATATTATATATATATATTAGTGCGTGTGAGTGTGTGTGTGTGTGTGTGTGTGTGTGTGTGAAGAAAGAACCTGCCGAAAGTTCTATTTATATAACATTTTCCTTTTGAATGTCTTTCTTGTATATACATTAATCACACTCTGAATATAAAGTGTTCTATTTATGTCCATGGCTGTATTAACCCTACGAAACGTTACCGATGGCATTTTGGCATCAAAGTTAACATAAAAGAAGCCCTCCAATTCCACAGCTACAGAAACAACCCTTCAGGGACCAAAAGAATCCTACTTGTTCAGACAGGCACTCTATTTCTTATCTTTATATTCCCCGTTAATTGTTCCTCTGGTAAAATACCACACAGACTATGTTACCGGCAGCACAGAAAGGCAAATGGATTTCCTTAAAGTATAAATCATTAGATTTTAATTACCTTTGATATAAATTTGTCTATTAGTTCAACTATAATTGTTATATACCATCACTGGGCCTGACAATGTTGTCAGCGTACAAATATATGTTCATCATTTCCTAAACATCTATTGGTTTACAATCTGGAGACAAGGAACACCACCTCTCTATAAATAAAGAGCAATCCTTGTAGAACCTAGCATTTGACTTTGCAGAATGACAAATCTAAGGATTAAAGTATCATTTTCCTCCGGATTTATATTTAAGATAGACTGTGTTCAAGTGTCTCTTGGATTTTGTGAAATTCCTATTAACAATAACTTGACAGCATAGCCCACAGCCACTATAGTCACCACGACACCTATGAATAACCATTTTTAGTGTATCTTATTGTAAATCTTATCCCCCCACACCAACAGAAATAGATCTGTAGTCATCAGTTCATGAGTTTTAAAGAACATTTGGATTGTTCAGATCACACTTAAGAATTAAGGAGTTCTTTGAGGATTATCACTGCCCTCTAGCAATTGTCTTCTTTGTGGCATTTACACAAACAGGTTTTTGGTTTAGTTTGCCCTAGTAGTAGATGAAAGTTACTAACCAAGGCGCTGGAATTACACTTACTGTAAGTTTACTGATTTCAATTATTTACTTATATAAATGTTAACTGTTACTATTTAATAAAGTAAAATCCTTTTAGTATGTTTTTTAAGCAATACAGATATACAACACCGAGAATGGACACACGATGGATAAATAGATAGATGATAAATTATAAGATTAAATATATTCGGCAATGAAGATGAATGGATAAAATATTTAGATTATTAGTAGATGTTAGTAAACAGTAATGTGTACCTTCATTAAAATATGTTCAACTTATATTTCGTTTGTACTTCCTTTTTTATAGTTTTAAAAGAACGTAAATGCTCTAAAATAAAATCGATAGGGTTGGAGCATAATAATACTGAAATCAATAACATTAAGTTGTTGTTAACTGTGGCATTATTTCATCCACTTTACATATATGAACGCGCACACACACACACACACACACACACACACACACACACACACGATAAACACTTAATTATGTTTTTTTCTGCTACTTGTTTTCTTTTAAATTGACATTCTCCATCTGAAATTAAATTAGAATTTGAAATTACTTCAGTTGCCAACCAATTCCTTATTTCTTTGTTGGTATTCCAGAACTAATCTGAGAATTTCTTTGACTAATAATTGATTTTATTATATAAGAGTCAACCACTTTATGCGATCATCATAAGAATATTGAATAATTACTTTCGTTACTATTTTTCTTCTCGGTTTGCTGAAAGAAAATCCATTACTGTTAAAAGATGAACATTTTAACTTGTTTAAGAAAGTGAAGTTAAATTTCTATG
>CM042158.1:69349039-69364039 GCA_023376005.1 Doryteuthis pealeii
CTAATCTTTTTAATTACATTTTATGTCTGTTGTCCTTCCTAATTATTTTACATCTTCCATAGAATCAATCAGTTCAGAGAAACGGAAAATACTATCAATAATGCTAACAAAGTTATGTGTAACTTTTTTTTTCTTTTAAGACAGAGAAAACGAAAAACTAATCAAGACTAAAAACTTTCATCGCAGTCGACATCTTACTTTTGAAAGTTGTTTAAATGAGAAGAGAAATATTTACTACAAACGTTATTTGTTCCGCTAGGCATGGTTATCAAAGAAAGAGTCGTGTTGTTTCGAAGATGATTGTGAAGTAAGTTCGATTTTCCTGTTATGATTAGCAGCCATGAGGAACGCGTGTCTAATCAGGTTAGAACAGACAAGAACTGATTTTTACTAATATTGTGTGTCGACAAAAATACATTCACAAATACATTAAAGAAAAAACTATTGAAAATACTGACACATACCACATATAGTTATTATTTTTAAAGAAAGGCAAATGTCAATGTAGACACCCAAAAATTTAGCCGTTTCATAAACCCAACTTTCGCTTAAAAATGTTTCCGAATTTCTATTCAGAAATCATTGCATACAATTATGCAAAGGTCACTTCGACTTTGAAATAGTTGCATTTTGTAATGAATTACCATTTACTCAAAAGGATCCTAACAATGTGGCATTCGTAACTACTGACGTAACTTGTAGATTTATTTTAGCTACAATATTTATTTTAGCTACAATAATCCAAATAATACTAATTCTTATTAATTTTGAAACTCTTTTTGATTAAGCATTTCCAGTATCATTACTAATTTATATCTAGTTTTATTCCATCTTATTATTGTTGCTTCTCTGGGATGATATACTCTTGACTACTGCTAAGAGTGAAATATGAATTAGATTTAATTTAACAGTTATTAAATCAAATGTAAATCATACAAATCCTGTTAAATATAAATGAAATTGGATTTTTTAAAAAATACAAGACAATTTAATTGAATATACAGAGTTTGAAAAAATTTGATATCCTTTAAGGGGTTTCATAAAATTGATATATTTTCATGATCTAATAACTTGACCATTTCTTATTCCTATGATCTCTAATTTTAACAGCATGTGTAGGAAAATATTTGGAATTCTATGTTTAATATTTAAATGCCTTTTCTTTCCCAGGGAATAACATTTCTATACCTGAGAAGAAAAAAATTAACCATATAATTTTGAATTATTTTACACATGCTGTTAAAATTTGATACCATTTGAACGAGAATTGGTCAAGTTATTAGCATATTGATAGTGTCTCAAGAATTTAATATCTACATCACAAGACAGTTGTTTCAAATTACGTTTACTTATCTTATAGGCGTGATTTATCTAAATATTTTTCAAATTGTTTACAAGATGATTGCAAGACAGTAACATGATAACGTTTTGCCCAATCTAATATGTATTTTCAACAGCTATAGCTTTTAGCAGCCCGGCTAAAAATGAAGCTGGGTGTTGCCGAATGCTTTGAAAAACTTCAAATGTTTTCTGCACGGATGGCGTTATCCATTTTTTCCGTTTATTTTCATATTGTTCCTTGATAACAGAAACATAATTCTGTCTGAGTAATGTTATCTTTTTCAAATTTGAAAATAGGCTAACGTTTCATTTAAAATAAAGACATCTTTCTATAAAAAAAATGAATAAATAAAATTCCGAAGTGTTTATGATTCAATGCGAAAGGAGGAATGTAATTCAACAACGCCTTGATGCTTAACTCAAAAATAGACTCCTAACTAACTATAGAATATACATGGGTTTTACTGTAATTTAAGAAATTTCAAATTCCAGAGGCACTTAGTTAATTTAAGGAGGATTTTACAACCAAAGGTAGGTTTTCTTGTTGATAGACCATTGATCATTCCACAGTCGAAATATTGTATTGATAAAAATGTAAACAAAACGTACAATCAAAACTGGTTTTAAATTCACAAACGGTACGAGTAATCTAATGTTATCTCTTAATTAAAACCACAACAAAATCCTCAAATTACATACTTAAATATTGCAATCAGTTTAAAAACATGACACAAGTCCATAATTGTATTATTATGCAATGATCTCCGCGATCACACCCTAGCTGAAGTTTTGAGATTTGATTAACGGTTAGGGTTGGAGTTCATTTTCAATTGAAGGAAGTGATGCAATAGTTTGGAGTTTGGGCAGTTGGATTACTGAAGTAAAACTAAGCAGCAGTAATTTTGTGATTTATTGTTTTAGAATTCCCTTTTTATGAGTTCCATATATAATTGTGAAATGCAGGAAAGTTCCAGCTGACAAGGAAGAACGGTTTGGAAACTCATGGAGATAGTCGGTCTGAATTATCAACTTACCATAGGAACAAAGCTGTTTGTCTGCTGTGTTTTGCTTTTGCTTTTTGTTTTTTGTTTTTTGCTTTGTTTTTTGTTTTTTGTTTTTATTTATTTAAGCACCGGGATGAAGACAATACATTATTCTTCTCAATATCCTTTGAGATACGAATATTTCCGCGTGCCAACAAGATTACATTATGCCCAGTAGTATAGTTAATCTATAAATTTACTTTTAATGACGGAAACTAAGGAAATTTTACGTAAATCGTTAAAGTCACTACTTAACTTTTATAAATAGGAATATAGTTTCTTCTATAACTTTTTACATAATAATAATAATAATAATAATAATAATAATATAATATAATAATAAAGAAGAAGAAATAGAAGAAGAACTGGAGGAAGAGAAATAATAATAGCAAGTGTAGGATGTGTTGAAACAAATAGGAAACTGCCAATCATATAATAAACGAATGCAGCAAACTGGCACAAAGGGATTAATAGACAAGTTATCATTAGATGGTAAAGTTGATCCATTGGTAATTGTGCAAGAAATGTAATATTGAACATACTACCAATTGGTATATGGACAAACCAGTATCCGTCCTAGAGAATAAGACCCATGAGTTTCTCTGGTATTTTGAGATACAAATGGATCACCAAATACCGACCAGATGACTAGACCTATAAAAAAAAAAACATGTTATTTAGTGGATTTTGCCGTTCCGATTGACCACAGAGTAAAGAGGAAACATAAACGATAGACAAATACTTAGGACTTTTCAGATAACAAAAACTGTAGAACATGAAGGAGAAGGTGATGCTAATTGTAGTTGATGCCCTTGGAATGGTCCCCAAGGGTTTGGAAAATAAAATTTAATTGAATTGCGAATTAGAGGAGGAATACAGACCATCCAGACAACAGCATTGTTAAAATCGGCTAGAATATTTGGATGAGTCCTGGGGAGACTTGCTATCAGACAGAATCCCTGACTGACCACCAGCAAATAGTGGTTTGAAAAAACTCGATTAATAATAATAATAATAATAATAATAATAATAATATATTATTATTATTATTATTATTATATTATTATTATTATTATTATAATATTATTATTATTATTATTATATTATTATATTATTATATATAATAATATTATTATTATCATTATTATTATTATCATTATATATAACAATAATTATCATTATTGTTATTGTTATTGTTATTGTTGCTATCGTTTGTCTTCTTCTTCTTCTTCTTCTTCTTCTTCTTCTTCTTCTCCTCCTTCTTCTTCTTCTTCTTCTTCTTCTTCTTTGATTTCGTTGTATCTATGTAACGAGTGCTAGGGCTATTAAACATGTACCGCAAGTAATGATGAATTGGATGGAACATTTATTATTTATGTCCGAATGAAATTCAAGTAATTACATATATCTATTATGCACATATATCTACAACTGCTTTGGATCCATTTGGTTATAAGGACAAACATATTTTGAAGTTTGACCAATCATAAGCACTTCGCATATTTCATTCTTTCCAGGTACACTGTTGATAACTCACTCACCCTCTTTAGAATAAACCTAGTGACTCAATAACTACAGGTATTATTTTTCTTTTTAGCTGCTATATCCTGCCAATTACTACATACACATATGTTTATGAGTTAAGGTTTCCAAATTATTTTAGTTTAATGTTTTGATAAGCTTCTATCGGAGTTTAGACCAAAAATTAAAATCCAATTTAAAATACTTGGCCTGTTTGTACTGATGTTTCCGTCTGAATGTATTGTTATATGTTTTGCTACAATGATTGGTTCTGATGAATAATGATAGTGGTTCTTACTCTTAGGTGCATTGTAGTGTCTGCCTATAGACGAGTGTAAGGATTGTGTAATTCCGTTATATCTCAAGGTATACTCACTTGCTGCGTGATCAGATCATCCTGATACTATATAATAAAGTGTTAGATTCATCATCACATTATCGGTATTTTGGGTCAGCACCATTTTAACCATAATTTTCTGATTTTTTTTTCTGCAAATATTTTTTTTGGATTTTAGCCACAATTTATCAGCTGTCATGATCCCAGTCGGGTATTGGTCATTAAAATGTTTATTTTACCAGAACTTAAGTAAGGTTCTCAGACCTTCTTTAGAATTTGATCTTGTTTACTTTAGTTGGATATTCAAAACTCTATATCGTTTTCAAGTTGGAAGTTTAATTGCCTTTTGTATTTGTTTGTTCCGTTGGTGATATTCTATTATTTTAGGGTAATTTCAATAAGATTATTATCTATCTATTTTGAATATAAGTGTCGGGTTCTATAGTTGTTTTTTTATAGGATTGTTGAATAAGGCGTCGACTTCCATTTTTCATTCGCCTTGGGGGTGATACATTTTGTTTGCTGTTATTTTGTATTCTTTTGACTGTCGTTTCTTAGTCAAGATCCTTTTGATGATACTGAAACTATATTGATGACTGCAACTGAAAAGGAATTCATAGATTAAGTTCTGTTTTGTAAGTTAATTCTGTTTTCGTAGACAGTATTATTTTCTTAGAGTACCGCTGATCTTTCCTTCATGTTTTATGTGGCATTTCTAACCCACTTTTAAGCTTAGATATGTAAAGGCCATTTTCCTTCCATTTCGTTGAATTTAGTGTATACATCCAGAGAGATGAATGATGAAGCTATTAACTTTGCTCGTAAAAAAATTTATAGTAGACATATATTTTAAATTACAAAAAGTTTTCCAGTAATAATTACACGTCATTCGTTTAAGGAAACGTTGAATAATTCTTGAAAAATATATTTTGTATCCAAATGTAGTGTAACTAAATTTTTTGGATGATATATTAAGGATAAACATAACAACGATGGAGATAAGTATTACTCGGAATGTACTACACTTTTTGTTTGTGATACCTTTATATTATTACAATGGTACAAATAGTTTTTGTATTCCACAGTGTCATTTTTATTGAAGAGAATTCTTAATCATAGGTGATAGAGAATTCCAATCCATTGTATAACTACAGTGTGAGGGATATTATTGTATACTTTGTTGTAGTGAATCCATTCTGTTCTTAAAATTAGTATACTCTGTTTTTGCTGAGATTTTCTAAAATCACTCTATTTATAAACTGTTTCTCCTCAAAACATGAGTTTACCTTGCTATTTTCATTACTGAAAGGGGGAATGCAGTTCAGGTCAAGGAAAAAGAAAACTCGCTTACATGTTTATAGCAAATATGTACTTTTCTATTTCTCTGAATTTTTTAGATGAGACTTGATAATTCGTATTATTTGAATTATTCGGACTATTGTGCTAATCTTTATTGTACAGATAACGATAAAGATGAGGACAATAGTTCGATTAATCGAAATGATAATAATGTAGTTCTATTTTTAAATCTTATTTTGGTCGTATGAATTTAACTCCTTTAACTAATCAGGTCAATATCGCGTATATATTCTTCTGTCTTCTAATCCAGTTAAACTCTTTTATCTCTAATTCAGATTTTTTAGACATTTTCTAGATTTTTATTCTCATGTGGTTCTTTAATATCAACTATTTGTTTCTCAAATATAACTTCTCAGTGACTTTTTTAAAAATATTGTTCGGCTTGTCGAATATGATTTTATTTCGTATTCTTTGTGGTTTGACTTGTATCTCAATTAACTGTTTTGGCATTTGGTATTTCGTTCCTATTTGATAGTTTGAACTTTTGTTTAACTTTTCTGCTTTAATGATTTTTCACGTTATTCCCCTTTGATAGTTCTTTTATTATTGATCATTTTCCTCTGAGCAGTTCTACTTCATTTTGTATTTGGCTTCCAGATGGCTTGTTTCTATATATTGATGGTATTGTTCTTGATTTAAAAACTCATTTATGCTTCTGGTTATAGAAATAGGTAAAATTATTTATTAAGTTATGGTATATATTTGTCTGGTTCTTTTAAAACTAGTGCAAGGGTATCATTCTACCCCCTACTCTCTCTCTCCTCTCTCTCTCTCTCTCTCTCTCTCTCTCTGTCTCTGTCTCTGTCTCTGTCTTGTCTCTCTCTCTCTCTCTCTCTCTCTCTGTATTTATACACACACACACACACACACACACACACACATGATGGCAGCAAATTCGTGTTCAAGTATTGCCATTGCTTAATATATAAATATTAAAATTTTTTTAAGTTCAACAGTTCAAAGAATATAATGGTGAGCTTCAAAAAATTCAACAATGAGCTGCACGAAAGTGGCTCTTTAGTCCTGCCAAAGTCCTGCACATATTCCCACATTTAAAGGTAATTCCAGGGAGTACAGGGTATTTTATTAGTCCATCCCACCGATGCACAGATTGGTGACTGATCAGGCCAGCTTTGCTCATACATAGCCTTCCACACTGGTCACATAGTAGACCGATTTTAAGCCCTTGGTTGTCTACTTTTTTATTCTTGCGAATATCTCGTTTCAACTGCTCATGCTGTATACGGTTGGTCTCAAACTTTTTTGTGCCCTCCTGTAAAGCTCTTCTCCACTGTCCACGGTCCAAAGCCTTACTCTCCCAGGTCTTCTCATTGATGTTACATTTTTTCAAGGTCGACCTCAGGCAATCCTTGTATCTCATCTTGGGCCCTTGAGCCAAACTCTTTCCGTTTATAAAGTTCCCCATAGAACAGTCGTTTAGGAAGTCGCCCATCGTTACATCCTATATTTGATTATGAGAGATTCTATGCTTTGACATTTGGCTCGCTCCAGAACCGCGATGTCACTGGCGTACATTTGCCAGCGCACCCTAATATGTATCGTAGGCATTGCTGGTGAAAGCGCCGAGACGTTTAAGATGTTTCTTGTACGTGGTCCCGGTTTCACAAGCATAAAGGAGAGCAGATAAAATACATACAACATATACCTTGACTTTTGTTGCAACTGAAATACCACGGCAAATCCACAACCTTCAGTTTAATTTTCCAAATGGATCACTTGCCCTGCTGATCCGAAAGCAGATTTAATCAAGGGAACCAGTCATGTTTAGCGTGCTACCAGGTACACAAACCTCTTTACAACTGCTAACTTCTGCCCATAGAAATAGATAGCCGGTTCATAGTATGATTCACCTGGTATCGGTTGATACATAAGAACAGAATTCTAAGTCCAAATGAACTGCAAGCAGCTTCAAAGGCATCCATGAGGCGTTGCATATCAGTCCGTGAATGAGCAACAGGATCTCAATCATCTGCATAGAGCAAGTCACGAACAGCATTGGTAAATACCTTGGTATGTGCACTAAAATGTATGATGTTGAAAAGCTTCCCAGTAGTTCTATACCGAATATACACACCATCAGAACAATCCTTGAATGCCATTCTAAACACCATGGCAAACTACATAGCAAATAGTGTGGGTGCTGTAATATCCCCTTGTTTAACACCGTTTTCCACTGAAATAGATCAGCCAGTATCCCTACAATGTTGACACTCTATGTATTTACACACACACACACACACACACACACACACACACACACACACATATATAATATATATATATATATATATATATATATATATATATATATTATATATATATATATATAGGTTTGATTTGCTGTTTTGATTGTTTATAGGTGCTTTATGTTGCATATTTCATTGTATTTTATGTTATTCATCTATGTTACTAAGGGATCTTCTGTTCCAATATCATAATTCTATTTTCTTCCTCAAACCTATAGTCCTGGTATGATGTTAAACTGCATGTAGTGGTGAGGTTCCATTTCCGAAGCTCTTCATTGCCATTACTTCCATCTATGAGTTAAGTGGATAAAAATGAGTTTAAAATTGAATAATTAACAAGAAGAAATGAAACAAATGTATTTGTCATAAAATAACTGAATGTTTGAGATGTCGTAAAATCCAACTAAATTACCAAACATCAAACCGACAGATTTGTCATCAAATGGAATTTTACATTTGTTTTCTCGTATCCTGTTGATATCGATTATAATACCAAAGAACGAAAGACGGTGTCGTAAGTATGTCGCTTAATTAACTCTGAGAAAGAATATCCAGTTCTGAAAAGATGTAGGGGGGTAATTGGTACCTATTCATTACCATTATCCCGAGGTCCATTTGTATATCAAAATCACAGAATATTTTCGCCAGTATGCTTAAATCTTAATATCCTGCAAAATTCAGCAAAATTCACATTTATCCCCTCTTGTATTTTAATGTGTGCTAGGTTACTGCATTTGATTATTATTCGGTGGGTTGGTTCGTTAGTTGGGTTTTACATGACAACCTACTGCGTCATTTTATGCCGAAAACCTTTTGTTTCATTCATTCTTAATGGATATACATTTTTTGTAAACTCATTTTAAACACATATTCTAAAAATCATTTTCTTCTATTCAACTTATACATGGACCCAAAAAGCTAACTACTACTACTCCGGGCAGTACTGGTAAGAAGGTGTACTCCACATTCCCAGAGCTCCAAGAACTAGGACTTCATTATCAGATAGACTTATACTTTATACCCAGAACAATAAGACCATCAGCCACTACCTTCTAGAAAAAACTTGGGACAGTCATAAGTGCTAAGGCTTGATGTGACCAATCGATTGATCAAACGGGCCTCTCCGACCGCCCGTTTAGCCTAAGAAACAAAGTGAACTGTTCCATGTCATGGACTGCTAAGCCGCCAAGGTTATTTCATCATCATGGGTTGCCACCGAATGACATCTGCAGAGGTGCAGTCGGTGTATTCTAAACTCCATCCGACAGGACTGCGATTATGATGGGATTAACTGTTTTATCGCTGTTACCACATACAAACTTTTGTTTTTGCTTTGAGGTAATTACTTTTTATAGAATTATGTTGTGCTACATTTAAAAGTTTTTACTTTTTTTACTGAGCTTTCCCCTTCTACACCGTGTTCGGTGCATTTGTTGTAAACTGTACTAGTTCTACAATCAGGATAAATGGCGGAGTAATATGCTTGATTTATATGTATTTTCAACGAAATATTTCTTCGTATTTTAGTTAGTAGAGAAGCTGATATGTGTAACCAGACATCAAAGGAAAAAAAAGGGGACCTCACTCAAAGCTTCACTCAGAGTTTATCAATTATTGTGTTCGATTTGCTCTTTTGCTCGCTGCTTTAATATGAAGACATGAATGAATTTTGATACAATATCCACTAAATATTACAAAAAAGCGTTAAATCAAATTTCGCCTATGTGTGTTATTTAAACATAGAACAGTAGAATTGTCGGAATATAGAAGCTTGCATACCAATGTTGGTAGCTCAAATCAAATGGTTTGACTAACTTTTGGAAAGAAACAAAAACATGATTAGTATAGTTATGTTTATCTATGAATAGCTGAAAACATGAGGCTGCGAAATTCAATTTCATGACTATTTTAGATTAAATATTTTTGAATCATTATTATAAAAAACATCTGGGAAATGTCAATAACCTCTGCGCCATTCAATTAAGGCTTGAACCAAAATATTTCTTGTGGGCGTGTCATAAGTATTCTCTCGTTGGTTTTGTTTATTGACTCTGTCCATCTTCACATTTATTCAGACACACAGGAAAGTAAATCACTTTTCGTACAAATAATCCAATGACAAAATACTGGAAAATTATATGAAAATGAGTTTGATTTCCACAAATTATAAACATTTTGGACGTAAATTGTCCAAAATAACGTCAGTTTAACATATATCACTCATATCATGGTTGATATGATTAATTTGACGAAGTCTTCCAAGTTTCTCGCAAATTACATGGTTTGCTCTTGCAATAACATTGCAGTATCACAGTATTACAAGATAATCTTAGTACCATTAGTATAGAGGGAATTACTCTAAGAATGGTTTGTTTTGAAGAAAATTCTAGATTAACTAAGCTAAGAGGAAACCCAAATTTTCACTGTCGCGCAACCCAGACTTTTATCCCATTAGGCAGCTATTAAATATCTAAATTCAAAATCCAATTTTGTAGACAGAATAAATATACGTACACTGTTCGTAAAATGAATACTATATTAGACACAGAACAAAGACAACTTGAATCAAGCTGCAACCAATAAACGATGAGATAATGGTATACAATAATATTATTTTATAAGTTAGTTTTTTTTTACCAATGTGTGTACTTTTCTCAATTACACGTTCCTTTTCTCAACTTACGTAGTTTACTCCTCCTGTCAATTCCACTTACCATACAACCCACAATACATTTCTGTTTTCTTTCTTCCATCCCTAATTTTGTTAATATTCTTCATATTCCCGGGGATCGCCCATGGCGTAATTACTAACAAGCGAGTTCGAACACCAATCGTTATATCACATTCCCTTTCGAACTTATAACCTTTTGGAAAGGTATGAACCTCGTTATGCCCCAACTATCAGTTAAATAATATCACTACCCTTCTTCTACAAGGTTAGCTTTGGCATCTAGTAAGACAAAAATTTGGTATGCAATTAAACAAATAAATCCTCATATATCTCGTACATTTTCAAATTTATACATAAATATGTCCAATTTCCCAGTTTGTTTAAAAAAACATAGTAAATACTTACGTAATTTTATTGACGCATGTTAAATCTATCGAATTTACTGCATATATAATTCCTTAATATATATATATATATATATATATATATATATATATATATATATATAATATATATATATAAGAGAGTTTCATAATTTGCTTGAAGCATTGTGTATGTATTGGTTAGGTGGTTGATTTAGAAGGCTATCACAATGCAGTTTGGAATAAAAAAAATAATAATACGGTAACAAAGGTGTTGTGTGTTGACCTGTATTAATTATTATTATTATTATTATTATTATTATTATAAAAAAAATATTATAATAAAAATACAGGTCACACAGAGCACCATTGTTACCGTATTATTATTATTTATTATTCCAAACTGCATGTGATGGCCTTCTAATTCAAACTCCTAACCAAGTATATTATAAAAATTATTAATATATATAAATATATATAATTATATATATATATATATATATATCATTAGAATTTATTCTGGACTACGCATCAAACAGTAATAACTTCAAATATACGCAATGCATTCTAAGCTGATTCTTCAAAATTTGTTATACGTACCTTAGACATGAGGGAGTATGAGTTCCTCACTTATTGCTGAATTCATGGGGATGTTGATGGTAGTAGTTTCACTATTATGAATAATAAAGTTATATCAAATAAAGAATCATTCGCTCTCATTTATAACCATATGCAATGCAAGTATAAAACCTCATTTGGTGAAGATGAGTACAGTAATCTAGTCCAATAAGATATAGCCATAATTTTATATTAATAAATTGATTTTGCATCTATAAAAATAAAATTAATGTCGACTTATAATAATTAGAAGAGTTCTGGGAGAGACAGGAGGGGATTGTCACACAAGCTCAGTGAAACCAAGTTGAGAATGGGGTGAAAACCTCTAAAACACAAATAATATAAGTAAAACAAGACACACAGACCAGAGAGACAGATACACACACACACAACACACACAACATACGCACACCAACTTTATTGCTGATTTTGGGCGATTTGGCATTTTCAAACGACAACGTGTGGCCTGTAAAATTTGATGCAAACTTTACATGCAAACTCTGTTTGATTATATTTTCTTTGTTTAACCGACAGAGCCACAGTCAAACTAGCAGATAAAATCAAAGACCGCTTTCAATGCTACTATGTATACTTATCGGAAAACTATGCATTTTATATCTCTATTGGTATATGTATACCGTAGACAATAAAACCCTTAGAATACTTTGAAAATATTATTGATATTAACATTGAAGTAATACCAAAGAAATATATAAAATATGTTATCAGGAAAAGTATGGAAAATGATTATTTGTCAATAATTTAAATTCATTAGGTTGTATGTCTTGGTATTTGAATATTCTTACAAATATTGATGTCGATTTTAGTGTTAAGAGATGCAAAACTGCGATAATAAATATATTCGAATTTATGTCATACTGATTTGAGTGCTAATCAATAAAGTTGGCTTGAGAGAAACTTTGGCACATTCTATTTGATAATAGATAAAATATTTGATACGATACACAAATTGGGCAAAATGGCGTAAAGAAAGAGATAAGCCTCGATGGAAAGAAAGCCTAATGCTTAATTTTATATGCATCAATATAGAATTGTTCACGCTTGAAAAGGTACAAGAAATTAAAATCAATGGAGCGAAAGACTAAGTCTATAAGAGTCATTTTAAATGAATGTCACAGAGAGTTTAGCAAATATTCTGCAGTGTTAGCTTGTCTCTGTTTTGACACATTTATTATTTACATTATCAACGTCTATGAATTGCTTTAGATATAATACAGAATAATCCACGTTCATATGATGATATATAATAATAATAGATATCAAACAAATATAATAATATAATATACAGATAATATTATATATATAATATAACATATATATATAATATATATATACTATATATATTTATATATATATAATGATCAAACAATAGATGATAAAAATCAAAAGCACTATATATAAATGTATAGATAATACTCATATATCATACGGGGATATTATATTATAATAATATATAATTATAGGTAATATAGAATATTGGTAGTTTTATTTTTTTTTGTTATTCAAACAAATTTGATATAAATAAACAGAATCCTTATTATTTTCAATTTTTTTTTCTTTTATTTTGAAGCTTCTAATAATCTTTGTTGGTTAATGATGCTTGGAATAGCATAATGATTTGTCTCCGAATGAGTCATTGTTGGCAGACCAAGTATTTCGGTCTCTATTCGAACATTGTCAAGATCTGTCTATCATTATTAAACACTTTTAACGTGTTATAATAAACTAGTTTTATATCATCAAGGTGACGTTATTCAAGGGTGCTGTTGCAATTAGTGTGAATATGTATGAACACTGAGGGCAAGCTATGGAAGTAAGATAATAGTAACTTATATAATAGTATATATACAATTATAAATATAATATATATATTATTATATACTTAGTCAATAATACATATTATATGCAATAATTTACATAAAGGTAATTCAATATATATATAAAACAATAATTATATAATAACATATATAGGAATACAATTTATATTATAAATTGTTATTAAATATAGTACTTTATTATGTATTATAGTAATTATTTAAAATATACAATAGATTAATATATAATATATATAATATGTAATATAATAATATTATATAGATCATCGTATTTTTAATTAAATACTATTAGTATTGATTTATATTTATTATAAAAAATGATGCTTAATGTGAGTTCAACTATCTTCATCAAAAGTGACTCTTGCTTATTGATGAATATGAAAATATCGTTTTCTTTTTCTCAGTTTATAAATTTTTTTTATTTTATCATAGAAATAATAAGAGAATATTAAACATTTTATTTACATAATAACTATAACATATAATTTATTGTTAGTGACATTTATTAATTTTTCTTGTAGAAAAAGCAAATTACATAAACACACCGAGAGTTGATACGTTTGATGTAATACGGTTTTTACTAGATCGGTTCGTCATATGGTACAGAACAAAAGTTAATTTTTTTTATATCGGCAAACGTCAAAAATCTTCTCCTCGCTTTTTCCAACGAATTTTTAATTTTCAAATAAGATTCCACTCTGATGAAGAGTCGAATTTCCTTTGTGTAGGGGAATAATATTTTAACTATTTTTTCTAATGTATTATGGGTTATTATTTCCTGTTCAATTTGTTTTACGTTATATTAATAATAATATAATAGTTTGAATAATGTACACATAGATAACTCCTGACCGAAACATGTGTAAGGATATTGTTAAAATTATCCTTTATTATCCATTCTGTACTTTCTTTCCTTTATTCATTCTTTCAACATACCGTCGGATTCAATTCCAGTTTCATTTTTACATTTATAATATTATATATATAATATATATATATTATATAATATATAGAATATATATGCGTGGGTATTAATAAAAAATATACTGTGTTAAATTAATCTTTAGACCAAAATTATTTTGAGATAGTGGCACTGACAATTCACAATTTTAATTAGAATGTCTTGTTTATTGTAGCTACATAATAACGTGAAGTGCCAGGTAAATCTTCAACAGCACTGAATTGACCGCATAACAGCTGCCAACTTGTCACTCATGAGTTGGCTACCACGAAGCCCATATATAACCGTTTTTAACTATTTTCTATGGTGAAGTTATTTTCCTTCCCCTTACCGTTACTTTCGATGTCCTGAAACGACATATACTGCTATCATTGATGGAGCTATATTGAGGTGTGTTTGGCAAGCCTTTCACTGTCACCTAGATAAGGTGTAGAGCCAAGATTTTACTCTACGTGCATCTATGTATCCTATAATATATGTTATGTGTATCTTGTAGAAACTATGCATCACGAGCAACAATTCTTTAAACAACTAAAACATTGAGAATGTTTATTTTGTAATGACAATTTATATTTATTTCTCATTATTATACTGTATGGAGACGCCAATCACAATATAACTAAATACATTTTGTTAACAGTGAAATCGTTATATTTTGTTTTGT
>CM042158.1:69369039-69419039 GCA_023376005.1 Doryteuthis pealeii
TGAGCTGTCTTTACAGCTGTGGTGTTAGTGGTCCTGTTCCTCGGGGTGATGACCAGTATACGTCTAAGCTAGCGAAGGTAGAAGCTGTTTCGCTGCCGCTCAAGGTGGACGTACAGAGTCCACGTTTCACTTCCATCCAAGAGAGTGCTGATGATAACTCATGCTCTATACACTTGTACTTTTTACGGATAGTGAGCCTGCTGTTGTCCCACACGCTTCCCAAAAGTTCAGACAGATTTTCTGATCCGGCAACTGAGTTCAGTATCAAGTGACAGGTGAAGGTGTTTACTGCTTACAGGGTGTAGTTGTTGATTGTGATTGAGGGAGGATTTACTGTTCCCTGTCCCAACGTATTGGTTTTCTTAATACTAATGGTCAGGCTGAAATCCTTGCAGGCTTGGATGAACTGTGCCATGAGTGTTTGCTGGTGCTCTTAAGTGTGTGCAACCACTACTGCATCATCAGTAAATAGCTTGTCCCAAAGGGCGGAAGGCCTGAACTTTGTATTGTCCTTTAGACGGCTAAGATTGAATTGGTTACCATCTGTCCTTGTGTGAGTGTAGACTCCTTCAGTTGCTTTACCAAAACCTAGGTATTATTATTTTTATTATTATTATTATTATTATTATTATTATTATTATTATTATTGTTGTTGTTGTTGCTGCCGATATCCTGAATAACATAAAAATTAAGGAATGTAACATAAATTTTAAATCGTATGCCTGTTAGTTGACCAATAATATAATATTTCTTTTACTAAGAATGGTGTTTTGTTGATAAAAAAGGTTTGGAAAACAAAGCCTTTTGAAGACGAGGACATATATTATCTAAAAAAACAATCATGTAACACAATTGTCCTATTTTGAATCAACACCCGAGAGAGATATCTTAAAATATTTCCATTACCATTCGAAATAGATCTTAGTGTTGACCAATGTAATTTCATAAAATGAATCACACTTACTTAAACTATTTCACATATGCATATAACATAATTTCCATATAACCAGTACTACGTGTGCCAAGCCGATTTTATCATTTATGCAAACATGTGTAGGCTTTCAAGTAAATGAATGATATTTGAGTGGACAAATTCTACAATTCTCATCTTGAACTGAACTGAACTTGTTCAAACCAACTTGAACGCATGTTGCCCTTTGTCAATAATCAATTGCCTACGGTTGTTTGCCAGTGTTACTCAACTGTAATGTTAAAACGTGTTTTCAACCTGACACAATGCAACCTGCCATTTTGCTGCAAGTTCAACAAAATCAATGCAAATATGACTCAATATGACCTAAGATGCTTTCTATAATTGGATATTGATTCAATTATGAATGTATCTTAATATACCCAAAAGAATTTTAATAGTATTTCTCCCTCTTCTATTCTCTTTTTTCTCAAATGGGAAACTCTGACTGTTATGAACAAAGTAACCGAACTACATCCCATGGTACGAGGGCGGAGTAGAGGTCAAAACTGAATTGAAGTTGTCTATAATGACTGCAATGAAATTAAAATTATTTGGTTGAAAGGTATCCGGAAATTCGTAAAAACTTTTTTTCCTTTGATATAAAATACAGAAAATTAATCGATTCCCTTTTCGGTTGTATTTTAGTGCTAACTAAAAAAAAGTATAAATTATTCATTTTAAATCTTTATTCATACTAATCTTAAAATTTGCATTTTACATTTTTGTTCATATTGCTAATGCAAAGTAAGCAATAATTCAAAGCAGTTGTTTTGAATCTCCTCTATTACTAACAGTCTTAAATAATTGTTAATATTTTATTAAATTCAAATAATCATTTTAATGTATTTTCTTTTGAAGTATCGAAATACAAATACTCTTCGATTAGTTATTTCATATATTGGCACAACTTATAATTGTTTTCTAGAGAGAAATCACTGTACAACTGTACTTAGAAGGAAAACATTACACGAAGGCCAATAAGTAGGCAGCTATTACGGTTGCTCTATCACAAGGTCCTGTCTTTCTGTAAAGGAAATTCAAAATCTAAATTATCAACAAATACATTGACTTTTTATATCTTTTCAATCTTTACATTGTCATATGCTTTAGACTATTTAAGGATATTTATTATTTTATATGAGCACTTAAATTGAGATGAAAACAACTATACCAACAAAATTTTACGAATATTAATAAGATAGTTATTAGGAGAAAATATGACGAGAGAAAGTAAATCCATTTGGTGGGTGAGAATTATCAAGATGGTGGTGAAAATGATACGAATAATTATTAACTTGACACGGAGGTAATTACCACTGTAATTGACCCAAATAAAGGAAACGGTTGAATAATTGTCAAGCAAACACTACTTATTAGACTATTATAAAAAGCAATAATATAAAGGGAGCTAAATAAATTGTCAGATAGGGAATATATTTGGAAATAAAAATGTAAAGGGTTGCATATTTGATCCAAACACACTAACGTTAAATATGAATTAAACAACAGGGGAATCAAAGCAGTAAATGACGAATGAGATACGGAGGTTACTTTGATATTACAATTAAATCTAACAAATGTATTTTGTCTATTAAATTAAAAGCAAATGGAATGTTTGGCTTGATAGTTAGAAATTGTATCTCCAGAAAGTCAAATGTTTTAAGAATATACAAAGCCCTAATAAGTCCTCGTATAGAACATTGTACCCAGGCCTAGGATTCAGTGTCTATGCCTGGAAATTTGAATATAATAGTGAGGCTGTGGGATATGCAAAGGAAAATGACGAAACTAATAAAACGAGTAAAAGTTATACTTACAGGGAGAGATTATTGAAATTAGATTTGTCTACGTTACCAGAAAGGAGAATGAGAACTGATCTAACTGAACTTTCAAAATAATTTATAGAATTACTAATTAAGGTAAACACATTTTAAACTATTTATCTTCAAAATGAAAATTTACAGTCAAGGCAGATTTCAATAGTAAATCTATGAAACAATTGGATTTTTTTACTCATAGATTAATGTATATCTAGGAAAAATTTCCTAAATTTGATCTAAAACAGTAATAGCGAATACAATTTTAATTGGGATAATTTAAAAAAAGAAGGTAAGAAGAAAATTTTAAAAGGGCATTTTGGCGAATTATCGGATTGATTACTGAACATGATTTTAACTGTATATAGATCGTGTATGATCTGTCAAATCTTTTGTTCTCTTTCTGTTTAAGCAAAGAAAAGGGGAGTTGTCCCAGAGGGTATAACAAACAATTAAACTGATAAACAAGTTCATATTTCCATTTTCTGGAATTTGGTGGTATATCCTTATGATATCATTGGGTATTGCAAGTATTAAACAATAAATTCATAACAAAAGATTTACCCAAAAGCTAAGTAAAATTCTGAATAAGATCTAGTGAAAATACTTTAACATTTTAATAATTCAGACAGTGTCGAAGATCTAGCAGAGATTACCGGTGCTTCTTAGATTTTATTTTCTAAAACAATCACAGCGAGATATTTATCGTGTTAGAATCCAAATAACACCAAGATAAAGGGCAACCTTGAGTGATTAAAAACACTGATTGTCTAAACAATTATCGAAGAGATGTAAACATATTAGTTATTCAGCAACACAGTTCTAACTGATCATGGCAAAAATATGGGAGCACACTTTACTAGGTATAGCAATATTTGAAATACGAGACTCTTTCAGAATTATTCATGATAATCAAGCTCGTTATTTCCCATCCACTGTTACTATAGACTGAATGCCCATGATCATATCTCCTGTATACTCCAGTTGTCTTTGATATTGTAAATTTGAAAATCTTCACAATTTTATTGGAGATATTCAAAACGTTTATATGTAGGTTAGATACTTTAGATATTTTATGACTGAAGAACAGGTTTTCAACATAGAAAATATAAAATGAACCGCAAAAAATAGTAGGATATTTTTTTACGTTAGATGGAGTTTTAACATTTTTCTTCTGTTTGAAATATATAACCAACATATTATGAAGTTTAATCTAAAATATTGATCTAAAATGTTCATTCCGAATAGATATGTTCCTGCAAGTTATTCGTAAATGTTAGATTTGTTTACCTCTTTGCATGGTTTAATTTGCTCACATTGGCTCTCCCACTACTGCGATCATACCATAAGCCGCTTATAGCGTATCTCACACATGTCATTTGTTTGCACCGTGAAATCACTACGGAAACATCCCTGCCATTCTGAATGAGTTCTGAGGTGAACAGATAGTAAACCTTTAAATATCCTATCACACAGATAGAATTACCAAGAAAATTCGATACATCCGTGCAGGAAATTTTGTAGGTAAAATTTTACACCTTATTATAGCAATTTAATTTCATGAAAATACTTTGATATTAGTTTTACTTGAAAAGCAATATGAAATGAATTGCTATCAAACTAAAATTTAATACGTCAATATGATTCAAGACGATGTTATATATTGTTTCTATCTCTGTAAAATATTACTTACATAATACCATTGTAAAAGGATCACTCCACGGAAGAATGTAGACTATGTTTTATAAGACATTCTATAATTACACTACTCTTCTTAGAAATCCAAGTTGAAGGTTATTAAGTAATATGATGTTTACTCTGGTTAGTTTATGTTTTCACAGTTTCTATTACATACTACTGCAGGTACATAGATGACATCTTCCTCTTGTGGACACACGACCTAAACAGCCTGCTAGATTTCCACAAACACTGCAACAAATACCACAATTCTATAAAATTCACCACAGAACTCACCCATCTCCACCCCATTCCAAGATGTAATAGCCAAAGCCAAAAACAATACTATAACCACAACTCCATACACCAAATCCATTGATAACCACACATTCCTTAACTACAACAGCAACCACCCACTCAAACTAAGAAAAATCGATAATATACAGCGCATGCATACGGATAAAACGCATCTGCTCAGACCCCAAGAATACACACACCACACAGTCAACATAATACAAAGCTCCTAGAAAGAGACTACCTCATAAAACAGCAATTAACAAAGCAGCATCCCAAATCAGACAAGAGCTCCTCAAATACAAACAAAAACAACCCAACGATTGAATCCCTATGGTATTCTACCATGGCCAACACATGCACAGATTCACTAAAACACTAACTAAAGAGTTCAAAATCCTACAATCCGACCCCAAAATAAACTCCATCTTCCAAACCCCCAATCAATGGCAAAAAAAATCACCCCACTTACGCAACATTCTCACTACATAAAAAACACCTACATAAAAACACACAAAAAGGCAACCAAAAGTGTAACAAGCCAAAAAGTCAAGTATGCACACACATAAACACAGATGCCCCAATCCTAACACCAGTAACATAAAGATCCGACCTCCCCAACTCACTTTCGTCAGCGTAAACATCATCTACTATATCTACCGCAGGAAATGCAGAAACAGTGGAAAGGTAGGGGAAATAAAACACCCTTCAGATTAAGATTAAACAACCATAAATCTACAATAAAACAAAAATCTGAACTCAGCAGCATTGCATAACACTTCAAAAATTCACAGCACAACCTCGAAAACCTGAAATGCATTTTAATTGACCACGGTTTTCCATCCACACAAACACGCAAACATACTGAAATTAAATGGGTTACACGTTTCGGCACACATACACTCGGATTAAACACAAATGTAGGATTTCTCACCTCGTATAAATATTTCTCCACTACAATTTCAACACTACTATCAAAGCGGAGGTCACGAGGGGCGAGCAACATAGACAGTGATGACAGCCAAAACAAATCTATAAACATGCCAACCACCTGCACACAACAAACAAACAAGTGGCAAAAAAGAAGAAATGAAATCACGAAGAGCGACCACCTCCATACCATCAACATCAATAAAGAGTATATATAGAGACATAAAAAACAGATCAGCCAGACCATCCGTTCCGAAGAAGGGTTATAAACATCCCCGAAAATTTAACGAAATGAAACGAAACTTAACATTCAAAAACTGAGTTTCTTATATTTCACACCCAATGCTGCATACTAAATCCAAAACAATATGTCATTCACACACACACACACACACACACACACACACACACACAAACATTTATATATATATATATATATATATATATATATATATATATATATATATATATATATGAAATAAATATTTTAGAAAAAACACATGATGTTATAATTTGCTGACAGAAATCTGTTTCGATCCTTTATTGAAGTGGTCTTCATCAAGTACGAGATGTGTATGACCACTTCAATAAAGGGTCGAAACAGATTTCTGTCAGCGAATTATAACATCATGTGTTTGTTTCTTCTGAAATATTTATTTCATACTGTCGGATTCACTTCCATTCACTTTTTCATATATATATATATATATATATATATATATATATATATATATATATATACATTTCCTGAAGCCGATAAGATAGTAAGGGAATTATGTAAACAACTTATTGGACGGTTCTTTTATAGAAGAAAAAATCCTTTTCCTTATTTTCTTATAGGGTATGTATGCCGTAACAAGCTGGACTTATGAAATATTCTGAATTCAATAAAATTTAATTTAAAAAAATTCTAAACATAGCCTGTGAATGAATCATTATTAGGCATATAATCTTGTCTGGTCTGCAAGCAACTTCAGGCATTCGTGAGATTTACGAGACAGAAATATGTTTGCTCTTGTGCATTTTTAATAATATAATCAATATCATAAAAATAAATTTCAACCGAAAAAAAATGATAATCAAGAGAACAGTTTATGCAATGTTTGGCTGCTTGTAATTCTCGGTAAACTTCGGTGATTTTTCTTCGTTGAGGGTTGCGGTGGTATAAATTCGCTACTGTGATTGTAAGTGTGGTTGATGATGACTTGTCAGCCATTTATTGCTGACGGACGGAATTAGTTAAAGAATTTTAAATACACACACACACACACACACATACATAAACACACACACGCACATACACAAACACATACGCAAACACACAAACACCCACACACACACACATATATATATTCAAAATGGCATGTATCTATATCTAACTAATGTAATAACCAAAAGTGTTAAAACTATAATGTACTATAATTAAAGGGCATTAGAAACGAAGTATGAGAAACAAAAATTAAATGATTTTCTATATTCGGGAATTCTAATCCCTTCAACATATGTGTATAGCTGTATATGTTTAATTTTGGAAAATATGAACAAAGAATATTTAGAATTTGTTTTTATTTATGAAGGAATAAATAGTTCTGCCCCCGTTCCATGGTTTCGATATATATATATATATATATATATATATATATATATGGAGAAAGGTAGACAAACAGGGGATGTTGAAGAAAATGGATGTTTATTGTAGGTAGTGATGTCGACGTTGTAGCGTTCTTCATGACTTTGGATAGGGTTTTTGCTTCAATGGTGAACATTTTCATACTGGTGAATTAGGAGGTCGTGAATATATATATATATATATATATATATATATATATATATATATATATATATATATATATATATATCAGTATGTCATCACCAGGAAAATTCAATTAACTCTATATGAAAAGCCACCATATACATTGAATATCATAATTGTTTCAGTTGTAAAGCATCCATGTAATATACCAACTCATTATTTACAAATGGAATTAGATAAAAAATGCCAACCTACATGATAGTTTTATTGAAACCTTATTAATATGTGGGCTCGTTTATACCAATAATAATACTGTTATCAAATAACTACATATGAACCTTTTTTAATAGAAAAACAATCCAAAATAGTTTTCTAAAAGTACTAAGACATATCTTCAAAATCTTAATATTTCCCTACATAATCCTGTTGTTATTTATTATTTTATGTCTTTCCTTGTTCTACAACTACAAATGCTATCATGTTGCAGTTAGAATTTTATTATGCAATACGCAATATATTCCATTCCCATTGAAAGTGTTCATCACATATATAGGAACAATTCGCAGAATATGACGTATAAAATGTTAAAGATTGAACAAAGGCATGCATATGTGAGTATAACAGAGGATACACACTACATTTTATCCAAGTAGCTTTTATTTCTTATTTGTACTATTTTACTTACATTGTATCATTACACCTTGTCTGAGTAAATTATGCTTAGTGTAAATAGATTCCATGAGTCATAGAAAATAAAATAAGCAAGAATTGATTAAGGTCCACATGTCTACATGAACTTCTGCACATTGATATATGAATAAAAACTATAATGGCCTGGGAATCTCTCTCTCTCTCTCTCTCTCTCTCTCTCTCTCTCTCTCTCTCTCTCTCTCTCTCTCTCTCTCTCTATCTATCTATCTATCTTCTATCTCTCTATCTATCTATCTATATCTATATCTATATATATATATATATATATCGCTTTCTCTCACTCAGCCTAGTTATCTATCTTGTTGAATGAAGTTACACCTGGCTCATCCCATTATGGTATGTTATACCATATCTGTATAATGAAAATTTGGAATGCCCCTACACACGATTATATACTGTCTTCATTCACTCACATATCGCATAAAGACGGCATAAAGGCAGTATAAGACAATTGATATCGTAATTCAGTGACAAAACCACGAGTTGGAGTCCCTAAAGCAATCCCACGTAATGTCCAACCACGTCCTGGTAATTCCTGCGGCAACCCTAAATGCTATGTCATATAGCATCCTGACCTTCCCTTAAGCAGCACAAGTATCACGAATAGAAGATATTTATAGCATTGGTACAGACCGGTCGCTCTTGTAACCTTTTACCGACCTTTTCGGAAATCCAGGAGCAGGTCCATGGTCTCGCGAGACTGACAGATACGAGAACTTGAAAATCAAACATTTCTATTCCCCAGCTTTGAGAACGTAAATAATAATACAGTGGTACGTTGACTTACATGAGCGCCAACCTACGATTTTTCCGAGTTACGGGTCGATGTGTTGCTTTGTGTTGTGAGTTAAGATTGGAGGTACGAGCTAGCTTCAGATACGCTTATATTGATAAGTTCACTAAAAACATGTTTTCAAATTCATTACCTCAAAGAAAAAGAAAATGTATAAAAAAAGAAATATTAAAACATATTTACTACATAATTCATTAAATTCTATTTTATTATGTTCTTATACAATACTATTCCTCTTATTTTATAATAAAAGT
Source organism: Doryteuthis pealeii (assembly GCA_023376005.1). Taxonomy (NCBI): domain Eukaryota; kingdom Metazoa; phylum Mollusca; class Cephalopoda; order Myopsida; family Loliginidae; genus Doryteuthis; species Doryteuthis pealeii. Next base: position 69,378,242 of record CM042158.1, read on the forward strand.
AACAAAAATATTTGGGGTGTTTTTTGTGTGTTTTGGAATGGGTTAATGTCATTCCATTTTATTTCAAGGTGTAATAATTGAGTTGATGTATAAATAAATTGAATTTCGAGCGGACTGAATTAAATTCGTAAGTCAAGGTATTTCTGTATTTAATAATGAATATTTATTTTGGCAATAAAATACATTTTTTCTTTTCTTCAAAAGTTAGGGAAATAAAATTCCATCAGATCAATCACTACTTGGCATCTCGATGATTATTGTTTTGCCTTACAAGGAGAATATGTTTTGTATTACAAAATACCCCTAGTACTGTACAGGTAACCATGAATCTGTATTGATAAGTGCGATTTTTTAAAATTGATACCTGCGATTTGTACAGTGTACATTCCCTCTTGCCATTTCTTAATTTAACGAGGAATATATTTTAAGTATGTTATACAGAAAAATAGCCAATACGAATATTTTTTCTGGTATATAAAACAAGACATTTTAAATTTAAGACACATCTGAGAATTTGTTATATCTATCCACTGGTGGTAGTAAAGTTTTCCGACTTTTTGGTCTTAATGGATACTTATCTGCGTTAGATGAACATATCGGTATTATTTTCAAAATGGCTTCTATGTATAGAAACCTTACAATAGGGTCTTTTTGATCTTATGCACAATGAACTGAATTTATTTCAGCTAAGTGTAATCTATCAAACTTTGTATTCAGTAAGATGTATTGTTATTAGTATAGCTGAATTACATATCAAATGAAACCTCATTTAATTCGCCTTTTTTCATTTAAATTAAAATGTGTGTATTTGATATATGTTTCAAAATAAGCGCAACATCTCGATGAAGATTTGTGAATACGTACATTATATCCTACAGGATTAGTTTTCAATCTCTGCACACAAAGACAGCGATATTTACTAGCTGCAATATTTGGATTATGCGATAGCCTCATTCAAGTAATTTTTATTTGTTTGGTGTCATGTATGCAGCTACAAAGAAAGACACCTAAGTTTCGTGGTAAAATTTGACATAAATGAACAATGAAATGGTCATTTTCTTAACATAAGTCCTCATAGCAATCGACAGTTCTTCATACTAGCATTGTTTTTTTTAGTCGAACCACTTCAAAACCGTATCTTTCGATATACCGTAAAGCTGCATCATGTTATCTCATTCGTCTTCCACGTCCTCTAATCTTACAGTGTGTATTAATATTCAGGTTAAGAAACAAAACAATTTCATAAGGAAATAGATATATTTAATATGGTAATGGTTGCCAATACCAAACATCGATCAAACAAAAAAGTATCCTGCAAGTGGCATCAAAATGGCTTCTTAATTCATATTATATGAATTGCCCATCCTTATTTTAGTTTCAAATTTTACATTTCAAGATTGAAAAACAAATGAAACTTCATCTTAATTATTTTTTATCACACATCGGGTTTCATTAAAAACGTATGAGAGAGAAATTTAATCAGAAGTTGAGATCATTTACCACTACTAGCAATTTTGCTTTATTTGAAACATCTAGAGAGACTAGAAAAGGAAATATAAAGTTTCACTGTAAATATCACTTAAAAGAAATGGTGTAGTCGATTTAGAACTTGAATTTAAAAGTCTGCTGTAAATAATCAGATTGCAATTAAATAAATCTATGAATAAGAATGTATTCCTACATTTATTGTTGGAAATGATATTTTTAAACGCAGAAATATTTGAAATTCAAACCGGATTTTCACACGTTTAATTTCTAGGGAATCTTTATAAAATAAGATGATGTCAGTATATTGATAATGATAAATCTCTACAAAAATAAAATCATCCGAAACTTCTATAAAAGCTTCAACACGTCTTTTAAAAATACGGATTGATTGTTTATCTTTGGAAAATACATGATTTGAATTCAGAATATTTGTTCTTGTATACCAATTGTTATAACCAAAGTCCAACTATGTCCATTGTTAGGGGGGATAGATGGATGCATAACATTTTTAATGTTATTAGCGTTATGTGAAATGTAAACAACATCTTTCACCATTTGACGTATGATTGATCTAACCCAACAATACACAATAGCCGTTAGTCGATGAGCGCATCCCACAATAAATATTATAAATTCGACGCCATGGAAAAATCAAATAGTCATATGACGTCTTTATTTATGTATGAATAAATAAACAGTGGTGGGTTTTCTTTTTATTTGATCGTAAATATACATATATATGATAAATACACAATTTGATTTCAATATTTTTAATTTGAATAATTTTTCTATACTACACTCTTATACGTTATAGTTTTAAGTATATAAAAAGTTCGAATATTCTTATGACTTCATCTCATTTGAAAAAAAACGGGACGTTATTATTGATGACCAAATAGTTTTTAACAATTTCGTTTCATCTCAATTGTAAACAACGTTTCTGAAGGAGCTTCATGACATTGCTTTTTATTATTGCCCTGATGATGGTTTATATATCATTAATAACCCCACGTATATTGAAGAAATCCTCGTTTAGAAAACCTGCAATTCAGAAACAAGAGGCATAATCTCTGGGATTAGGTCAAGTCCTGATACAAAATTTGGTATTGAGAAATGGATAATTATATGAGTGGTTTTATATTCAATTTGAAGCAACCGATGTACAAAGTATCAGTGTTCTTCTGTGAGTGACATAAGTTGTGTTAGTTGTTACAGATTAAGTAAGAATTAAGGGTGCTTAATTCAGGAATAACTGTTTGTGTAGTTCATGAAATAGTAATAGGTAACACTACTATCTTGTCTATACCCATTAGTATGGCCACAGTACAATATTCATTAATTTACTAATATCTCAATGCATTTATGAATTGAATGCAGGAGAATTGTACAATAATATTGGAAATAGGACATAAGAAATGTTGAAAAATATCGAGACTGGCTGGTTATTATGTATATTGTCATTTAATCTGTTCAGAGTGTCGTATTTAATTATGGAAGAAAATATTGAACAATGACCCTGCATCCCAAAAATTTCAGCAACCTTTGAAATGAGGAAGGACAGTTATGCATGAGTCTTTAACGGGCATCGCTGCTTCAAATAAGCAGAACATTATTTGAAAGTTATGAGCATCCTGGGATACATTCACTAGTAGAAAAGCCAAAAGAAATGCCGAGGCGTGAAGGTAAATAGAATATTGACTATCAGAGAGCTTTGCCGTGCAATGGGTATTTCGTTGATGCATTATTTGATATTCCTTCTGACTGACTAAAGATTCGGATATAAAAATAGTTACAACTAAATGTATTCTATAGTTATTGACACTAATTAAAACTAGGATTCGGATGAGTAAAACAAATGTTTAGCTTCAGTGTACTGAAACTGCTTCAGCACTTTTTAAATCAATCATTACAGACGACGAATCGTGGGTAAAACCGTGTAAATAAGATCCTGTAATCATGGCTCAGACATATATGAAAATGCCTTCGTCATTATTCAAGCCAAATGAAGCAAACCATGTTCGAAGAAGAGTTTTTTTTTTCATTGACGAACCGAGTGAAGATCAGTTTGAATATGCTGTTGATGCTCAAGCACTTTGTAGATATATTATTTGGTACACTGTTATCGTCTAGGGGATGATATGTGTTATAAATGGACAGACATTCAGTTTATTGCTCAGGAGCGCTGTCACCGTCTACGAGATTATGTGTGTCATAAACGCACATACATAAGTTTATTGGTCAAATGCAGATTGGCAATGCACCTGCGTATTCAGTTAAACTTATTTATCATTTGTTTTAACAAAATAGAAGATTGTATAAATGCAACACCCTCAATACCAGTTAGATCAAGATCCCCGATTTATTTCCTGACCTAAGGTTAATATTCCAAGACTTGGAAAGCATTAACATGAATTCGATGATAGAGCTTCAAAACATATCTATAGTGTTTTAGAGGTGCTTCGAACAATGTACACATCTGTGGAATATTTTGAATGGCAAGGGAAGTTTTTAAAGAAATATAACGTATCATTCAATACCCCTTTCTATTCCAATAAATGCAGCTTCAGTCTTTGTAGTGTGCTTTGTATGACATATATATTTGGCCCAACTGTACAGACAATTTAACCGAACTATATAATGTCTTTCAAAATAGATAGCAATATATTTGAAATACATGTCCACACAGCAAATGATACTTGATAGTTGTGTATTGTAAGATGAGAAAGAGCCATGCTGAATAGATGCCTTTTGCAACATCCCTCCTGAGGCATCAACATAGAAACAACTGCATTCAGAGTTTTTTCTCTGCTCTTTATAAAGTCTGAATCGAATGCTGATGTCACTATTAGCCTTTGTTCAAGAGTTAGATTATGTAAATCCTTCCATTGTCTGAAAATGTCTCTGATGTTCTGGCAAACCAATTGTTCAACAAGCTGTTCCATTTTCAGTGAGAATAGCATTTATTGTGTGAAAGGCAGCATTTCCCGCTTAATCTCTCTTGTATCCTCCATGCAAAAACTATTCAAGTTTTGTTCGTTTCCCACTGGTGCATGACATTTGTGAAATGGCAATAATCCAAAGTTGCATCAAGCATTATGTCAAGTGGTGACTACATTTAAAATGTTGAAACCTGCTCCAGTGTATGAGGAACATGCATGATTACTTTTAAAAGTCTTTGTTGTATTTTTGAAAGTCGACAGAATTTATATGTCAATTATTCTTGGTTCGTCATAGTAACAACTTTCAGAAACACGAAACAGAATAAACAAAAATATTTTGTCAATATCTCTAGGATATATTTGAATAATAATACACTAATATCATCTGACTGAGCGTTTTCTGTCATATATCTTAAATTCAAAATCGTATTCATCAAATATCTGTCCGCCGATCAGTCATATTAAGACTCCGCTATTTTTCACTCGATTTCTAATAATCCCTTAACAATTCCTAAGTTTATCATTAAAATTTTTTTCTACAGCACCATTTACGACTATTTGTTTTTATTACCCAAAATAAAACTATATTTATACCAGTATTCATATTCAACAAATACTATCAACTTGTACAACTGACTGTTAGATTTCGTGCAAACTTGTAGAATTAGAGTAATTCCTGAAAATGTCTTAAACTCTATTAATCCAAGATTATTCTTTATTAAACCTCACAATAAAAGTATATTTGCTGCTAATACAACGTTAAGTAATTGCAAAGTAGCCATGGTTGGCAAGGTAATTAAAAAAAGACGCTTGTCAACAAAATAACAAGAACTAAGATAGTTAAGATTAATCTAATTCGTATTCTCTCTCTCTCTCTCTCTATATATATATATATATATATATATATATATGAGTGTGTGTGTGTTAATTTGTTCAAGTATTTTAGTTAAAAGACATAACTTACATAAGCTTGAGCATTTTTGTAAAATGTAACTGCAATTACATTATTTATTCATTGATTTTAATATTTCTTTTATGTTTAACTATTATACATTACTTTTATATATTTAACAATTTTATTTTCTCTTTAAACAATCTAAAACTGGAGATATTTCCATTTTAACGTTTGTTTACATTTAGAAACATCAGAAACACTTAAAATCTAGAGGAGATTCTACGGCGTATTGGACTAAGACATTTCAAGAAAAATGCAGATACATTATTTATACTTAATTCAGAACAGCTTATATCATGAATTAAGCTAACCGACATTAAATATTCTAAATTACATCATATCGTTTTTATCTGATGCATTCTATGTAGGAGAATTATTTGGGAGAACCGTTATATCACACATTCTGATCATCTAATATGTATATATTTGAAGCCATGATAAACTACCTTATTAATTTTGGAAAGATGTAATCATTCATTTACAACCCTCGGAGCCTTACAAAGGATTTAGAATTTTCGATTCACCTATATTGTGAAGCTCGGCTTTCCAATTTGGACAGCTGTTAACCTGTTTTACAAGCTCTTTTTCTTGTTTTCTATTCACAATATTTACCATATTTTTGCAAATGCTCTTGTATAAAGTTGTTCTTTTTTTCATTTTCACTCGATTTATTTGACACAAGCTTTGCAATCAAACATTTCGTTTTCCTTTCTTTCACATTTCCTTTTCGCATCTGCATTGTTTCTATTTCTTGCTACATTTGAAGTATCTCTTCTCCGATCCCAGCAGATGTTCTTCTCTGGAGCCGTTGTTGTTCTTGCTCAATTATCTTATGCTCCTACTCGCTCTTACATACATCGATTTATTCACTCTTTCTGCTACTCAATGTATGAGACTTGCAATGCTGATAAAGTTAAAGCTTAGAAGGTATGGAAAACTCACATATACTACATTGTGATTTTAGATAGATTAATGGCGTAAAAGCCTAATGATTATATATACAAAAGTAAAATAACATAGATTTACGAAATCCGATTTATTTTATTTTATTATTCAGACAACAAAATCTTTGAAAGATTATCCGCCAAATTGTCTCATTTGAATAGCTCTAGCATTGATTTCACAAATAATTTCGCTTGAATCTGGAGATTATTAGATAATATTGCATAGTTCACACCTTTGGGACTCAAAAATATGAACACATAACAGGGTAAAAAATGTCATTTCATATATATATATATATATATATATATATATATATATATATATATATATATATATATATATATACATATATATATATATATATATACATATATATATATATATATATATATATATATACATATATATATACATATATATACATATATATATATATATATATATATATATATATAGAGAGAGAGAGAGAGAGAGAGAGAGAGAGATGTGTGTGTATGTGAGTGCGTCTGTCTGTATGTAGCCATTTTCATTTTTGGTTACAGTGGTGTTACAATTTTATGTAGTAGCGTCCCCACAACCAACCCGGTTAGAAAATAACCTCACATATACACATTTAGATTAAATCTCCACATTAACACACATCTTAGTATTAGACAGCTGATGAATCTTCCTCAGGAATATAATCATGTAATTAGCTGTATATAATAATATGTCATTTAAGATATTAATTGCTTACAATGATAACCCGTTCTTCGAGTTGAAAATGTGATTTTAAGTAATTATTTATTAAATAATTACTTAAAATCACATTTTCAACTCGAACAACGGGTTATCATTGTAAGCAATTAATATCTGAAATGACAGATTATTATATACAGCTAATTACATGATTATATTCATGCAGCTAACGTCTATTTTCAGATACCAATATTTTTATCAATATATGTTTATATAGAATGCTGTTATATATACAAACTTGTGTCTCAATATATCAAGGTATTATTTTCTTTACCTTAAGCTTTTCTTGTTTTATTTTTTATCTTAAGTGTTTCAACAAGTTTTATCCATTTATCACGTTTTTCTTTTTGACAGAATCACAAATGATTGTACAATGATTTTCGCGCTTTTTTCTCTTATAAAATAATTTATTCATTTATTTCATGTTGCCTATCAATATATGTATATATTTCTGTCAGATGATCAGCTTTTCTATTATGTATTTTTCTTTCAATCCTTATCTTATAAAATGTTGTCATTTTCATTTTTATTTTGACATTTCGACATTTTACGTTCTATTTATATTTGTTCTTTTATTGAATATTATTCTAATTAACTTGGTTTTACTCAATAATGAATGTTTATTTCAGTGATATGTTCTATTTTCTTAAATTTTACAAACACATTTAACATGTGAATGTATACACTGTTATTCTTATAGAAATATACATATGTTTATTGTTCTGATTTCTAACATAATCCTAGATGGATAGACATGCCGTTAGAATGAATCAATCAAACAGTAAAAAAGTGAATAAAGTAAAACATTGTTATAATCCTTGTTCAGTGATAGAAGAAAAATATTACTGACAATCCTTATATCTGAAACTATTTGTATCACCCATATAGAAAGAGAGATAGTTAAATTAGGAATTAGTGTAACTTCTTTTCCATGTATAATCTTTTACGGAAATGTCTCAGATTTTTAAAATCTATGAAATGTCATTTCTTGACGTGTGTTCAGCAGAGAATTACATTACATTTATCAGTGTGTTTATTTAACTAAAATGATTTTACAATAATATTTGTGGAAATATTTTGTGGTGACTGGGGAGACGGCACCTTTAATAAGATAGACAAGTGAAAGAGCTCAAGCTAAGTTTCTAAGATTTCTTTTGAAACAACCCCAGGGTAGAATGTAATCCTCAACTAGACTTACCTAAGGGTAACACCTAACGTAAATCTACAGTCATCTGTGAAAGTGAAATGCATCTGTGGGACGAAATGTAAAATTTGGGTTGGCTTAAAATCCATCACACCAGAATATAATGTTTGGATGGAAAGAAATAGGTGTAATGAATAGCCATAAAATATATTGAGATGAAATAAGTGCCCGACCAGAAAGTACATGCACATAGCTACTGCTTCTTTCGATTGCCAGTCTTCCCAACTCCAGACACAGAGATTTGTAATCGGTTCACGTGGACCTCAGGAAACATGGTTTAATGGCAATCATTTAGTGAAGAGGTTGCTGAAATCTTACTTGCAGCAAGAAAAAGTGACGTTGAGAGCCGATTGCTGAGCATTAAGACCATCATCATTAGTAACGCGTGTGAAATTCTCGATATAGCCGAAATGATACAAATCATATTTCTACAATAAGAATCTTTATGGCAGTAAATATACATAACTTGGGAATTCAAGAAACATGGTAAGCACGCCGAATTAGAGGAACAGCAGTCTCTGAACAAAATGCGAGATATATTGGGGAAAAAAAAGCTAAAATTGATGAACCCAAGGTGAAATATAGAGGGCCAAGAAGCGGGCAGTCAATGAAAAAATAACTTGCTGTATATACTCCTGAGCTTTCAATGAATGCAGTTAACAACAAAGAACAGGAATTCATTAATAACAAATTCCAACATTCCAGCACGTCCAGCGGCAGAGAATAGACTTCCCAATTCTATCAGCATGTCGGGTATGTTGCGTATATGAATAATAGTAAGCAAATAGAGATGTGTATATGCCGTTTTGATTGTAACATGCAATTGAAAAGATATGACGCAATTTAGAATAATCTTGTTACTGGACATTTTTAAGCATTATTGGAGGTGAACTCTATCTCTTCTAAACGATAGTTATGTAGTTACGTCAGAAGGAGTAGACATCTGGAATACCTTTATTTCTAGAACGTAGTAGTTAGAAAGCTTTTTAAGAATTAAATGAAAGGACGTTGAATTCGGTATTGTAGTGGTTGGATCATGCAAACGCCTACACGTCCATTCTAGTTGGCTAACTTCACAATTCTATAATAGTAATTCGAAGACAACAATCAGCGTGGAATGAAGTGGATACCGGAATTATCATGTAATATTTCAACCACCTCTTTTTTTTCCTTGTTGTGAATATGCTCGTCAAATCATCAAATATCGAGTGAGAGGACCTCTAACAAATACTGGAGTGTGACGACAGTCCATAAGGGTTTGATGTACGATTTGACGGTAATGATTTTATCAGTCACCGAAAGCAAATGGATTCTGAAAGGTTTTTGAAAAGCTCTTATCGTGAACAAGAATGAGCTTTCAACCATTCAAATCAAGTTTGTGTGTATTAAAGAAATGGAAAATAGCAGGCAAATACCACTTTACAATTGCTGAAACCAAACTACCTACATTAGGTTTAGTTTGGTTTATTTAACGGCAGCAAGCCCTTATGGATTATCTAATGCTGTCGTTTCGTTTGTAAATGACTGCTTATAATCAATACGATATATTTTTTCAATGTTCCATTACAATTCTTTCTAATATCACTTTCAAGTAATGAATCGTCTATAATAATCATATTTTATCACGGTTAAATAGAATCAATTATTCCCACCTAATACAAATAGTTTTCTTAGATATGGATTTCTTATCTAATCTATTAATAATGGAGATTCACTTCCGGTTTTTGTCTGTAACAAACATTACGTCACTACTTACGTCATAATTACCAAAGTCGTCAATACATAGAATAAAGAACAATTATTACTAATAAAATAAATAAAAGCTATTCCTTATAATTCAAAGCTTGAATCTTTTATATTATAATAAATAAACTATATACTATTGAAATAAATAAACTATATAAATTATGGAATTAATTTAAAAAGTTGTATTACTTTAAGTGGAAAAAATTATTTGTGAAATTTGTAATCAATTTTAAGAATTATTTTTTACTCTCACTCCTTTTTCAGTAACAAGAAGTTAACTAAAAAGTTTACAAATAAATAAATACTTACGATTTGTGTAAAATTGATGTGTAAAATATTCAAAATGATTATTTAATAAATGACTAATAAATGTGCTCAACATTTTATTTAAGACTTTTTTTTTTACTCCTTTAATAAATTTGATAACTTTATGGTACAAAGTCTCTGACTTTGAATTTTTAACTCCCACTCCCCCCAGACAATATATTTCAAAGATTAATCTTTACACCGTCCAGAGGGTATTTTTTAATTTTGCTTGTACTAATAATGTATATATAATAATAATGGTTTTTGTACACAGTTACATTACAGGAAGTATGTATACCCTATTATATGTATTATTTGGATTATTCGGATTATTTTCGTCATCTATATTGTTATCTGTACAACGTTACTGTCACCCTTGACCAGGATTGAACGTGCAGTCTAGTGATAACTGTCACTTGGAACGCTATTAACAACGCCTTTGTCTACTACGATATGTTTCCAACTGGACAATTCAATCCTGGTCAAGGGCAACAGTAACATAGAATAATTAACACAGCTTAACACTTGTACCCAGTCATGGTTATTGGAATGAGAAGAGTATATCCCGGTGGATGGAATAAAGAGTTTGGTTGAAAGTTACGCGATGGCACCCGATTATGACAAGATGTTTACAACGTTTGAGAAGCTTCCCGAGTCTGCCAAGAAATACTGATAAAATAGACTAAGAGAATTATCTAAATAATACAAATTATCATGCCTCATCTCAAGAGTTCAGAGAAATAGTAGCCAATTACATGTTTAAATTAACTATTTCTTTTTAATAATAATGATAATATTTGCACACAGTTATATAGTATTAAATATTCCTATCTAATACTGATAATTTTTACACAATTATAAGGTTTAAATTAAATATTTGTATTCAATGATTATGATTATTTTTGCACACGTTTATCTAATACTAATAATGTTCAAATATAAATATTTGACCCATATATTGGGCCATAAGAAGCAATACCACACAATATCAGAGAGTACCCGAAACAACTCGGTTTCAGGGAATGCAGTCAGCGTATTTAGGCCTGTCTGGAGAATGGATACCTACATTAAAGAAAAATCCAGTAAATTATATAGATTAATTTGTGAAAGTATTGTGAATGACACAGAAACAACCATTCAAAAATAACGGGGATATTGACGTAAGGTTGTCCAATGTTGACATTGGTGAGATTGTACAAGAGCAGGATCCATCAGCATACTGTGCTGCCAACAGTCTATTGACCGTTGGTAGCACAATATGCCGAAACTATTGTTGTACTAAGTGCTGATGTCAACTGTGGTTACAATGGAAATTCAAATTATTGGCTACATATGGAGGTGACTTGGCATATCAAGAAATTGAAGCGGTGCTGCATTGTATGTAATAATGTACTAAATCTAACAGCTGACACTCCGAGGAATATGTAGTATTATACACGAGGGCATTTCTACAATAGAGAGATTATAATGCCCCCCAAACTGTGGGTAGTCGAGGTAAGCACTAGAAGGAAATGGAATGCAGCCAATGAGCTATAAATGTTATAGAAACTACTCTCAGAACGAGGCCTACAATGGAGATGAACAATACTGGGGCATTTAACAAGCACCCAGATAATGAAAATTAAAGGAAAATAGTGGCGGCCTCTACTCCATGAAAAGGTGCGAGCAGATGAATAGGGATCGACAACATGATTGGCCTTAGTCAGAAATAATCTTGTACAATGTCGGCTGATTTAGTGTTAAAACATATAACATGGTTGGAGATATGAACATCGGTCTACCTAAAAGATTAATTTCTAGCTTGCCTATTGTACATTGGTTAGCCCAGCAAACATTCATGAACAACCTTCATATTCCCTTTAGTACAGGGAGATTTTCCCTAATGTATCTGCTGGGATGTATTGAATGGTGGTTGTTAACTGTTGTACTACGATCAAGTGCTCAAGGCAGTGCCAGATATGTTTAATGCAGTCATCAAAGCTAGCTTATAACTAACCGGGGAGAGAACTGAATTTATAAAAGACAAAGAAAATCATTGAGACCGACTAGGATATTAAGTCTTCTCGCTACAAAATCAGATTGGCAATTGAGAGTAGACACTGGGAAAATATTAAAAGCGCCAGAGTATATAACTAATGGATCACTCCGTACAGATATGATTATCTATTCGAATTCAACAGAATGAGTGATGATAGGGGAATTAACAGTCCCATAGAAACGTCATTTGGTGGAAAAACTAATCATAATGATATCTAGAAATTCAATGAATATAAAACCCAAGTGCGTTGATTGTAAATTGAAGTACGTTGCCGTGGATGCGTAGTTACCTCTCATAGCAAATCCATGAGAAGCCTTGAAGTAACAAGATTACAATATTTAAGCTTAAAACAAACAACAGAGAAAGCTTTGTTGCAGATAAAGCCAAATAGATATTGGTCTAAAATTAAATGAAAAGAAGTAAATGAAATACTGTATTAATACTGTATTAACATCAAGTGGCTCCCGGAAGCTGATTTTTAGTTTGATTTTTAGAGGGATCACGAGAACTTGAATATGAACGTCTGCCTATTTTACACATCGGTGTGAGTATAAGTGTTATCCTCTGTGAATCTTAACCAATTACTTTGGGTTTCTACCTTAAGTGGTGAATAGAACACTCTACCGCTAGTTAGCCACCATGGGCAGATGCATACAACGCATGTAGAATGCTTCTGTTCGGCTTCTTTTAGGTGCCTGTTCACCCCTGGCTTGGTCTCATTAGAGGTATAAGAAGACCTAAGACGCTTCAATTAATTTTGCCTTCAGACATCACAAATAATGCAAGACGGCGTATTCTTGAGATGCATCAATCAAAACGAATAATTAAGGGATGTTCCCTTTCTCAATAATATCAAAGGAAAATACAAGAAGATTTATTGTGCCCCTATACTATTGGAAAAAAGACTAGGACAGTAAGGGCACCCCTGCCTATGTAAGCAGGTTGCTTAAGGAAACTTCATAAGCAGGGATCAACAATCTTAATCTTTCATAAAATTCTGGGTAGTGACTGATGTCTAGTTATATGCTCCAAATTGTGCAGAACATTCGTGACCTTGGTTTCAAATGTGTAACTAGTATGGTGCTGGAGTTGGTGCTAATATTCACAACCCATTACTTATTTTGCGTAGGTTTCTACTAAATGAAAGTTGCAGAAGTTAACAAAAAATAGACATAAATACCAATACTCTTCATTAGCAATGATGATAACCCTATCCAATATAATACTACATTTACTGATAAAATGGTATCGTTAAATTATCTAAGTACTGAGTATTATAAAACTATAAATAGGGAAAATAACTATTATCTCATGCTGCTCTGGTTTAATGAGAAGATAGACGTACCGGTAGATACAGATGTAATACGTTCAAGCATTGGTAGATGACATCTACTGTTAAGAAAACAATGCCCCTGTCTTCAAGCTGGACATGAGCCGTTGGTTCAGGTCCTTGACTTGTTGACCTTTTCTCTTTGGAAAAGGTGTCGAATATAACAAGTTGTGTTTTGTCTCAGAAAACCTATCTTGTGACAACATCAGTCAATCTGAGGACATCATGACACTCGCTGCAGGGATTGTATACCAGGAAAATAAAATCGAAATCAGAATACAATGTCATAAGTAAGGATGGATCACATTATAATAAATAATTTGATAAGAATTCAACTTGTATTAAATTACACAATTAGGAACAACATCCGCCATATATATATATATATATATATATATATATATATATATAATATATATATGTATGTATGTATGTATATGTCTGTGTATGTACGTGTATGTATTTATATGTATGTGTATGTACGTGTATGTATATATATGTGTGTATGTGTGTGGGTGTGGGTGTATGTGTGTGTGTATGTGTGTGTGTGTGTGTGTGTGCACTCGTAAGTGTATGTATATCCGATTTATCTTCTTTGTTCGCTTGAAAAAATACACTTATTTCGTCTTTTCCGTTCTATTCATTTTGAGCCGTGGGCATCTAAAATAATGTAAATAAGCTCTTTTTATATTTATTTCTTTGTTCATTACTAAAACTATAACAATTTACTTTGACATATAATGTTTATATCTTTAATCAAAATATTAATAAAAAACATCATTGAATTATTGAAAACTGACATTTTATGAGGGAATTTCTTTAATATAACAACAGAATTTTCAGGGATGTTATATCAGTACCTGATATAAACTATATAAAGTTATTTACGTGGACATTAAGAGTGACTGTGCGGCTAGGAGGATTTCGATTATGTTCGAGACCGAAGTATCGCTGTAGATATAGTTTAAAAAAGGACTGGATATTTTTGAAGTATCTCAAGCAGACTTTATTTGTTCTTTTAGCCCGTCTGTTCGTGATGTGTGGCTGAGTCTGCTGGGTAGTGCCAAGTAAGCGAGTGTCTGTGAACGACGTGCTTGAGATTAGAAGCACACCCAAAAATACAGACATGTGTGCACCGCAGAATCATACAACCCTCTCTGTGTGCCTTTCTGTGTGGACACATATGTCTTTCTATGTATATACAGAAGTCGATTTGTTTAAAAAACAAAACAAAAGCACACCTTTTTAGCGTTATTTCAATGCATTACAAGCACCATACATATATACAAAATAATCACATAAATACATTATCATAGGACAACCTTTCAAAAGAAGAAAATATACACAATGGGGAAAAGTGAATTTTCCCAGTTTGAAGAGCGGCGCTTTGGTTTTCTAGAGAAGAGGACGACTGGTAATGCTCGAACGTCTTACTTATTCAAGGCATACATAATCTAACATCGTAAAATATTAGTGACTATGTATGAACACAAACATACATGCATATACGCAAACACATACACACACACACACAAAGAATAAATATTAACCATTTTTAACATTAATATTTCTCCACATACTATCGGATTGACTTCCTCATTTCATTTCCCCCATACACACATACTCACACTCCCCCGTATATATATATATATATATATATATATATATATATATATATATATATATATTGGTGATACACGTGTATGAACACATTAAGATGTATGACAAATGTAAAGCGAGTGGATTAGGTAAAGCTTTTATGATTAATTAAAAATGCATACGTCTTTATACAAATATACACTTGGAAAAAGCACACGCGCATGAACATACCCATATATATATAGTGAAAATAAGCATACGCATTAAGCTGTATATGGCATCCCATTGAGAATTATTTACCTCCAATCCACTGTGTCACGGCATTTGATAATAGTATTCATGAATCATTTGTAGATAGACCATTATATGAAAAACAGCTGTCTCGATTTTTGTCCCGACTATGTTGCTCACGAGTCTAGTTATGCAGAGGCATGAAAGTATTCCTGATAACAGATTTGAACTTTTAGAAGAGGTTTTAAATATAAGATAAAACATTCATCTTTTACTACCCAAATTGTACATCTTGTAACCAAATAAACATTGTCACTTACACTAAATATATAAGTAAAACAACTTCAGTAGCGAAACATGGTGATATCTAGACCGAAATGTCATTCTGTACTTCTAAAAAGATGCGATCCGTATGCTCATCACAGTATCATACATTGATAACAAAAATGTATCTATATACAAGGGTCATTAAATAAATGAGGTAAATTTTACCTAAGAAGTTGCTTATAGCAATCATTAAAGGTGCCTTATTTCAATGAAATCAACATAAAAACGACCTCTCATATCCCAGAAGTCTGTCAGCATGACCTTCTTTACATATCTATGCACCCGTAACATTTTATGTCCCGAAGAATCAGCTGTGTTTACACAGTATGGACAGTCTTTTTGACTCAGGCTTGTAGTGATTAGAAAATTTGGAAACACTTTTTACTAAACATGCTTCTTCATACACATCTACTGTAAATTTCACATGATTCGCACTTCTAACTACAAAGAATATTTGATTTGTCACTATTGTGAATATCTTCAAAAATATTTTGGCGACATTAAAAAATACCGGGGAACTAATGTAATATGTTTGGGTGGAATTCGTGGATAAGTCTACCAAAGTTCAAGTCCCGAGTACTTTCGGCACTTCGAAGTGCCATCATCAATGGTGATGTGTTCCAGGTTTTAAAAAAATGGTGGAATTATCCACGAATTCCACCCAAACATTAAAAAGTTGGCCAGAAAACTCGAAAAGATAAAAAATAAAATTGTTAAACAGGAGATGTGTCTTTTGTTTAATTCTACATATATAAATGAAAGAATGTTGCCCAAATACACACACACACACACACACACACACACACACACACACACACACATATATATATATATATATATATATATATATATACAATACGAAAGAACTGAAGACATTGTTAGTTAACAACTAAGATGGAAACAATCTATGATTATGACGTTTCCAAGATAATCAATTTTAAAAGAGATGAAGTTGATTTAAAATTAAGTTGATAATTCTATTTTATAAATGGTTCTATATGCCATGCATATTTTGCTCTGCAGGATGAATCCGATTTACATGAATGCCATTTTCGATATGTGAAAATCTGGTGGATTTTGCGGGGATTTATATATGCATGTTTTATCTAGGTATTGTAGAAATATTATATTTGTATGTTTCAGAATATGCCGTATAAGATATTTATTTACCCTATTATTTTCAGGCAATTTTCTTTAGCAAACTATCTCTACTGAAATACTGTGTAACGGTAACCCTAGTGTCTAGGAAAAAACTCATATGCTATAATATTGAAGCACATTTCGTTACGAACTCGGTACGCATTTACGCTACACACTTAACTATATCGACAGTATATGCATCTTATTTCACGATAATCTGGAATAAGCCAGTTCAATGGGCGTATGGTATTTACAAGTTAACTCTGGCGATTAGATATTCTCATAATTTTAAATGAGTAAGCCCAATATGTTACATAAGTAAAAATATTAATCGGTGTGAATGTTTGTCCTAATAATTATTAACTACAATCAGGTGAGATCACATTTTCTTTCGTATCTAAAGAAAATACATGGTATATCATAGATTATATTTAGTTATGTCGTTCCCCAATTATTGATGTTGGGTCTCCCTTAACTTGTTATCATTATTTGTGCGTTTGATAGGAAGTGTAATTGATAGAGTAATTTCGGTGATGTTATGTAAAGTTTTATAAATGTTATGTTCACTATAATTACGTCGGTATGAAAATGCTTAATGATTTATATATTGTTTTCTGGGGGTCTCAGAGATTGTAAGATTTTTCTGATCTTTATGAAGAATCTTTATTCCTCTCTTCTTAATTTGACATAGATAATGTTTTTGAGATGGCACCATTATCTTCAGAAAATAATCGCAATTATCATTATATTATCCTGTCATTATAATCATGGCTATTATAATATATAGTCATGGCCTTTTTATGTCTATCACAATATTTATCAGCTTTCTTTTAATATGATTACCCTACTGATACCGGGGTATTTCGTTGACGTCACTATTATCAGCGTAATCTTTTCTGTCATTATTATTATTATTATTATTATTATTATTATTATTATTATTATTATTATTATTATTATGAATTCTGTCCGTTATGCCGGTCGGAAGAGTGGCTGCCACTCTTAATGCTCGCTGTCTGGCTGAACAGTTTTTATTGCTTTGTCCATTAAGACTGTCGGTAAACAAGAAGAAGAAATAATAGAACCACTTGAACAGCATCAGGCCGTCCCTCGTGACAGGGGTATTTGATGTAGTCGATGAAGCCGAGTGAGTAGTTGGTTTCACAGTTCCCAGCAAGTTTTAAAGATGATGTCCGGGAGAACACTATAACAGAAGCCTACTTAGCTTACGAGAGGAGTGAAGATAACTAGTCAGAAATTGGAGGGTTGGAAGAAGAATGGGATGCGAGCACAGTGTGAAAATGGCGCCAATAGTTGGCAGCAAATGAAACGATGGTCACATGGGAGGGCGTGAACTGCGAAATGCGATTGGCTTCACAGTGTTTGTCTTTCGACTAGGCTTTCACTTTCAAAAGTGATGGAGCTTTGTTTAGCGTTATTTATTTATTTTAGTTGCAACACAGAAATAATTGAACGTGTCACATTTATATTGATTGCTATTTTCCTGTATCTTTGTTTTCTTCATATTTAGTCTCAACAATTCCTCGCAACCTATAAATATTCACTAGCACATTAACTGTTACCTTCTTAATGTTAAATAACCAGTCATATAAAGTGCCTGCAAAGGGTAGACAGTTACAAACGTTATTTTTAAAATAATTTTAAAAATAGTAGAATTCAGGATACACTGTTTTCGAAAGAAACATTTATTACAGCAATTGAAAATGTCACACTCTATAAACTCATATTTATCTTTTTAATCTTCCTGTAATGTTTTTCCTGGTAACCAAATCCGAGTAACAAGTATATCTTTAAGGACAATTTTTGACCGCTTCCTTAAAAAAACCCGCTTCCTGCGGTGGAATATGTAATGTTTCACAACTCTGTATGTGTATTTTTATGGGCTCATACGTAAATAGCATGAACACGTTCCAATTGTTTGTTGTTTTTTTTTTTGGGGGGGGGTATTATTAATGAGGGGCCGGTTTAGCTCAGTCGGTAGAGTGTTCGGCTAGGAATCTTAAGATTCTTGGTTCGATACTGGCCCCCGCCAACTCAGCGTATGAGTAGCACAGGGATCTGTGCGGTAAAGTAAGGAGCTGATGGTAGGTGTGGCGCTCCACCTCAGACGCTAAAATAATCTCCTTGGTCTAGCGCTAGTGAAAGGGTGATAGACTCCCTCGCTGTCTGGCTGATTAGGCCGCCCCGACGACTTTACTTTACTTTATTATTAATATTCTCCCAGGAATTTAAACTTTACTCGCATATAGTGTTATTTCTTTTAGCAACTGTAGATGGCGTATCTAATCAGTGGGGATTTTCTGAAATGTGTTCTAAAATGTTAATTTTTTGGTTAATTAGATGTATTTTCTTAATTCACAATTTATTCTCAACAACTAGAGTTTTACTGTTTCTATTGCAAACCCACCATGTAAATATGCATATTTATAACACAAATATATGCAAAATCAGACGTAAGTGTCCATACAGACCTATTTAGGTAAAAATCCTCGTGTATAGGTAACTGTATTTATAATTATTGGAATTGATATGAAGTGTGTATGAATATAATTTCAATGAATGTTTGGGTGAATTGATATCTAGAAATACTCTAATTTCTCTAACATAGCAGAAGAGCTTCGTTATCATATCAGCAAATATATTACATGGCAGGTAATGTACGTTATGCTGGAGTTCTTATGAGAGTCTATGACCCAAGGAAAGTTTAAGGGCAAACTACAACAATTATTTCGGTGAGAAACGGTGTTAAACAATATCAATATATAATATATGACATATTAGGTTCATTCCTATAAGTAGCTAATGGCAAAATGAAACAATGCGCGGCTATATTGAATTATTTGCTGTTACGATATATATATATATATATATATATATATATATATTATATATATTATATATATATATATATATATGTGTGTGTGTGTGTGTGTGTGTATGTGTGTGTGTGTGTGTGTGTGTGACGAAAATGTTTTCGTTTCTCTTTGCACTTAAATACCTGTGAAACCAACGTATTCTTTTCTCGGCTATGAGTAAATAAAAGGATATTGGCCTAGAATATGAAAAACTCTGAATCCAAACATTCTGTGCACCTCTTAGTATTGATCTTGCGTCATTCTGGCAGTGACAGAAGGTTCGGCTATATATATATATAAATATATATATGGGGGGGTGATCATGTGTATATGGGGGAGATAAAATGAGAAAATCAATCCGACAGTATGTGGAGAAATGTTGATGTTAAAAATGGTTAATATTTATTCTTTGTGACAATGTCGTCGACGCGATAACGTTTCAGAATTCATGAACTTCTTCAGTAATTGAGATGAGTTCTTGTCTGAGATTTTAATACTTCTTCTGGTGAGCATCTTTATTCGCGTGTCGAAGAGGTGATAGTCAGTTGCTGTCGACGACATTATCCCCAAGAATAAATATTCATTCTTTGTAACATATCGTGTGTGTCAACATTTTTCCACATACTGTCGGATTGGTGTCTTCATTTTACCCCTATTTTTTCCTTCTGATAAATCAACACAAAATAAACCCACAATTCTTCTAAACATGGATGACTTCAGGCTGATCCGTAAGTAGACAATCTTATTCATCTGTCCACTCTCTTCAAAAGAGGATACATAAACGCAAAAGTCACACACCCCAGTATGGCCAACGCTCTTAAACGTTCCCGTCAGATATTCCCTGAATACATCAAAATATACCTCTTGACAGAACCTAAGATGTTCTGAAAAACAAACTTTTGAGGAGGCCTGAACACTTGGAATGTACGCTACGACAAAACAAGAGCACACAACTTCGGGGAGAAAATCAGAACAGAGTTAACCCACAATCCGATATCCAGATTGAAATAAAATTACATCATTTAATTAGTAAAAGCAGATTAAACCATCTAATGATTAATATATCCAAGCTCACTGTAGTCGAAGACGAAAATCGTGTGGACACCTGGCCCTCGCACGCTATTCGACCCGAGACCAGTATCAAGGTCCTACCCTCGAGTGACCGGTCAAGTCTGACACACTCGAGGGCTCACTTGGTTACAATCCGAGCACAAGTCAGGAGTTGTTGCAGGAAATCGGTGTTCAGACATAATTGGTTGGGGAACACACTTCGAGTAGACACCTGGCCATCGCACGCTATTTGACCCGAGACCAGTATCGAGGCCCTACCCTCGCGACCGTTGAAATTGGTTGGGGAACACACTTCGAGTAGACACCTGGCCATCGCATGCTATTTGACCCGAGACCAGTATCGAGGCTCTACCCTCGCGACCGTTGAAATTGGTTGGGGAACACACTTCGAGTAGACACCTGGCCCTCGCAGGCTATTCGAACCGAGACCAGAGGTCTCAGCTACGGTCTGAAATTTGCCATTGTCATAAGAAGTCGAAAGACAAGCATACATAGACATGAATTAAGAACATCACGACTCTGACTTCAACAAAGTGTTCACACAAGGAATAATCGTTGCTTCGCACAACCACCAAACCGACGAACATATTCTAACGAGAAAACACATCCATATATTAAAAAGCTTTAGCCTCCAAACATGACATCGCCATCTCACCCTCTGACATAGACACCACCGACTAAACCAGAAAATAATGGACCTACTCCTCGACAACGACACATACATAATCCCCCCACAAATTATTACAAAAAACATTGAAGAACTTAACAAATCCTAAAGAAACTAATCGCTAAAGAAGAGAAAATATGGTCATTTTTTATTATCACCCCACCATCCCCAAAATTCATGACCGAAAACACACAAACCCGAGATACCTTTAAGACACATCATCTCCGGAATGGGATCTATTGTCCACAGCATTGCAAAATTTCTAGCTAAAAAAACAAAAACATCAGCACTACTAGGTACTATCAGTGATATCAATATAAAAAATTCACGTTCCTTTTTCAACAGAATAATTAGTACCAATATAGAAAATGAATACCTAGCTATCCTCAATATAAAGTCTCTTTACGCCACCATACCGATGAACAAGTGCCTAAAACGAATAGAAAAACACCTTTCTACAAATGATATTAACATAAAATATCCCCTTCCCGTCTCAAGAATAATCAAGATATGTACTTTATGCATATTCCCTTGCTACTTCCAATACGATAACGCATTTTATAAGCAAGAATTTGGTGTACCCATGGGTTCACCCCTAAGTAGCGTCTTAGCATTCCTATACCTAGAATTCCTAGGAGCTGTTGACTTTAAATATATCTCCCCGAACAACTCCAACTACTTTCCATATAGACGACATTTTAATCATATACCCAAATAAAATAGATACCACAGAAATCACGGAGAGACGGAAAAAAGTTTAGCCCACCATACAGTTTACTCACGAACTAGAATCCAATAACTCCCTACCTTTTTCTAGATATCCTACTTACTAAGAATAACAACAAACTGGAATTCAGGGTCTATCCCAAATTCTGTATATTATAAATAATATACATAATTTAAACAGTGGATGCGGCTTTTGCAACACCTCTCCATATCTAGGCAAAATAATCGTTGATAACTATAAAACGACAAATTCAAACCATGACAACAGCACTATGTAACATCCCTCTAAAACAAAAACACACACACATACCAAGCACCCACAAATGACCTACATCCACCCCACCCTTTATGATTCCTCACATATCACAGCATCAAACATAACCTAAATCTATTTTATTACCAATACTACATGACCCATTTCATACTGTCCCAACTGCCGTTTCTAATCAACCCCTACCTTCCATCTAAAATATCAACACCATATAAGCAGCTAGCCAACATCACCTCCTTCTTGTGACTAAAGATACTTGTCAGAAGGGGAAACAAGAACTCCGCACAAGTCCTGAGGAAAGTCGTGAAGACCGAAATCACAAAAAATAAATATTCATCCTTTGCATGATCCCGCGTTGTCTACATTTCCACACACACACACGCACACACACACACAAACACACACACACACACATATATATATAAATATAAATATATATATATATATATATATATATATATATATATATATAATATATATATATAGAGAGAGAGAGAGAGAGAGAGAGAGAGAATGACAGACAGACAGACAGAGACAGCGAAACACAGACACACAGACAGACAGGTACAGATATAGAGAGACAGAGAAGGGAGACAGGGGAGAGCGGGGATGAGAGGAGGAGAAAATGATTTCCTGAACATACTTTTTGTTGACACCTGAATAGTTAACTACTGTTACTGATTCGGTTCTCTAAACTAGTTCTTTATAAGTATTGACTGCCTTTTCAGCATTTGTTGTTATTGTGACACTTTCGGTTTCTGTATGCTTTTTTTTCCAACGAAGTCAGTATTGTGACTCGCTGTTTTTTCAATATATATATATATATTTTAATTCTTATTTTCTTTCACAGCCAGTATACACACACAAAGATATATATATATATATATATATATATATATATATATATATATATATATATATATATAAATTATCATTGACAATAGCAATGGGGGTAAATATTCACGAGGAAATTAATGATGTAATCAATATTTACCTTCATGTTCTTTTGGGAGTCATTAAAATTAATGTATTGGATTTGTGTCAGAACTCTGAAAAACTATATGTTCGTTTCGTTCCAAAATTCCGACTCTAAACAAACTTGGATTTGTAGGAATAAAACATTGAAAATGATTTCTACCTAACGAACTACATTAATTTAATAATTAAAGAATTCTTTTTAATCAGTTTATTTACTTAAATATTAGTTTTGGGACAAATGTTTATTTTAATTAATGTTTGACTTCGTAGGAAATTGCTAGCGTTCATGTTTTATCGTATTTCAAAAACTGATTTGTATACAGATTTGATTTTGAAGTTTATTTAATATTTTAAAACTAATTTAATTAAAAGATAATCTAATCATTTATAAAACATTATTTAATATTATATATATATATATATATATATATATATATATATATATATATATATATATATATATATATATATATATGGGAGTAAATATGGAAATTAAATCCGACAATATAAAGAAAATTTGAAAAAAAAACAAGTATTCCGAAATTGGGATGAATTTAATAATCGATGTTTAAAACATTTCGGTTACATTGAACCTTCATCAGGATGTCTTTTGGGGTGAAGAAAATGATGGATGTTTTTATATGTGACAGGAGATGAAAATCTTTTTAGTTATGTAACTGTATTTGATCAGCGTTTTAATTTTGAAAGGCAAGTCGCGATCTACTCACGCGAAGGTGTCATGACGCGTGACGCCACTCGAAGAAATGCAAAAGACGAGAAAAAGTATTAATAGACTGATTATTTTTTAAGAGAACATAGGGAAACAATTTTTTTTTTTTTTTTTTTAAATTTTCTTTATTATATATATATATATATATATAATATATATATATATATATATATATATATATATATATATATATACAAAGTCAATAAGAAATTAAATATTGTAAAATTAGTTTCTGTAACAATTCTTGTCTCTACTACAAATAATTATGATACAAAGAACACACACACACACACACACACACACATATATATATATATATATATATATATATATATATATATATATATATATATATATATATATATATGTATGCATACAATGAAGTCTATCGCAAGGCCAAGTGTAGTTCACATATTTTTTATATATAAAATGTTATTCCATGTATCTAATGGACATTCTTTTTAGGAGAAAATGTATTTCGTAAAAAATGCTAGCGTTTCAGTTTCATCATCTATTAAATTACTCTGAAAATGTTGTAAATAATAATAATAATAATAATAATAATAATAATAATATATATAATGCCATAAGGACAAACTACATCAAAGCGAAAATTGATAAGACCCAACAAAATAGTAAATGTAGACTTTGCGGTAATAGAGATGAGACTGTTAACCATATACTCTGCGAATGTAGCAAACTAGCACAACGAGAATACAAAACTAGACACGACTGGGTTGGGAAGGTGATCCACTGGGAATTATGCAAGAAATTAAATTTTGACCACACAACAAAATGGTATATGCATAAACCAGAATCTGTTCTTGAGAACGAAACACACAAAATTCTCTGGGACTTTGAAATTAAAACGGATCACCTTATCCCAGCAAGAAGACCAGACCTAGTGTTGATTAACAAAATAGAAAGAACTTGTCAACTGGTGGATTTTGCAGTGCCAGCGGATCACAGGGTGAAGTTAAAGGAAAATGAAAAAATTGACAAATATCTCGACCTTGCCAGAGAACTGAAAAAGTTATGGAATATGAAAGTGAAAGTTATACCAATTGTAGTTGGTGCACTTGGAACAGTCCCAAAGCATTAGAAAAGGGTTTTTGGAAAGTTTGGATATCAGAGGAAGGATTGAAACCATTCAGAACACTGCACTGCTGCAATCTGCCAGAATACTCAGAAGAGTCCTGGAGACCTGAGGAGACTTGCTGTCACTCAGACTCCAGTGAAAGGCCATCAGCTAACACTGATGTGAAAACTCAAATAATAATACTATCTGTCATGTTCGAAATATTGTCCTTATTTTTAATATTATTTTAGATAAAAAAAATTTCAGTGTTTTTGCTAAATTTAAATAACATGGTTGTGAAATTTCAACATTTCATGAAACTTAAAATTCATGAAATCCTTTTGGGACAATCTTGAATTTATAAAACAGATCACAACCTATTAATAGTCAACTAACTATATAAACTCAAATCACTATCTCAGTCAAAAGAAGTTGTGTTGTTGGATCTTAAGTCGAGTTAGAATAACAGGAAAAGACAAAGCAGATTCAGCTGCAAAATTTGTCATGAATATTGGCATTGAAGATGACCTGCAATGTCCCATATGAAGATCTAAAAAAAAAACAAATAAAAGGATTTATCAAGCAAAAAAAAAGATGCCCAGAATAGTAGTGCACAGAACAAATTACTATCTATTAAGCCAATAGTAGAAAAATGAAAGCTGGGGTATAGAAAACCCTGAGAGGAAGAGGTAATACTGGCTCGGTTGCGCATTAGCCCTGCAAGACTTATGCAGTCGTTTATACTCAAACAAGAGGATCAACTATGGTGTGAAATATCTCCAACACCCTGCAGTATCAAACATTTCGCCATAGATTGTAGAGTTTTCTTTCCAATCAAAAAAATAAATAAATAAATAAACGCAAATAATATGTAAGTTCGATTTGAAAATACTAACATGGATGGCATTTTGTCCTTATTTGGAGAAATAAAAATGTACAGAAAATTATGGATCAGATATAAAATACATCCACGAAACTATCTACAAAAATCCATCAGTAAAGGAAACTTGGGTGCGAACTCTTGTCTAACACTCTAAAATAAAATATGTACCAAGAAACTATTCCCTTACAAACCATATATTAAAAATTGTATTAAATAACCCACATGGTTCATATGTCATTAACCAAACCAAACAAACCAAACAAACAATCTTATGTCTGTTTTCCTTGAATGCATATACGGTTAGAGGTTCAACCACGCTATATTTAATGGTTACTCATGACACAGTCGAGTATGCTTCAACAACTAATCTTGGAAAGTTACGTTTTGCTTTTTATTGAGGGGTTCGTACAATATTAGTACAAAGCTAAACTGGATTCTTACGTTGTTTAGCCTTCAAATTAGTTAAGCAGAATATTTACTTTTTCGTTAAACAGTGTCAAGTAAAAATGTTATGAAGTTTGTCCATGGTAACCGAAACATCAAGATCTAAACACATTTATCGATTTTTATATATGTAGCCACAACTATTAACCTTTTTCCATATTTTTTATTAAAAAAGTCCTCACGAAATGTATTTTGTTTTATGCCCTGTGTACTTCTACAATAAAAATGGCTTCCATGATTTCATAGCCAATTTTTAAAGATTATTATTATTATTATTATTATTATTATTATTATTATTATTATTATTGTTGTTGTTCGGTTTTAAGGGGTCAAATAAGAACAAAACGACGTGTAACAAATGTAGAAAAATGTATTAACAGAAAGTAGACAAATACAATAGAGAGATGTGGAAATTACGTCCGACGAACAGAGTTTTTTGGCATACTCGCATTGGCTTACTGCTAAGCCACAATTATCCCTGTTACTTATATAGTAACCTGTCGGCGCATTCCATTAGTCTATAGGGTGAAGGGATCCACATCCAGAGCAAGGATTAGGGGGCAAATTGTCGTGTCTTTTCTTAGGTGAAGAAGGAGTAACTTGTTTTTTGGGGGATGTCTGAATTTGTTTTTCTATCCTGCAATTTCCTCATGTACCCTATAGCAGACTGTTCAAATATTTGTTGAGTCTTGTTTTAGACTGACAATCTTTGCGAGTCTTCTGCCAATTGTTGCAGGGTCAAGGTTGGCTCGTTTTCCAGTTTATTTAATACCCTTCGCCTAATTTTCAGCGTCTTTCACTGATACTAAAACCTGGCAATAATTAGACATTTAAAATTGTCAGAGCTTAATTCAGACAGCTTAAAATCGTCACAATGTTTATTAACTGTTTTATTTTTTTCTGCTAATAGATCCTTGAACAAAAACGGCTTTTTGCTTATTTGTACTGATGAGTTCTTATAAAAAGAAATTCTCTTTTGCAGTGCTGCTACGATTTTCTCGTAATCCGGATGTTGCGATTTCGAATTTCAGTGTAGCTTGGTTCACTTTTTTTTTCCTTTTTAGGTTCGATTACTTCCCGACGTTCTTTTTAGAGTCTTTTGGGAGATCCTAAATCGTCTTATCCAAGGTTTGTGTCGTTACAAAATGATAGTTGTGTGTGAAGTCTTTTAAATCCTGCTTCGCTGGTGTTGTTGTTGTAAACGATAAACCTGCGTAAGTTACATCGAATCCATCGTCGCCAGTTTGTTGTGAGGTTTTAAGGGGTCAAATAAGAACAAAACGACGGGTAGCAAATGTAGAAAAATGTATTAACAGAAAGTAGACAAATACAATAGAGAGATGTGGAAATTACGTCCGACGAACAGAGTTATTGGCATACTCGCATTGGCTTACTGCTAAGCCACAATTATCCCTGTTACTTATAGTAACCTGTCGGCGCATTCCATTAGTCTTATAGGGTGTATCACCTATAACAATTATTATTATTATTATTATTATTATTATTATTATTATTATTATTTCACTTTTTGCGAGCTTTTCATGCCAGCGTTAGCTGTAGATCTTTCACTGGAATCTGAGTAACAACTAGTCTCCTCAGGTCTCCAGGACCCTTCTGAATATTCCAGCTTATCTTAATAAGGTTCTTGTATTGATTGTTTAAATTTTTACTCTGGTTTCTAATTTCTGCAGTCTTTTTTTCCAACATTTTGGCGACGGTTGCAACGACACCAACTCCAACTGTATTACATTTACCCACATGGTCCACATCTTTCTTTAAGTTTTCTGACAAGGTCCATGTATGTTTTAACCTTTCCTTTTCATTTTTACCCTGTGATCCACTGGAACGGGTAAATCCACTAATTGACAAGCCCTATTTTCTTTTTAATTGATATTAGGTCTGGTCTTCTGGTTGGAATAAGGTGGTCTGTCTCTATCTCAAAGTCCCAGAGAATAGTATACACATCTCATTCTGTAGTTCGAATTCTAGTTGTTCATATACAATCTATTTGAATGGTGAGAATGTAATTCCTAGTGAACCCCCTTTCGTGCCTAGCCTTGGCTCTGATAATCAGTTCTCTTGAAGGAGATTATGTGTGAATTATTGCCTTTTTACGTATACTGCTGGTTTATTATGATAGTCTCACAACTCTTATTGTAGTATTACATCCATTTTTAATCAGGCGTCCACATTTGCTTCCAATATAGAACAAGTAATTACAGTCTTATATCGTTTCAGTGCTTTTGCTAATTGTCTTCACTGAATTGGATATTTTCCTTCTGCTGTCTTTTTGCCGCTATCAAACCTTGACCCGCCTCCTTATGAATCATGGTACAGTGAAAGATCTATAAAAATATACTTCATAAATCAATGTTGACAGGTTTGACCTTCACGTGTTTCCTACGTATATACTCTGGCATTATTTTTCTCCTCAAACAACCAAAAAAAAGCGTTTTCTGAACATGTTTCATGTTATAATCAATATACACAAATGTGCCCATTTTTACAAAAATCCATTTTTCAAAGGTATGGATCTACCTGCTGTAAAAACGTTGTGAATCATTGTATCCTTGTGGTGCATAATTTGGAAACATTTCTCAATAAAACAATAATAATGTAAGTTATTTATAAAGTCTATTCGAAATGCTTTTTCATTGTTTCAACTTTTGAGATATCCTCTTTACCCTAAACATTCTATGTGTCAACATAATAATAATAATAATGCCATAAGGACAAACTACATCAAAGCGAAAATTGATAAGACCAACAAAATAGTAAATGTAGACTTTGCGGTAATAGAGATGAGACTGTTAACCATATACTCTGCGAATGTAGCAATAGCACAACGAGAATACAAAACTAGACACGACTGGGTTGGGAAGGTGATCCACTGGGAATTATGCAAGAAATTAAATTTTGACCACACAACAAAATGGTATATGCATAAACCAGAATCTGTTCTTGAGAACGAAACACACAAAATTCTCTGGGACTTTGAAATTAAAACGGATCACCTTATCCCAGCAAGAAGACCAGACCTAGTGTTGATTAACAAAATAGAAAGAACTTGTCAACTGGTGGATTTTGCAGTGCCAGCGGATCACAGGGTGAAGTTAAAGGAAAATGAAAAAATTGACAAATATCTCGACCTTGCCAGAGAACTGAAAAAGTTATGGAATATGAAAGTGAAAGTTATACCAATTGTAGTTGGTGCACTTGGAACAGTCCCAAAAGCATTAGAAAAGGGTTTGGAAAGTTTGGATATCAGAGGAAGGATTGAAACCATTCAGAACACTGCACTGCTGCAATCTGCCAGAATACTCAGAAGAGTCCTGGAGACCTGAGGAGACTTGCTGTCACTCAGACTCCAGTGAAAGGCCATCAGCTAACACTGATGTGAAAACTCAAATAATAATACTATCTGTCATGTTCGAAATATTGTCCTTATTTTTAATATTATTTTAGATAAAAAAATTTCAGTGTTTTTGCTAAATTTAATAACATGGTTGTGAAATTTCAACATTTCATGAAACTTAAAATTCATGAAATCCTTTTGGGACAATCTTGAATTTATAAAACAGATCACAACCTATTAATAGTCAACTAACTATATAAACTCAAATCACTATCTCAGTCAAAAGAAGTTGTGTTGTTGGATCTTAAGTCGAGTTAGAATAACAGGAAAAGACAAAGCAGATTCAGCTGCAAAATTTGTCATGAATATTGGCATTGAGATGACCTGCAATGTCCCATATGAAGATCTAAAAAAAAAACAAATAAAAGGATTTATCAAGCAAAAAAAAGATGCCCAGAATAGTAGTGCACAGAACAAATTACTATCTATTAAGCCAATAGTAGAAAAATGAAAGCTGGGGTATAGAAAACCCTGAGAGGAAGAGGTAATACTGGCTCGGTTGCGCATTAGCCCTGCAAGACTTATGCAGTCGTTTATACTCAAACAGAGGATCAACTATGGTGTGAAATATCTCCAACACCCTGCAGTATCAAACATTTCGCCATAGATTGTAGAGTTTTCTTTC
The DNA here is from genome assembly GCA_023376005.1 of Doryteuthis pealeii. Classification (NCBI taxonomy): domain Eukaryota; kingdom Metazoa; phylum Mollusca; class Cephalopoda; order Myopsida; family Loliginidae; genus Doryteuthis; species Doryteuthis pealeii. The sequence goes on from CM042158.1 coordinate 69,408,992, forward strand.
CAATCAAAAAAATAAATAAATAAAAAACGCAAATAATATGTAAGTTCGATTTGAAAATACTAACATGGATGGCATTTTGTCCTTATTTGGAGAAATAAAAATGTACAGAAAATTATGGATCAGATATAAAATACATCCACGAAACTATCTACAAAAATCCATCAGTAAAGGAAACTTGGGTGCGAACTCTTGTCTAACACTCTAAAATAAAATATGTACCAAGAAACTTATTCCTTACAAACCATATATTAAAAATTGTATTAAATAACCCACATGGTTCATATGTCATTAACCAAACCAAACAAACCAAACAAACAATCTTATGTCTGTTTTCCTTGAATGCATATACGGTTAGAGGTTCAACCACGCTATATTTAATGGTTACTCATGACACAGTCGAGTATGCTTCAACAACTAATCTTGGAAAGTTACGTTTTGCTTTTATTGAGGGGTTGCTACAATATTAGTACAAAGCTAAACTGGATTCTTACGTTGTTTAGCCCTTCAAATTAGTTAAGCAGAATATTTACTTTTTCGTTAAACAGTGTCAAGTAAAAATGTTATGAAGTTTGTCCATGGTAACCGAAACATCAAGATCTAAACACATTTATCGATTTTATATATGTAGCCACAACTATTAACCTTTTTCCATATTTTTTATTAAAAAAGTCCTCACGAAATGTATTTTGTTTTTTTTGCCCCTGTTTTAGCCCACCATACAGTTTACTCACGAACTAGAATCCAATAACTCCCTACCTTTTTCTAGATATCCTACTTACTAAGAATAACAACAAACTGGAATTCAGGGTCTATCCCAAATTCTGTATATTATAAATATATACATAATTTAAAACAGTGGATGCGGCTTTGCAACACCTCTCCATATCTAGGCAAAATAATCGTTGATAACTATAAAACGACAAATTCAAACCATGACAACAGCACTATGTAACATCCCTCTAAAACAAAACACACACACATACCAAGCCCACAAATGACCTACATCCACCCCACCCTTTATGATTCCTCACATATCACAGCATCAAACATAACCTAAATCTATTTTATTACCAATACTACATGACCCATTTCATACTGTCCCAACTGCCGTTTCTAATCAACCCCTACCTTCCATCTAAAATATCAACACCATATAAGCAGCTAGCCAACATCACCTCCTTCTTGTGACTAAAGATACTTGTCAGAAGGGGAAACAAAGAACTCCGCACAAGTCCTGAGGAAAGTCGTGAAGACCGAAATCACAAAAAAAATATTCATCCTTTGCATGATCCCGCGTTGTCTACATTTCCACACACACACACGCACACACACACAAACACACACACACACATATATAAATATAAATATAAATATATATATATATATATATTATATATATATATATATATATATATATAGAGAGAGAGAGAGAGAGAGAGAGAGAGAGAGAGAGAGAATGACAGACAGACAGACAGAGACAGCGAAACACAGACACACAGACAGACAGGTACAGATATAGAGAGACAGAGAAGGAGACAGGGGAGAGCGGGGATGAGAGGAGGAGAAAATGATTTCCTGAACATACTTTTTGTTGACACCTGAATAGTTAACTACTGTTACTGATTCGTTCTCTAAACTAGTTCTTTATAAGTATGACTGCCTTTTCAGCATTTGTTGTTATTGTGACACTTTCGGTTTCTGTATGCTTTTTTTTCCAACGAAGTCAGTATTGTGACTCGCTGTTTTTTCAATATATATATATATATTTTAATTCTTATTTTCTTTCACAGCCAGTATACACACACAAAGATATATATATATATATATATATATATATATATATATATATATATATATATATATATATATATATAAATTATCATGACAATAGCAATGGGGGTAAATATTCACGAGGAAATTAATGATGTAATCAATATTTACCTTCATGTTCTTTTGGGAGTCATTAAAATTAATGTATTGGATTTGTGTCAGAACTCTGAAAAACTATATGTTCGTTTCGTTCCAAAATTCCGACTCTAAACAAACTTGGATTTGTAGGAATAAAACATTGAAAATGATTTCTACCTAACGAACTACATTAATTTAATAATTAAAGAATTCTTTTTAATCAGTTTATTTACTTAAATATTAGTTTTGGGACAAATGTTTATTTTAATTAATGTTTGACTTCGTAGGAAATTGCTAGCGTTCATGTTTTATCGTATTTCAAAAACTGATTTGTATACAGATTTGATTTGAAGTTTATTTAATATTTTAAAACTAATTTAATTAAAAGATAATCTAATCATTTATAAAACATTATTTTATATATATATATATATATATATATATATATATATATATATATATATATATATATATATATATATATATATATATGGGAGTAAATATGGAAATTAAATCCGACAATATAAAGAAAATTTGAAAAAAAAAAACAAGTATTCCGAAATTGGGATGAATTTAATAATCGATGTTTAAAACATTTCGGTTACATTGAACCTTCATCAGGATGTCTTTTGGGGTGAAGAAAATGATGGATGTTTTTATATGTGACAGGAGATGAAAATTTTTTAGTTATGTAACTGTATTTGATCAGCGTTTTTAATTTTGAAAGGCAAGTCGCGATCTACTCACGCGAAGGTGTCATGACGCGTGACGCCACTCGAAGAAATGCAAAAGACGAGAAAAAGTATTAATAGACTGATTATTTTTAAGAGAACATAGGGAAACAATTTTTTTTTTTTTTTTAAATTTTCTTTATATATATATATATATATATATATATATATATATATATATATATATATATATATATATATACAAAGTCAATAAGAAATTAAATATTGTAAAATTAGTTTCTGTAACAATTCTTGTCTCTACTACAAATAATTATGATACAAAGAACACACACACACACACACACACACACACATATATATATATATATAATATATATATATATATATATATATATATATATATATATGTATGCATACAATGAAGTCTATCGCAAGGCCAAGTGTAGTTCACATATTTTTTATATATAAAATGTTATTCCATGTATCTAATGGACATTCTTTTTAGGAGAAAATGTATTTCGTAAAAAATGCTAGCGTTTCAGTTTCATCATCTATTAAATTACTCTGAAAATGTTGTAAATAATAATAATAATAATAATAATAATATAATAATAATAATAATAATGCCATAAGGACAAACTACATCAAAGCGAAAATTGATAAGACCCAACAAAATAGTAAATGTAGACTTTGCGGTAATAGAGATGAGACTGTTAACCATATACTCTGCGAATGTAGCAAACTAGCACAACGAGAATACAAAACTAGACACGACTGGGTTGGGAAGGTGATCCACTGGGAATTATGCAAGAAATTAAATTTTGACCACACAACAAAATGGTATATGCATAAACCAGAATCTGTTCTTGAGAACGAAACACACAAAATTCTCTGGGACTTTGAAATTAAAACGGATCACCTTATCCCAGCAAGAAGACCAGACCTAGTGTTGATTAACAAAATAGAAAGAACTTGTCAACTGGTGGATTTTGCAGTGCCAGCGGATCACAGGGTGAAGTTAAAGGAAAATGAAAAAATTGACAAATATCTCGACCTTGCCAGAGAACTGAAAAAGTTATGGAATATGAAAGTGAAAGTTATACCAATTGTAGTTGGTGCACTTGGAACAGTCCCAAAAGCATTAGAAAAGGGTTTGGAAAGTTTGGATATCAGAGGAAGGATTGAAACCATTCAGAACACTGCACTGCTGCAATCTGCCAGAATACTCAGAAGAGTCCTGGAGACCTGAGGAGACTTGCTGTCACTCAGACTCCAGTGAAAGGCCATCAGCTAACACTGATGTGAAAACTCAAATAATAATACTATCTGTCATGTTCGAAATATTGTCCTTATTTTTAATATTATTTTAGATAAAAAAAATTTCAGTGTTTTTGCTAAATTTAAATAACATGGTTGTGAAATTTCAACATTTCATGAAACTTAAAATTCATGAAATCCTTTTGGGACAATCTTGAATTTATAAAACAGATCACAACCTATTAATAGTCAACTAACTATATAAACTCAAATCACTATCTCAGTCAAAAGAAGTTGTGTTGTTGGATCTTAAGTCGAGTTAGAATAACAGGAAAAGACAAAGCAGATTCAGCTGCAAAATTTGTCATGAATATTGGCATTGAAGATGACCTGCAATGTCCCATATGAAGATCTAAAAAAAAAAACAAATAAAAGGATTTATCAAGCAAAAAAAAAGATGCCAGAATAGTAGTGCACAGAACAAATTACTATCTATTAAGCCAATAGTAGAAAAATGAAAGCTGGGTATAGAAAACCCTGAGAGGAAGAGGTAATACTGGCTCGGTTGCGCATTAGCCCTGCAAGACTTATGCAGTCGTTTATACTCAAACAAGAGGATCAACTATGGTGTGAAATATCTCCAACACCCTGCAGTATCAAACATTTCGCCATAGATTGTAGAGTTTTCTTTCCAATCAAAAAAAATAAATAAATAAATAAACGCAAATAATATGTAAGTTCGATTTGAAAATACTAACATGGATGGCATTTTGTCCTTATTTGGAGAAATAAAAATGTACAGAAAATTATGGATCAGATATAAAATACATCCACGAAACTATCTACAAAAATCCATCAGTAAAGGAAACTTGGGTGCGAACTCTTGTCTAACACTCTAAAATAAAATATGTACCAAGAAACTATTCCCTTACAAACCATATATTAAAAATTGTATTAAATAACCCACATGGTTCATATGTCATTAACCAAACCAAACAAACCAAACAAACAATCTTATGTCTGTTTTCCTTGAATGCATATACGGTTAGAGGTTCAACCACGCTATATTTAATGGTTACTCATGACACAGTCGAGTATGCTTCAACAACTAATCTTGGAAAGTTACGTTTTGCTTTTATTGAGGGGTTCGTACAATATTAGTACAAAGCTAAACTGGATTCTTACGTTGTTTAGCCCTTCAAATTAGTTAAGCAGAATATTTACTTTTTCGTTAAACAGTGTCAAGTAAAAATGTTATGAAGTTTGTCCATGGTAACCGAAACATCAAGATCTAAACACATTTATCGATTTTATATATGTAGCCACAACTATTAACCTTTTTCCATATTTTTTATTAAAAAAGTCCTCACGAAATGTATTTTGTTTTATGCCCCTGTGTACTTCTACAATAAAAATGGCTTCCATGATTTCATAGCCAATTTTTAAAGATTATTATTATTATTATTATTATTATTATTATTATTATTGTTGTTGTTCGGTTTTAAGGGGTCAAATAAGAACAAAACGACGTGTAACAAATGTAGAAAAATGTATTAACAGAAAGTAGACAAATACAATAGAGAGATGTGGAAATTACGTCCGACGAACAGAGTTTTTGGCATACTCGCATTGGCTTACTGCTAAGCCACAATTATCCCTGTTACTTATAGTAACCTGTCGGCGCATTCCATTAGTCTTATAGGGTGAAGGGATCCACATCCAGAGCAAGGATTAGGGGGCAAATTGTCGTGTCTTTTCTTAGGTGAAGAAGGAGTAACTTGTTTTTTGGGGGGATGTCTGAATTTGTTTCTATCCTGCAATTTCCTCATGTACCCTATAGCAGACTGTTCAATATTTGTTGAGTCTTGTTTTAGACTGACAAATCTTTGCGAGTCTTCTGCCAATTGTTGCAGGGTCAAGGTTGGCTCGTTTTCCAGTTTATTTAATACCCTTCGCCTAATTTCAGCGTCTTTCACTGATACTAAACCCTGGCAATAAATTAGACATTTAAAATTGTCAGAGCTTAATTCAGACAGCTTAAAATCGTCACAATGTTTATTAACTGTTTTATTTTTTTCTGCTAATAGATCCTTGAACAAAAACGGCTTTTTGCTTATTTGTACTGATGAGTTCTTATAAAAAGAAATTCTCTTTTGCAGTGCTGCTACGATTTTCTCGTAATCCGGATGTTGCGATTTCGAATTTCAGTGTAGCTTGGTTCACTTTTTTTTTCCTTTTTAGGTTCGATTACTTCCCGACGTTCTTTTTAGAGTCTTTTGGGAGATCCTAAATCGTCTTATCCAAGGTTTGTGTCGTTACAAAATGATAGTTGTGTGTGAAGTCTTTTAAATCCTGCTTCGCTGGTGTTGTTGTTGTAAACGATAAACCTGCGTAAGTTACATCGAATCCATCGTCGCCAGTTTGTTGTGAGGTTTTAAGGGGTCAAATAAGAACAAAACGACGGGTAGCAAATGTAGAAAAATGTATTAACAGAAAGTAGACAAATACAATAGAGAGATGTGGAAATTACGTCCGACGAACAGAGTTATTGGCATACTCGCATTGGCTTACTGCTAAGCCACAATTATCCCTGTTACTTATAGTAACCTGTCGGCGCATTCCATTAGTCTTATAGGGTGTATCACCTATAACAATTATTATTATTATTATTATTATTATTATTATTATTATTATTATTTCACTTTTTGCGAGCTTTTCATGCCAGCGTTAGCTGTAGATCTTTCACTGGAATCTGAGTAACAACTAGTCTCCTCAGGTCTCCAGGACCCTTCTGAATATTCCAGCTTATCTTAATAAGGTTCTTGTATTGATTGTTTAAATTTTTACTCTGGTTTCTAATTTCTGCAGTCTTTTTTTCCAACATTTTGGCGACGGTTGCAACGACACCAACTCCAACTGTATTACATTTACCCACATGGTCCACATCTTTCTTTAAGTTTCTGACAAGGTCCATGTATGTTTTAACCTTTCCTTTTCATTTTTACCCTGTGATCCACTGGAACGGGTAAATCCACTAATTGACAAGCCCTATTTTCTTTTTAATTGATATTAGGTCTGGTCTTCTGGTTGGAATAAGGTGGTCTGTCTCTATCTCAAAGTCCCAGAGAATAGTATGCATCTCATTCTGTAGTTCGATTCTAGTTTGTTCGTATACAATCTATTTGAATGGTGAGAATGTAATTCCTAGTGAACCCCCTTTCGTGCCTAGCCTTGGGCTCTGATAATCAGTTCTCTTGAAGGAGATTATGTGTGAATTATTGCCTTTTTTACGTATACTGCTGGTTTATTATGATAGTCTCACAACTCTTGTAGTATTACATCCATTTTTAATCAGGCGTCACAATTTTCTTCCAATATAGAACAAGTAATTACAGTCTTATATCGTTTCAGTGCTTTTGCTAATTGTTTTCACTGAATTGGATATTTTCCTTCTGCTGTCTTTTTGCCGCTATCAACCTTGACCCGCCTCCTTATGAATCATGGTACAGTGAAAGATCTATAAAAATATACTTCATAAATCAATGTTGACAGGTTTGACCTTCACGTGTTTCCTACGTATATACTCTGGCATTATTTTTCTCCTCAAACAACCAAAAAAAAGCGTTTTCTGAACATGTTTCATGTTATAATCAATATACACAAATGTGCCCATTTTACAAAAATCCATTTTTAAAGGTATGGATCGACCTGCTGTAAAAACGTTGTGAATCATTGTATCCTTGTGGTGCATAATTTGGAAACATTTCTCAAATAAACAAATAATAATGTAAGTTCATTTATAAAGTCTATTCTAAATGCTTTTTCATTGTTTCAACTTTTGAGATATCCTCTTTACCCTAAACATTCTATGTGTCAACATTATTCCGAAATATATCTTATTGTAATACTTTTTCATTGCCTAAATGCATCTATTTATATGTTTCCATGTATTATTTTTACGCATTACACACTATAAGTGTTAACCGCTACCGAAAACAACTAATAAGGGATCAGTAATCCCTTCTTGGTAGTAAAGAAACGTTAGCAACTTTCTTTATATGTTTTATTAGATTCGAATGTAGGTCTTCAAAACGGGTAACTGTTTTTAAGCCACTTGTCTGGACGTGGGAAAAGTACCATCCGCATTCTCCCCTTCCAAAGAACATAGACTTTAACTCTCTTCTTTTCTTTTTCATTTGTGTCAAGTCTCGTCTCTTGAGTTCCTATCATTTATGAGGTTCAGTTTCTGGAACCTAAAACCCTTCTGCGACGGAATTTCGATGACACTATACATTCCGACTCTGATGTCGATGATAGCAGAATACTTTCCAGGTCATCACTCCACAACCATGCTGCAGGGGACGACACCATGTCTGATCTAAGAAAGCATTCCACTGATTGGGGTTTCCTTTCCATTTTTAATGATCGTGAAAGATATCGAGTTCGTATCCGGGTAAAAAAAAAATCATCTTTGTCGGCGCCTGATTTCACGTCGCTCATCTTGTTTCACTTGGTCTTATTATACCTCATCCTATAGGTCTTGTGCTCTCGTAAATCGGTGACGCCTAATGCCACTTCAACTCTCAAGAGATAAAAGAGCTCGGGAGCAATACAAACTCATTGAACAGTCTCAGATTTCAAGAGAGAATGCTGTAACTAATCACCTATTCTTGGCATATGAACCATAATGCCCAGCCTGTCTCTGTTGCTGACTGGGTGGAGGTAAACTGATTCTTTTTCACCAAGAGGATCAACAAGCTTGAATCTCTTAGACACTGTTCTGGATATGGAAATTGACAGGAGCACTTGGAATCTACTTAGATTAGGATATGCCTAATTGAAAGCAGTTTTTCATGATTGTCATGCTAATCTATGAATAATTCAATAAATTGATAATAAGATAAGATTCCAAAAGCACATGGGCACCTTTCTTTTTTTTAAATGTTACCCTATATTAGCAATAACACTCAAAATAATGTGTTCACAACATTGCAGATTCAAAATGATCGTTTTCCTGTATCGGCATACCGTATTAGCCTACCTCAAGTCTTTCGCTGCAGCCACAGAGCGACCAAGAAAATATTATCCCAAGGGCTGCCAGGGTGAATTTGTGGGATGGCTCCAGACTGGGAGTTGTTTATTTAATTTTTTTAAATCACAATAGGTTTGAATAACCCACATAAACCACCCTACCACTTGAAGATAAACGCTATATGAGAACTCCACAAGAATGTTGTGTGTTGACTTGAAAAAACCTGTAACGGCCACTTGCATCCCATCTCGCAAACCATAAAAACGAACATATTTTGGAACAAATGGCTAGACAGACAGACAGACAGAGACAGATGCAAGGAGACAGACAACGAAACAGAGACAGATAGAAAGGAAGTCAAAGAAACGTTTGGATAATGTTAAATTTTACCTCGATTCAAACAAGTAATGAGGATTTTGATTTAGCATTTGGATTTCTGAAGAAGACCTGCAGGTGGGAGGAGTACATTGTACATAACAAATTCTTGGGACGGACATTGTTATAGGTTTTTTTTCGAATATACAAATACTTTCCCCTCTCTATGTGGGATGTTTTGGTAATTCACTGAGAAGGCCAGTCCTAATTAAAAACATATATTAACGTGGAGATCAAACTGTGAATTAATATTTTCTAATTATTCTCTAACTTGGGATCAAGTGACAATTTTAGAGAGAGGCATTAGGTAACAATATATATATATATATATATATATATATATATATATATATATATATATATATATATATATAAGTAAACACAAACACCCACCCACACACATCACATATATATATATATATATATATATATATATATATATATATGTGAGTTAAGTTACCGTGGACATGGCGTCAACATCTGTTTATTGATAGTATCTGGCCTATGCGATTTTCAGACCAAAGATTGGATAGGCGATAAATTATCAGTAACCAGGTGTTGACTCTACGTCTACGCTACTTTAATTGAAATATAAACGCTCAATCAATTGTATTGAGCACTGTCTTCTTGGAAATAAAGCACCCATATTATCTACAATATATATACATATATGTATACACACACAAACACAAACACATCCATACACACACACACACACACACACATACATATATATATGTGTGTGTGTGTGTGTGTGTGTGTGTAATATTAAGTGATATAACAT
>CM042158.1:69424039-69456539 GCA_023376005.1 Doryteuthis pealeii
AAACTTATATGAGAGGTCAAAACACAAATTACAGACTAAAGTAGAATTGGTTAATCATATTTAGATAACACTATGGCTAATGAGTTTGCTGATATTGAGTAAGAAGACAAAGATTATGGTGTAATTGGTGCCATTCCATCCGAGAAGACAGTTAAATTAAAATATATCGAATACAATGATTGCAAAGATGACAACATTAATGATATTGACTAGAATCATAATACATAAATCAGAATAAACAATGAGAAAAATAAACCTTACGGCCATTGAAATAGATACCTGTTGATAAAAAAGTAATTCGTAGTGATGAAATCTGTCGTTGTTGATGAGAAAGAGAAGATTAATTAAAATAAATATTGCAATTATTACGATTGAAAAGGCAGAGACAGAGCGTTGATATTAATAATGAACTTCACGTTCGTCAAGTCACGTAATGATGACAATCGACATTTTGTAATCAAATTGTAAGTTCTGCTTTCGAAACACGTATCAACAGAAAACTAGAAAATGCTGTTTAAATGCTGCGCAGATTGAAGTGTTTGTTCGCACCGAGCTATCATTTTCTGCTGCAAATATCAACATTATATTTCTTTCAGATCATTTTATTTACTTTTATGATGCAATCATTCTGATGACATTTAACACCTCCTCAACGCTTTCTTCTATATTGCTTCCCTCTATCTGCTCAATATAATCAAACTTTTTTTTTTCCATTATTTTCAGCTATATTTTATTCTGATATCTTTTACACAATTTAACGCCAATAGTTACCCTGCCCATTCCTTTCTTTTATCCAATCATGCTTTATTTTATCTTAATTTCTTTCTTTTCTCTTTTGGTTTCTTAATTATTTTTATCTGTCGTTCACTTTTTTTTTCTTGATTTGATCTTTTGATAATTCTTCATAATGTTTTATGACATTATTTATTTTCTTCCGTCTATTTATTTCAGTTTTAATTTTTCAATAGATTTTTATTTTCTTCCGTCTATTTATTACTGGGTAAATTTTTCAATAGATTTTTATTTTCATTGTTATTCTTTTCATTTGATTCTTTTCTTGCATCATATCTTATATTACTCTAAGTGCAGAAATTATTTAATTTTCATTTCTATATATCTGTGTTTGGCTACTTATATTATATTTAATACAGTATATATATATATATATATATATATATATATATATATATATATATATATATATATATATATACTGTTCACTCTTCATATCTATATTCCCTTAGTCGTTCTTTACTTTCATTAATCGTTAGTATCCTTTATGTTTGTTTTCTTTTCTTCTTGTATTTTATTCTAATTGAGCCATTTTCCCTCGACAATCACTTCGAGTGTCAAATTCTAATCTCATCAATAGTTGTGGCTTCTCCTTTCCCCTTTCCACTGTGGCTGTCATAAACCTTATCTTTAGTACATTTAAGAAAGTTATGAACCCTGCTGTAAGAAAATTGCAGAGCAGATCTAGCTAATTGATCTTATAAAAGGCAATTCATCTTGAACATTCAGGAGACTTATATTTTGCTATTGTATCATGATACATTCGATAAATTTGGTAATATTTGACTGGGTTATTAATATGAGGAATTATAATAATAATACACATTTGGATGACATTTGCATCTGAGGTGGAGTGCCATACCTACCATCAGCTCCTTACTCTACCGGACAGATGCCTGTGCTACTCATACGCTGAGTTGGCGAGGGCCGGTATCGAACTAGGATCCTTGTGCTTTTTAGCCGAACTCTCTACCGAAAGGGCTGAACCGTTCCTCCAGAAATTTCAGACAAAAAATATATTTTCATTTTTTCTTCTTATAGAGATGTCTATCATCTACCAAGTGTTTGTCAACATTCAATTTTATCACTTTCTTTTGCTATATCCAAATATTTTCAACATTGGTGTATATTTCATGTATCTTGTTCCCCATATCTTGTAACGTATGTATCGTATGTTTCAATCTTCCAGTCTAACTCCACTTTCCTTATTCCCTGTTCTTCCTAACTCTGACACTCGTGTTTTTTTGTTTTTTTTCTGAAAAATGTTCAGTATTCTCCCGTCTTGTTCACAATTGTATTTCTATTGGAAAATGTAAATTTTGTTGTACTTTACGTTTCGCTGTGCATTCACACTGCACTTTCCCTCACAATCAGACACTCATCTTAAGGCTGATCACATATGACATTTTTTTCTGTAGTGTTTTTCAACGGCATTTTTTGTTACTGTAACGACCTTTTTTATACCATGATTCTTTTTTTTCTTCTCTTTTTTGCCTATTCCTTATCATGTACTCATTCGGTTGACTTCCTGTACATTTCCACATACAGTGCTTTGATTCAATCTTAGAGAAAGTTCTGATTGCCCTTGAATTTATTCACATCTTTCTTTATTAATCCTCTTTGAAACTTCCTGTCAGTAACTTTAATCTCTGTTCCCTTTATCGTTCTATATAATTTCACGGGTCACGCAATAGTTGTATTCAAATGTACCTTCTGCAATTTCTTCGTTTTTCCTTTATTTCTAAAAATGCATTCAAAACGGCAAAATAGGTTTTGTATGTTAAGGAATATGTGATTCATCTTCTGAAAGATCCAAGGAAAAACAGACGCATTTTTAACGTAAAATTCATTAAATTTATAAGATAAATTAATCAGATTAAATTCTCGTCATAGACTTCGAGAAGCAATACTTGCGATGATGTTGAATTTGAAATAGAAAAATGTTGCTATATATTTTCAAAATAAAGATATATTAAACATGCTCACTATTCAAACATTTCAATTATTATTTATTTTGTTTCCCAGGAAAGTTTTATACTAGAAGTTGCAAATGAAAATGTAACACATTTTCTCCAAATCTTTCCTATGCTGTTTGAATCAGTCATTTTGAAGCATATTCTATGTAAGTGCATACTACAGCCCGGTAATAATCATTAGTGATAAAAAGATGATGAATATGGGGATAGCGAGAAAAGCGATAATAAAAGAAAAAAGAAAAATTAAACGTCATATAAGAATAAGGCAGACAGAACGAGTTCCCTTGACTTTCTTTCAGCACACATCCCTATCGATCCCCACTCCTTGTAAGTCCTCCTTACGATACCCAGTATCCACAAAGAGCTGATCAATGTACGTTTTTGATATTCGGCTCACACTGGTGTTTTCATATGCCACAGAAGAATGTTACTTTGAGTTTTGCCTTATTTCTCCAGCAGGGTCTTGATAATCTTACTTGGAAAGTGGTAAGTAGCCGTACAACTGCTTTTTTGTAGTGGCATTTTTGCCTTTTGGCAACCGAGTTCAGAGGAGACGAGAAACATTTTTATGGGTGTCTTTGTGAGTCTTTGTGTGGAAATATTGGTCTTCCATTGCGACGTCACCTACTTTGAGTAAATTTGAAACATAAACTTTACTCAAAACTTTACTTGTTTGAAGATAGGTAACTTTAATTGCTTTCAGGAAAAAACGGGTAAAGTGTGTTCTTAAATAGATCAACAGAACACACCACAATTTGAAATGATATCAAGTACTAGTCCGATGATTAAAGTCTATGTGTATCTCAAATATAACTTAACTCTCCAAGGAGTGGAAACATTATACAACCTGCAGAATATATATATATATATATATATATATATATATATATATATATATATATATATATATATATATACTAGCTAAAGTACCCGGTCCATGACCGGACTAAAATGAAATTTGGATCACCAGGGAGTGAGAGAGAAAGTGGAAGACAGTAGTTAGAGAGGGAGTAAGAGGAAAATAATTCTTGAAACTAAAATCATTGAGAATTTGTATATTTCAGGATTTGTATTTTCTGTTTTATAGTTTAAAATTATTTCATATTATTATACAACAAATTGAAAGTATTCGTTTGTATATTTGTTTGTTATTGTTTTAAATTTTTTGTACATGACAACAATTCACATTTAGTTCTTAATTGCATGTTGAGTTTAAAAAGAAGCTGAGAATCGAAAATTTTAAATTCTTCGTATTGCAATATCTATTTTTGCTAAAACCTAAGATAGTATTATAGGGACCACCAATTGATCAGTTTAGGCCATCTTGAATAAAAACGGAAATATTTTGTTATTATTTATAATTGATTTTTCATAGAATTTAAAAAAACTCTTATCGTAACTTGTTTTTAGCTACGTTAATTTTCAGTTGATTTAACAATGCAAAAATGAAAACATTGTTTTTCAATCATAATTTTCATTATTTCCGTAAGCTGAAAAAAAGTTAAAAAATCATCATGAGTTTATTTAATGTTTTTTCTTCAAATGGAAACATTTTTTTCAAGAAAATATTATTTTTTTTTGCAAGTTTCATAGTGTTAAATATAGGGGGGGGGGTAAATTTCACAGGGTAAAATTGGTGGTACCTAGTATTTTAAAAACACTGTTTAAAAACGTTTTGGTGGACCTGATTTTCTGGACCCCCCCCCATCTATTTTCTTTCCTTCAGTTGATTATTATCGATTACACACCAATCTATCAGATTGAAAAAAAAATTCTTAAAAGTTCTTTATTATTTGAGTATTCACGGGTGCTCATTTCCTCGTATAAGTTTATAGTAAATTGATCCCCCATATCGGAACCGCTTGAACGGAACCCAAATTATTTATTTATTTTCCCATTAAACTAACCCCTAACCCTACCCCCCCCCCACTAGTTCAAATTAAGTTTTATTACAAAATTTATATTAATTACAAAACATCAATTTTCATAAAAGTTCAAATGTCACCTATGAAATCTCTATTTAAACATGCCAATTTTCAGAACTGAAAAGTTGCACTATAAACTCAGCGATGTTTATTGACTTCACAATAAAGAGTAAAATCATAAAACTTAAAATTTAATTTGTAAGGCAAATTCTGAGGAATATTTTAAATTGTATTTTGAATAATAATTTAAATGTTGGTTGTTAGTTGTTTTGTTTTATCAACTTTTCGGGTAATTTACTAACGAATCGTGTCATTTTGATAAACAAAGCGCTTACAATTTTTCGTACTTACATATAAATTTTTTTTAAATGTTCCAATAACTGGATATTGTCGGATAAACTTGAAATAAATTTCGTCTTACAAATAATTGACTACTTATCTCCAGTCGGGCCTTCGACTAAAGATAAAACACCGGATTTTGTCCGTATTAGTAACCTTGTTTTTTTTTTTTCATCGTGGTTGAGAAAATAATTAGTTAACGAACCAAAAGAAAAACAGTTTCTAAGGAAATTCGTCAATCTTATTGTTATTTTTAACCCTTTAAAACTCTAACAATAAAAATTAATAAATAAATTAAAGAATTAAAAGTCATTTTATTCGAATGAAAATCTTAGTTTAATTTATACAAATATGTAACCGTACTTACGACGTAAACTGATTTTCATGATACTGTTACTTAGGATTAAAATATTTTTTAATAATGTAATCGTAAAGCGTACAATTTGATTTTCTACAATTTTATGCATTATAAAAATTAAAATTAAAATGAGTGTACTGTACAATTAAGAATATGGGCAAACTCGCTGTAAAAAATAATTTAATCTATAAAAACACATACAAATTAATATTCTGAAAGACTAAGAGATTCCGATTCGTATTATCGCCTATACGGAGTATTTTCTTTTTTTTTAACTCGCTGAAAAAAAAAAAAATCTATAAAAACACATACAAATTACATATTCAGAAAGACTATTTCATCTTATTACTAAAGATATAAATATTTTAAAGATTTGATCCTAAATAGGTAAGAGATTCCGATCTGACTGATATAGACTGCACTGCTTGTATCGCAATAATCATAGGCAGCATGGCTATCCGAAGCCATTTTTTAATTTTTTAACTCGCTGTAAAAAATGATTCAATTAATAAAAACTCACACAAATTGCATATTTTGAAAGAGCATTTTCTTATCTTTCTAACGATATAAAAATTATTAAAGACTGGACCATAAATAGGCCATAAATTCGGAGCTGAACGGCTTAGACTGCAAAATTAATTCATTAAAATCAAAACTTCGCTGCTGTTATCGCTTTAACAATAAGCAGGCAGAGACAATATTTTATTATCAGGAGGGGCTGATATACGGACAGTTCCGCAAATTGGGTGATTTTGGATTAATTAATCGATTAAATCCCTTAATCAGTAAAAATCAATAACCAAATTTGGAATTTTTCTTAGTTAGAACGATATCAATGTGTATGCAAGATTTTGAATCTGAGTGACCTCCCGTTTTTTTGTTATACGTCGACACGTACATACCAAAATCTCTGTTTTATATATTAGATATATATATGAATGTCATGTGAGCAAGATATCTCATGGAAAGTAACCGAATGACATATATTTTTAAACATAGGCTGATTTGTGTTCAACTCACTTCTTTGACTGAAGTTCCAATGCTTAGATCCTATTAGTAAAAATTATCAACAGCTGGTATGCTTCCATCCTACTAACTTTGTAGCTAATTAACTTTTCAGACGAACATCGTGTATATATATATATATATATATATATATATATATATATATATATATATATATAATGTAGGAGATATATTTCGTTCTGCATTGAGCAGGATTTCTTCATTTAATTTTATTAAAGCATCAGTGCAACATACATTTGCTTTAATAAAATTGACTGATGAAGTCCTGCTCAATGCAGAACGAAATATATCTCCTACATATACTTGTCTGATTTTTGCTCTCTTTTCGTCCACTTTTGCCTTTATTCTTTACCACATTCTCTCGGATTTACTCCAACCCTCATATCCTCATATATATATATATATATATATATATATATATATATATATATGTATGTATATATATATATATATAAATCCCTTTATAAACATGGATGATATCATAAAAAAAATCTGGAAATCTTTGAGCAAGTGATAGGAATATACAACAAGTGATAGGAATATACAACCAGTCTTTAGAAATGGAATTCAGCAACGACAAATGTGCCATCGGGATGGAAAAAAGGAAAAACAAAACAGTGAAATGAATAAAAATACAAAATCAGGAGGAAATAATGACTCTGTGAGAAAAGAAGAATTACAAATACTAGAGAATATTGGAAAACAGAGATGAAAGAAAAAATGAAAAAAGCAATGTTTCAAAATAACAAGAACAGTTCTAGAAATCAAGTCCTGCATCATAAATCTTTGGCAAGGGAGTAAACTCATAGGATTTCCTTCTTTTAAGATACTCTGATCGATTCTTTAAATAGACAAATGGATCAAAGGAAATGAAAACTTATGACAATGTACAAGGCATTACACCCGAGAGACGGTAGAGACAGATTATAAGTGTCATGAAAATATGTATTATGAGGTTTTGCCAACATGAAGTTTGCGATAATTTATGTGCTAGTAGAATAAACTAAAACAAGCAAAGCTATATTACTTACAGCACCCAGAAACCACAATTCTATCATGGGAAAAAACATAAAAACAACAAACACTAGAAAACAGAAATGGGAAGAAAAACAACTAAATGGATACTACAATCGACGAACTGGAGAGGTCAAACATGGTTAAGAAGGGAAAACATCTAGAGTGACGATGAATCTCTCATAATTGGAAGCACAAAACAATAGCGTAAGAATAAACTATATCAAACAAAAATACAAAGATCCAATTAAATTATAAGTGTTGAATTGTGGACACAAATGTGGAACGTTTAATTATATAACAAGCGTATGCATTGACTATCACATCCTGAGTGCAACATTTTGCACGATTGGTAGGCAAAGGTGATTCATTGTGAAATTTCCAAAAAAATTGAATTTTCCCCATGATAATAATTGGTACATGTACATACCAGAATCGGTCCTACAAAAAGAGTCACATTAAATTCTCTGGGACTTTGAAAACTGGCGGATCTCATTATTCCGACTAGAAGACCTAAAGTTAATTAGCAAGAAAAAGACCGTTTTTCATCACGTGGATTTTGACGTCCCGGCTGATTACAGAGTGAATATATATAAAAAAAAAAACAGAAAAGATGGACAAATACTTGGACCTGTCCAATGAAATGAAAGAACTGTGGAATATGCGGGTAATATTTGTACCAATTGTAATTAGAGTCTTTTGAAAGGTCCCAAGGGCGTGAAAAGATTCTGGGTGAATTGGACATTAGAGGAAGAATGAAATTGCTGTAAACCTGCACAAATAATCGAATGCAGCAAACTGGATGGGATTGAATACACCAAGCAGACAAAACTTGGGGGAGACGTTAATACACTGGGAATTGTACAAGCGACAAAACTGTGACTAAACAGTCAATACATAAATTAGAATATATATCCAGAAGAATGAGGCACAAAGAATGGTCTGTGACTCTTGCTTTATAAAGAACGGATCACACAACAGCCAGGAAGTCAGGCCTAGTTTTACTTAAAAAGATAATATCTTATTGTGCGTACTTTGCCATTCTAGCAGACCACAGTGTAAAAAAGAGAGCAATAGAACCAAATCTAGAGTTAAAAACCGTGATAACAATTATACCTCAACCCCTCGTAACTATCCTGATGTGCCTGGGAAATAGACAGTAGGGACTGGACATTCGGAAAACAATTGAGATTCTCCAGAATGCAACACTGCTGAGACGCGGGTAGAATACTTAGAAGATTCTTGGAGAACTGGGGTGACACGAAAATGAAAAATACCAGTTACTACTGGTGCAAAGATCTCACAAAAAGTAAAATGATAAGGATGTCTCCAACTTATAAATGTAAGGAAATACCATTTGATAATCATCTCTCATTTTATGAGAATGATTCATTTATATGTGTCTGCAAAATATCTTGTCTCCCTGGAAAACTACAATGATCCAACCATTTTATCAGAAAATGACAAAGTAAACAATTAATGAAATTATAAGGAACTTAAAAATTTCCGAAGAATCAACAGGAATAATCTTATCATTGTTTTCAAAATTCCAATTGTAAAAAAAGTATTGTGTATTTCTTCGAAAATATATGAAATGGAAAATTACAGGAAACCACATATATAGATTTTTTTTACATTTCATTTATTCATTGTTTTGTTTTCTATTCACTTCCATAGAAAAATCTGTTTGGAAGGAAAAAAGATTTATGTGTTCATGTGGTATTATTGTTGATACTGTTGGTGTTTTTGTATTATTGTCTCTAGAATGTCATCAGACTAATCGCACGAATCGTGATAATGGTAGAATCAGCAATTTAACGATGATGCTATTTTTGCTACCGAGTACACATCACGTATTAGATGGATAATGGCGGCAGCAGACAAAAAATAACAAAACAATTCTAACATAGTCAGGGGTCTCAAGAGATGGTATCACTTGATTCCAGGTGACTAATGAACTTGACAAACACGCATTTATCGGTCACTTCCCACGTTTATTACTGATATTATAATTTAATGAGTGGATTCACTACCGTCGTTAACACGCATATTCTTCATTTCTTTCGAAGTTTCAGAAACGGGTTTTTAAAGCTTTAAAAAAACACAAAACACTATTCTGATGTTCTCAAAAACAATATCTGATCAAAATTATCACCGAATCTCTGGAAATTCCCGCGAATGCAAAGCATTCATATGTTTCCCGCCATTTATTTTACTTGTGTCAACAGTAATGAACTTTGGATTGCCACCTGTAAATTATACGTTCTCAAATGTTCAGCACGTCCGTTATTCAGTGTCAAGAGTAATTTGGGGTCATTAGGCCACAGAGTACTTGGAATACAAGTTTATTCGCTAGTATAAATGCACAGTAGTTTGAAATTAGAATTTGCTGACTATCGGTAGTTGAGTGGTAACCCCCTTCCCCTCAAAAAGATGCCCTGTTTAAGATAGATTAAATTCAAATTCCATCTGGTGGTGTGGCTCGAGTTCTGTAAATCTGGGGAATGAGGAGTACAATTTCATGATGGGTTAACTTAAAAATGGGTCAAATTGATATGTTTAAAGATTATTTGTATTCTAGATGACGTACTCGAAATAAGTAAAATCTTCAGGAAAAGAAAAGAAGAAATGTGAATATGAATATTTCTGATCCTCTAGACATAAAATACCTCTCGAAGGGTTGAAATCCCTTTAAAATCAATAAATGAATCCATCGCTAGTATTTAACATTAGAAATATCGGTTTAGGTCAGTCGGTAAAGCGCTGGACAAGGAACCACAAGGTACCAGGTTCGATATCGGCCTTCGCCAACTTAGCGTATGAGTAACACAGGGATATGTGCGGTAATCTGAGGAGTTGACGGTAGGTGTGGCGCTCCAATTCAGACGCCAACACAATCTCCTTGGTCTAGCGAAAAGGGTATATACTCCCTCGCTGTTTGGGTGATACCGACTTTAGGCCACCCGACGAATTTACTTACTTACTATATATATATATATATATATGAATAATATATTTTTCATGTTTAAATAGCATCCCCAGTAATGAGAAAAGTGATATTCCAATTCACATAATCAATTGTCGGGGAGCTTTTTTATTATAAAGTTTTAAAGAAAATCAACTTGTGGTCCCATTGTATGTCAAAAATATTTCTAGATTTTTGAATGAATGTAATTTCATGGATACCGCACGCTTAAGAATAAAAGGGAATCATTTATTGACATGTAAATGTTATGCAACAATATTAACCACATTTTTGGAGATAATATACAGTCAAATCAGAATTCAGCATCAAGTGATTACATCATGTGATAGACTTATTCGAGTAGGCATGTCTTGTTGTGTCAGCTTTGTCGATTTCCAACCCATTTAATGATACTATCAAGCAATCAACAACATAGTTTTTACTGGAAGAATTAGTGTTTCCCAAGTTTAACTGAAAAAACTAAAAGGGTTTTTCTTCAGGAAAAAGTGGTGCCGTGAATTTAAACTGAGGTCGTGCAAGGTATTTCCACTCGCTAAACATTGAGAATGTTTTTTGATAATTGGATTTCAGTTTGTATATATATATATATATATATATATATATATATATATATATATATATATATATATATATATATATATATATATATATATATGTATATATATATATATATATATATATATATATATATATATATATATATATGTGTATATATATATATATATGTATGATGTTGTTGGTTGATGTTGAGTCCACGTATGCTTCTTCATCAATGAATATTGCGTGTTAACTTTCTTATTGCGAACGTTTTTTATTGGCGCGAGGGGTTATCATGAAGCATGCTCCGTGATATCCAAAAGCACATTCACAAGAACAATGTTGATACGCAAGATTCATATATAATATATATATATATATATATATATATATATATATATATTAGTCTATGATACTAACTCGGTATAATAAAGTAAACCAACACCAGTTGATAAATGTTACAGTATTATTTTTATACTTTTTAACGTTGTAAATCATCAGAAAAGCAAAATGTCATCTGGCCTTGGGTATTTAACATTTCAATTTACGAACAAATTAAATTTAAACTTTATTTCCAGGAGAATTAAAAAAAGAAAATTGTATTTTGTGGTTGTGGAAAGGATAAAAGGAGAAGTGGAATCCAAGGCACAAACTAGAATTAACTAGAGTTAATTAGTAGTCTCTGTAGATCACGAATTTCGTTTGTTCTTGTCGACACAGGCCACATAGAGAATCTTCAAAGCTTGACCGAGGATTTACATTAGATTTACCTGCAGAAATATATGAGATTTTTTCCCAATGAGCTAATATCTATATTTTGGAACGTTTAAGAAAAATTATGTGCCACTTTAACACTAGAAAAACCGCGCGAAATAAAAATCAAGTTTTCAAAAATACGTTAATACTTACAGGTATAAGGAAATCATTTGAAGTCTATTTGAATTATATTCTTTGTAACCAACTACTCACTTGGTTTTCCAATTTAATGACATTGTCTGAAACAATGAAACTGATTAGCAACACATGCGTAACAAGTGTAACATTATAGAAATATATTTAGCAAAGATACACTGACGAAAGCATTCTTGTGTGTTTGTTGTTTTTCCGTGTTTATTGGGTATTTTTATATCAGAAAGTTTTAGAAGCACGGCTACGCATAATGAAACATGAAATTCAGTAAATGTTTAAGACTCTACTTAAATATTGCAATATCTATTAATAATGGAGATTTGCTCTCTTTTTGTCTGTAACAAAAACTGCATCACTGCTTATGTCACATTACCCAACATATAATCCAATATCATAACATAGAATAAATATACTCAAAATGTGAGCATGCAACGTTAGACAATCCTCATTGTTTCAATAAATAGATGCCCTGTGTTATATATTTATATATAGATTGTTTTATTCTAATATAATGTTTAAAGTTATTGGAACTGTTTCAATTTCAATTGTCTTTCTTTTTTCCTTTTTTTTTTTACTCCTTTAATGGTGAATTTGGCAATTTTACATACTTATGGTACACACTCTATGGCATTGAATTTTCAGCTTCCATCCCCTCAGGCAATATCTTTCAAAAAAACTATTTTTACATCGCCCAGAGGGCGTCTTTTTATTTTGCTAGTCTTTAAAAGTATGTCCAATTATAAACTATGAGACTGCAATATGAAATGGCATGTTTCTTTCATTAACTTTAGACAATGATCATCTAAAACGTTGCTTACCAGCTTTTTGGTTATATGCAGTCTGTGAGGGAATATTGTCAACAGTAGAAAACAGTTATTTCATTTTCAGTATATAAAACTATTTTAAGCTGCACTATGAGAAATATATGTTTTATATTTCAAAATTGGACTCAGTGGCCGATAGGCACATTTTAAGAGAGACGGTAACATTCGCGAAACAAATAACTCCTTACATGTTTCTCTTTACTAATTTTTCAAACGCAATCTTACTGTCGGCAATATGCTTCTTATTCTGTTTGTTATAAATAACATGGACGAGTTTTAGTCACTTTGTTTTTCTAAATATTATGACTTTTCCTGTTTAAAAACCTGACGCACTATGAATGTTCACGCCGCAGGAAACAATGGCAATCACTTGAAAGCCTTGATTGCATTATAAGATATAAAGTTTTCAAAGATATAAGGTCTGTTTAGAAATTCACACACGCTCACAAAAACACACATAGACAAACATACACAGATACACAATATATATATATATATATATATATATATATATATATATATATATATATATATATATATAAAACATTTTGTTATTTCTTTGTTGGGGAAAAACTATTTTCCTTATCGAATTAAGGAAGAGCTTTGCTAGAAAGTATTAAATATGATAGATAATGGAAATCATTTTTATTTCCTATACGAAATTTATTTCTGTGGTTGAACTTAACGTCTTTAAAGTAGAGGAAATTATAATATCAGTCATCGATTTTTTTATAAATATTTTCTGTTCAAAATATTAGATGATTGCACTATGTCTATTGACAGTTTTCGAATAACTATTCTCATTCTATTTGTAATAAACAACCATTCCTGAGTTGAAACATTCTATTAAAGATACTTTGGAAAACGTAATAGTTTATCAATACATTCATATGATATTATTGCATTGTTTTACGTTTAATGACTAAATCGTGTTTTACATTAACCTACACACATTAAATGGGTTATCTTTATATTTTATTTGAGGAAATAGTCGTAAACGAGAAAAATACATTCTGATAGATTGATAGGAACATAAAAAAAACTCTACTCTTTTTATCACAGTTTTTTACCTACATCTCAAGAATTATGTACGAATTACACTTGTAAAACCGCAAATAAAACGAATGCAAATAATAGAAATATAGAAAGAGTGCAATAGAATGCGTTCTCGATATTTCTGCAATATTTCACATGTTTAAGTCTGAGAAGAGAATACAATTAGAAATTAGGAAAATACATTTACTAATGTAAAGAATTATTTTTGTGAAGAAAAGCAAAATTAAATAGATTATCACAAATAGTATGTCTCCATAAAAAAGGGTCAATTGATTTATATAAATTATGTAATAATATATTCATTTAAAAGATACATAGCAATAACTGATTGTTGCAATATTTTTGGCTGGCAACAATTTGATTGCGAGCTATTGCTTAAACATTAGATATTGTGGATGTATATATTTACCCAACCTTCCCCATATGCAGAATGGGAGACAAGGTCTATGTTTAACTGGGTTTAACAGGTTTGAACTCATAGTTTTCCTTCTCCTACACCACTTGCAATACCAAGGTTAAAGAGCCCAGATATTTCAGTATTCACAACTACCTGGATGTATAATAATTTGAATCATACATTTCCTAAGAATTTTAAGGCTATGAGATAACTATACACCACACATGACTCCAATATATCCAATAAAAAAACTCGGGTTAGGGTTTGGGTTTAGGGTTTGGGGTTGGGGTTGGTTTAGGGTTAGTTTAATGGGAAAATAAATAATTTGGACTCTGTTTTTTCTAACCCAGAAAAAACAGAACCCAGAAATTTTGTAATAAAACAGTTCATTTTAACTAGGAGTGGGGTTAGTGTTAGGGTTAGGGTTTAGGGTTGGGGTTGAGGTTGGGTTTTCGGGAAAAACGCCCTAAATTGGTTGGGTTTTTTTTGTTTAGACAAAGTGACACTGCTTCGTCTACGGACTTCAATCGTAGCTGGTGTCTTTTTTCAGCAGCCACCGACTAGCGTTGAGGCAGGAAGCGGGACGGTTCTCCGCGAAGAGTACCGTTTTTTTTTTTAAGAATCTGCTCGAGTACCGAAAAATAAAATGAAAATAAAAAATAAAAAATAATTTTTGGAGTATTATATATTTAATTTAAAAGATATAATCATT
Source organism: Doryteuthis pealeii (assembly GCA_023376005.1). Taxonomy (NCBI): domain Eukaryota; kingdom Metazoa; phylum Mollusca; class Cephalopoda; order Myopsida; family Loliginidae; genus Doryteuthis; species Doryteuthis pealeii. Next base: position 69,438,891 of record CM042158.1, read on the forward strand.
AATTCTCTAATTCACTTCATTGCTGTCTGTTTGGAGAAGTATTCTCTAGTGTGTGTTTCATTTCTACCTGTACGTTGCCGCAATTATTTAACAAGTCTTCTCCACGATTTGTACATCATAGCTTTATTCTGCTGACTCATGACGTGATCACAGCGGATGTGATGTAATCTAACATTTTGTATAGTTTCTCAACAGAGGCTAGATAGCCTACTTTACCCTAATATTTTATCCATCATTGCTGGGAATGTATTAAAGGATACCTATATATGCCATAGTCAGTAAATGGGAAATTAACACAAACAACATCAGTGGGAAATGGAATTAATCTGGATGATTTAATTTTTACGTAACTTGCACACCCAGGTTCGCCGATGAAGTTTGAAATATATGGACTTAACAGAAAAAAATGGGATGACTTCTGTATGATATTAGACAACACCTGATGCTTCAATTCTTGCCCACTGTTAAATGTGGATTGAAAGTTACTGGTATGAAAAATTAATATTTGAAATTATATAATTGTATGCATTTTTTTAGTATTTGTTATTAATACTTGAAATCCTATTGAAATTATTATTATTTTACTCCTAATGAGTTTTTTTTAGAGAAACTCTAATTAATTTCGATTCTAGTAATGTTGCGCCATGGATGGTTTCATTTTTTCCTCTAATCTCCGGTTCATTGGTCCTTTGCAAGCGTTTCAAGGGCTCCAAATTGGTATGATATCACATTCACCAAACCTTCTTCAATTCTACGGTAATTCCCAGCTTATTAAATTCTCTTACTTTCGTTCTGAGGTCTGGAATTATTATTATTATTATTTATTATTATTATTATTATTATTATTATTATTATAAGTAGTTACTTGAAGTTATAATTGTTTAGTTGCCTGGTGTAACGGTTATAGCCGTACGAAATGGACTCGGCAACCCGGGTCAAAATCTTAGTCCAGGGAAAGATATGAATCAAGCTATTCTACCTCTAGATATAGACAAATAGGAAGGAATAGGCTCTTTAACCTTGATTAGGCATCCAGTCTAGGGTATTGAAAGCTGTGTACAACTCGGCTTTAGAAATTGACCATACTCGTGCGAAGGGTTTGTAAATATAAATAAGTGTTTTGAAATGAATATCATTAGTTACTTGAAACCATATAATTGCCAGACACACCTTGTTTATTAACCAACAAGTATTGAAATATCGTAGAACCAGCCAACCAACCAAACAACAAACTAAATACACAACAATGTATTACTAAAGTAAGCTTATTTTTCCATGGTTGTATTTATAATGTTTAGCATTATTTAGTATTTTTATAAACCATAACTTTTCTTAAATGCCCTTTCTTCTCCTTATATAACCTGTGTGCTCCACCTTTCTTAATACATTCAATTGTTTTATTGGCTTTATGTATAAAGTCACCGGTTTTTAAATCAGAAACCGTTAATATGGCACATTCCAGTCATTAATTCAGTGTTTTCTTATACTCAAATGGGAAATCCTCTCCGTAAATCAAGGTAATCCCATTTACACATTGTTGCCCAGTCAGCTCTTAGTATCGATCACATGTTGATACATTTATTATTCTTTATTTTATGTCCTTCGCACTTGCTTATTCATTCCCACTAGCTTGTTTATACGCCATGATAATTCTTTCATTTACACTTGATCATTCAAAAAATCTGTGTATGTTGCTTTCCCTTTCTAACACATTTTTCTTTACTTCACCCAATGGCTATTGGTAGTGTCTACGGGCTTATGTAATTCATTCTATTCATCAATTACGAATCCCTCACACACTAAATCTTCATTCTCCAAAATTCCACCCATTTCACATATTCCTATTATATCTTAATATTGTCATTATCTTTCTTGATTTAATAAATAGTTGTCTCTGTGGTAATCCCTTTCAATTTCCTAACGTTATCGTTGCCCTCTCATGTTTTTTCATTCCTTTCTTTTTTCATTTTCACATAATTGTCTCCATTTTTCCTTCTTTTATTTCAATGTATTTCTTATATTTTTACCCTTCCCCATCCATCTAGTCTGGAATCATTATTTCTGTATCGAATAAATCTTACTCTGCTCTTTTCTATTTTGATAATAAAAGAAGAAGCAGGAAACAGACTTGCACAATCGCGCACATAACACGCCTTTCCTTTATTCATAAATAATCCTGCTTTTTTGTTCTTCCTTGTTTCTCTGATAAGGCTGGTAGTGCGTCACCGCATGGAACAGTTCATTAATACTTCTATTTCACGTATTTCAGCTAAATCAAATTCTAAATTATAATAAATGGATTTTTACGGTGTGAATTTCCAACAGGAAACATTCACTGGAAGGCAGATGGCGTCAGCTTATTTGTCACTATGACATTGTGTTTAAATCTACTTCATATAATATCAAGAGTAAATTATACCTGTTTGCTATGGTAACTGGTTCGGGTCCGAACTACGGGGAAATGTGAAGAATTGGTTTCTTTTATAGCTTCTCTTTGTCTTCATCTTGGCACTTGCAAAATAGTTATATTACAAGCAATTAAAATGACTTCTTTTTATTTCTATTTGTGTCATGTCATTTCATATAAAACAAAATAAAATATTTCCTTATTTTCGTGATGGATTGATTGATATATCAATGAACGCCATGCCAACTAGTCTAGGTTTATTTTAAGTCTAATGGTTAGAGAATCGTGTTAAATGTGCTTTCATATATACATCTTTTGCGTAGTTCCTTTTTAAGACGATGTTACACGCACGGTCATATCGAAGGCAAATTAGTTTCAAACATATCTATTTTACGCATATACTTAACCATAGATGAAAGAATACTAATATGTACACTTATAGATCTACCTCTCCAGGTCTGAGTTGACCTGGGAAGAACGGCAATAGTAGGGTACTTCATACTACTCAGATCTCCTGGGTTTGACCCTCGCATTCAAATGGGGTTTAGTATCATACCCAGTACACGCGTGATATATCTTACATGGTTATCATTTTCACTACTTTTAACAATGCATTTCTATTTCTCCCAATAAGTCATAGATCCATGATTCGTTACAAATGAACAATTTCATAAATACTTGTGTAATGATATATTAATTCGTTAGTGGGAAATATAACGAGAAAATCAGGAAATAACTCGACTGTTTTACAGGTGCTATTTTCATTTTGACATATTCTTGCTATGATTGTAATTCTACAAATAATAAATTATAAATCTAGCAATCATATATTTAATGTAATTCTTTTTCTGATAATATCGTATATGCATAATATATAACTCTTTGAACTTGTAAACATGATATTTCAGATTAGGTTATATTTTCCGATGCACCGTAAACCTGGTATTAAGGCATCTAGAGATCACGTCATATAATAACAATAAAAGTCTTAATACAGCAACCATTCACGACATTTCTTTTAGTGGATGGATCGATTGGCTTTTAAATAAAGATGTATTTAGGAGTCATGAATTATGTGTCCAGTTTAGGGGTTTCAGTGTTAGGGTATTTGAAGGTCAAACAGTTAAATGTCCGAAGGTAAACGTAATGTGACGAGCACAGAAGTGCATTGCTTTACTGAATATTAATGTTTCAGTTGTAAATATTTACTGTGTTTTTTAAAAGAATATTTTTTTTTCAAATTACGTACTTTTTATAATCCAAATCAATCGGAAAAATTCACATCATAGGATATTACACCATGAGGATACTTGACATAACGCAAGAATCTAATAAACGGTTTGACTTTCAGGATATAATTGGAAATATTTAGAAATCCTTCTTTTTGATACAATGTTCTTGGTTTTATTTTAATACCGAAGTCCACAATCTCTCTTAGTCTTTGAGTTGCAATCAGGTTCATCTTTTGTTTTATTTATGTTGTTTTTGTGTTTTTTGGTAGTTTCACATTATTTTAATTTTATTGTACGCTTTAACTATATTGTTGATGTTCTAGATACATGATTAACAAATTTTGACTGTTGTTCTGTTAAATATTTTATTTAATGGGTTATTTATGTTGGACAGTTGATCAATTAGTTTGCGGAAAATTTTACCTATATCTATATTAGCTAATTCGTAATAAGGGGACGTTATTTACGTTTTGTGTTTCTAAATTTCTTGGTTTGATTCTTTTAGGCTGTTTGAAGAGGATGTTATTATTTAATAATGTTTGGTTGTCCTTATGGAAATGCTTAAAAGTGTTATTAGGTAGGTTACGGGTTAAATTTAAAAGATGATATAATCTAAAATTGGATATATCAATTTCAAAACTTAGATATTTAAAAGCTTTTATTAGATTTTTAAACCACCATCTCTATAAATTACTTTTTGCGTTGGGTCAATTAATCATCTGATTGTGTTTATTATGTATAAATAGGTTAAACCAGCTATTTGTGCAAACTGAAACTAAAAGAAAAAAATCAAAACCCACAAATACTAGAGCAAATAATAGAAAATTCAACAACACCTACAGGATTCTAAAATAAATGGCATCTTTCTGTGGAGAAAAATAGCTATATTGAATTAAAAAACCGGAATGAACTATTAAATAAAAAAGATGAAATTAAATACAAATATAAACGTGCAAATAATTCTAACTCATATAAAAAAATAACTTTTATAACAGCCATAAGAACATTTACGTACCCATATTTACGCATAAAAAACCCCGACATATGGAACAAAAAATACATGCATTATAGGAAGTTAAAACACGCATATTGAAAAATTAAAAAAATCAAATTTATAAACTAAAACGTCACAAAATCTTCGAATTATTAAGAATCAGACTGAAAAAGGCAAAAAAATGCTGAAGTGATTTCATAACTAAACTAAGGTATTATATATATATATATATATATATATATATATATATATATGGTGTTGTATATATATATCATACCATATCATATCATATCACACAAGAACCACGGATATCTATGACAAAACGGTCGCCAACCGTCCCTACCATTTATTGCTCTCTGGTGGTCTGTTCAGAGTTGATCAATGTAGATCTTTGCTGGACCGCCTAAACTGACGTCCCTATATGATAGTTTCGTCCAGCAGTGCTTAGAATGTCTTGTTCGTCTCACTTATTTGGGTGATAGGAGACAAGTTGCTGTACAGCTGTTTTTTTGTTGCGAGTGGTTTCCACGATTTCTTTAAGATCGCACGCTGTATTCTTGTAAAGCTCCCCTCTAGCTTATTCTCCAGGCGCTTCGTTGGTTCCAAGTTGTGCAGCCATACGGTAGCACTGGCATTATTTTCGATTTAACTCATAAATGATATTGAACTTCCAGATGATTGATTAAATCTCTAAAGCAGACCCTACTTTCCCAATGCGTGCGTTAACATTGCTTTCAGTGATTGAGATATTACTACCAATGTGCGTAAAGCCTTTAAAGGAGATGCCTCTTTCCGTTGTAAAACACATGAAATCAGTTTTATCTGAGTTCAGATAGAGAACGATGTTCTGTGCTGCCTTCCTCATGTTATGTAGCAAGGATTCGGCTCGCGCAGGTATTGCAAGAAGTGAAAGATTATCTGTCTAGACACAATCATTAATAGTCTGTACGGGATATCGCCAGCCTGTTTTGGTGTGCGCCCTTTTTTATGGCATCTAATTATGTTCGAAGTACGGAGTATAGGCATATTCTAAGTACATATGGTGCTAACTTGTCTCCTTGTAGGACTCCAGCGAAAATGTCAAATAAATATGCGTCGCCATCAATATAAATATATATATATATATATATATATATATATATATGTGTGTGTGTGTGTGTGTGTGTGTGTGTGTGTGTGTGTGTGTGTGTGCGTGTGTGTGTGTGTGTGGCGGTGATTGCTTATTTTATTGCTAGAAATTCAGTTTTCAAGAAATAAAATCTGAACGTATGAAAATTGTTGGCACAATCAAAAATGAAAATAGGCAAATCTCTTGTTAAAGGAACTATCTTTTGAATGTCTAATATTTTCATATACAGGTGTCCTCGTAGCATTATTGCATTTAGACTTATTGGCGCGATTTAAATAATATATTTCCAAAAACATGTTCCTCGCCATATTTCCTTATAAGGTTGCGTGAAGATACATTAGTGAATTTTCCTTGTGTAATACTGAAAGTTAACATTCGTTTCTTTTGTAATGAAATTCATCTGAAAGTTTCTTCATGGAACATAGAAAATCGGAAACATTTATTTTCCGAAACATTTATTTGATATTTTTGATACAAGTGATATTCTTTCTGAAATATCTTTATAGATTGTTATTGAATTTGCTGTGGACTTTCTACAATACAGACAGACGATGATAATCATGAACTGCCAAGTTGTTACTTTTTTAAAATCTCATACAAAAGAGAAAAAAAAACCTCCCATGTTTTTCGGTTTCCTCTTGAATGTATTTCCCGGCCTTTTTTTTTTTTTTTTTTTCGAATTTTTAAAGATTTGTTTTGATGTAAATTTTTTGAGATTCCACAAAATAAATAGAATAGATAAAAGTAAAAAATAAATAAATAAATGTATTTATTTCCAAATGAAAATATTTTTTCGCTGGAAAGAAATAGTAGGATAATTCTTTTTCCATGGATTTTATATAGAGAATCCTTATTCAGTCATATTGCGTTCAGAAAATGTAATGCATTTGTCGGCAATTCATTTATTCATTTCATTATTTGTTTATTACTTTCATTATTTTTCTGTTGTTATTTCTTGTCAGAAGTGAAATGGGATTTTCACTTTCCTAATGACAATGTATTGTTTTTTTGTGGGTGTGTGTCTGTGAGTGTGTGTGTGTTTGTGGGTTTTGTGTTGTTTGTTTTTTGTTGATGGTTGTATTTTTATATTCGTTTCTTTTTTTTTTTTTTAATTCACAAAAGTTATCTAAATTTGTCAACACTACATACAGAGATTCCGAGAGGGATTGAGTCATTCATTCAGTATTGAATAAACGTCAGTTTGTTTGCTTTCATTTAATTATTTTATTGAAATTTTAAGTCTGGAAACCAAGATGAAATCGTTAACTCTCATGAGACTGAAAACTCTAACATTCGCTTACACTTTCTGAAAAAAAATATTTTTTCCTCTAGAAATAAAGTTGTTTGGGTTTGTTCAAAAATTGTCCAGCTAAAATAAAAATTACATCATGAATTATTTAAATTTCCAAGACTGAAAAACAATCTGCTATATCTTTTTTATGAATAAGATATCAACATATAACTATGATTAAAATTAAGTTCTGCCTCGTAAACAAATTTACAAGGAAATAATCTTTGCTCGGTAAATAAACACTGAAAAATCATAATTTGATAAATTGTCTTTAAATTAAGTATATGTCATAAATATCGGATCGTCAATGATCATTTAATTTCTCAAATTTAAAATTTAAATCGTAATTCCGGTCATATTTATTGAGACCACTGAAGAGAAATGTATTTACTGATGCGTATTATTCATAATAATTGCTGCATTTTCTCTGATTGACTTGTAATATCATTACTCGCAACTTGCTAGTTTTCATTGAATTCTAAATTTCACGGTGCTTGCATTTATTACTGCCATTTATGGACGTATCATGATTCAAAATTAATCGCTGGACATCTTTTCGATTTTAGTTAAATGACCAATCACCCCCTGTTTTAGAGAAGATAACTTGGTAGAATACAGCGGCGAACGACCAGCTCTCTCTCTCTCTCTCTCTCTCTCTTCTCTCTCTCTCTCTCTCTCTCTCTCTCTCTCTCTCTCTCTCTCTCTCTCTCTCTCTCTCTCTCTCTTTGGAAATGTCTACGAATTTTCCTACGCGACTGAATTTTGTCAAACTATTGCATATGAAGCTAAAGGGAATTCTAGACAATAATAGTCGATAATGCATGTATAAAAATCATAAACACATTCCATTTTTAATTCAGAAAATGTATGTTTTATTCGTATCACTGCCTTTGATAAACTTAAGGGAACACCTGTTAAATAATGAGATTTGTGCGCATATTTTAGCATATTAGTTATTAGAAAATGTACAAACTTTTTAAATATTTTAGCTCGATGCTAAGTTTATAATATAATTATATACCCTCATTTTTTAAGATTAGCTATATTGAATCATTACATTTCATGTATTAGGCAAAAATCAATCTGAAACTTTTCTAGACAGAAAAAATTATAACATTTACCAGGAGTTTTTTCATGACCTTTTTCATATGATTTTTTTTATTTCCCTGTAAAATGGAAAAATAAAAAGTATTTCTTGTGTTTGTACATATAGTATGAGCAAATGCAAAATACTGTTATAAGCATTAAGACTTCGAAAAATCTTATTAATTTGCTAGTCCTCGCAAATACATAATTCACAGTTCAACTTGTATATAATGCATCAGTGAAACGTCGAGCGAATGTCAGATTTTCAGATAATCAATTAGGATTTTACAGCCTAAATTAACCGTATATTATTCAACATATTGTCTATCAATCATTTCTAATTGGTAAAATTAGTTTAACTGATACAATATTAAAAAAATATATATCTTAATTCAGTTCTATAAAATAATAATATATTCATGTATCTTTAACTTATTATCAGTGTTCTTAGAGTCAGTCTCTCAACGGTATAAATATATCTGTAATAAACAATAAATTAAATTAAATATATTTACGATAATAAATTGTTTGTTTCTTCTTCTTCAACAGTATAAATTATCATGGTATTTATATATCAAGCTTGTTTAAATTTTTAATAATATATCATCCTTAATTATTGTTGAAATTCTATCTTTCATCGAAAGTGCTCTTACAATGCGGTATCTTTAGTAAGTTTTCATTTTAAAATAATCACTAGATTGCGTTTAACATATTGGCTTGATACTACTATTTGAAATCTCTTATTCCCCGTAAAAAATTCACAAACCATACAATTAAAATAAACGTTTGGAAAAAGAAAGATGATTAAATCTCTTAAATTATGCTTAAAAAAAATCACAATGGGTTAACATTGATTCCGCTCAAGGTAAAAATCCGAATTAAAATCAGTACATAATCCCTGCTGCCTGTAAGTCACGTAAGACAGAATGGAAAATGGGATAATCTCAAAAACAAATCCTTGATGCATCTACGCGACATGATACCCATTACCATGTGAAACCTTGTAATATGCTGCAACTCATGCAGTTTCTGCTTGCCTCGAACGACCGACTCAATAGATTTTAATTATATAATTTGAGATAGTAGCGAAGTTGGTTTGCGCAAATCTCAAGCATTCTGATATCTTGTTTCGTGCTGGTTTCTTAATTTTCTAAGAGAAAATGTCGACGTCATCGTCGATATTAATTTGATTAACTGACTGATATGTAAGGTTGCAATTTGGGGAAATGTTGCTTCTACACCGAACTCCAATAAGTTCAATGCGTTTTCTTTCTAGATAATGACGCTTCCCCAAGGGATAGATAGATTACTGATTATTACAAATCACTCACAAAAACAAATTGATGGAAATGTTGATGAGTAGACTTGAAACATCTAAACCCACAATACAAAATAAATGGGTGCGTAGTAAATGATACCGTAGTGTTACAGATCATTTTGACACAGAATGAAGATGTTTTACTTTGTGATTGCTTCAGCTCTATCAAAATACAATAATCATTACCGGAATACCAGCATCAATTCAACAGCTGCGCACAAATATTAAACTAATGTATTTTGATTTACCTTATTTGTTGGTGAATTGATTTATTTTTTAGCTCATATTCAGTGACATATTCCTATAGCTTTTGTGGGTTGTGTATATTGAGAAACACCGTTGATTTTTGATGGTTAGTGTAGAGATAGACTTTGAATTCCAAGTCGTTGAAATTCAAAATTGGAGGCGGTTAAACGATTGACATTCGGTGACATCAAGTTGACCCAAGTGTCACTGGGAAACGTTGGGAAATAAGTAGGTTAGTCAGTTAGGCCGGAGACACCGTGATGTGAGTACTTACCAGTTTTACTCCATGCATGTGGTTGAAGGAACCCAGGATTAAATAGTTCAGATTCTGACGTAATGAAAAATGCGATCACTATAATACATGGTTTTCTCTATGTAAACTAATGGCAGACTTGGCGAACCAGCATCGTAAAGACAGACCAGACAAAGATAAAATATATTACTCAGCTCACAGACGGCAGACCGCGGGCAGAAATAGTTAGACAGAAATGCAGAAGTTAGGAATCACATAAGGTCAAGCCAAATAAGTTAGAGAAGAAATGAGCTAAGGTAACCTTCTTCAATGAGAAGTCTCTCCCTATAAATCTAATCCAGATTATAATGAGGGTATCTATATTATAGTGGATCATAACATTTGTTTATTACGGCCCAATTACATAACATTTCATTCTCAACATTGTCAAATAATAACCTTCGTGTATTGCTACTTGATATTAGTATCATTCTGCAGTGTTTCAAATTACTACTGAATTTGATATTTTGTTTGAGACCTTTCGCAACTGCTGCTTGCTTTCACTTACATTTAAAACTTTACATTTAATCTTGCAAATGTCTTAAATATTTTGAGGCGTTTGATCAGCTGGAGCGATTAGGCCTTTTTATGATCTTGCATCTGCTTGTTTTCTTTTTGTTTTTGTTTTTTGTTGGGGGGGGGGCACAAAACTTGTAGAGATCTTTTAGTGTAATCATTAAAAAATGAGGGATAATTGATTCAACTTAATCCGTTGGCCCGAGAGTATGCACCCTCGCTTTAAATGGAAAGAGCAAGGTTTATTTCCCGGTGACTGGAAGATCAAATAAGATTTGCACTAGGTGCGCATGGGATTCACTTTGTGCATTGCTCCCGAAGATCTGATTTTAATCCAGCCAAGCAGGAAGTCTGGAAAATAAAACCTCTATGAGAGCATTGTTACAATCATTCAGCTTATTAAAGAGAATGCTGAAGAATTTAGAATAATTTTTATCACATTATTCTCAATATATATATATAAATTCCATAGAAGATAATATAGGAAAAGACTAATTCGAACGGCTAAATTGTGGAAAATAAATAGGGGATCCAGGTACTTCAACAATTGAAACCACAAATAGAAAGAACTCGTTGTATCCAAAACAAGCGGAAGGCACAAGAGATAAACACTATGTATATATTTTCAAGGAGGGAATAGTAAAACAGAAATTCAGTTTCTATCAAGTAAGAAAATACGGCTAATTTAAAAACAACAGGTTAACAGAATCGCAGATTTTTAAAAACTATACACAAGTGAATGCAGTTAGTTATCTCGATTATTTATTCTAGAAAACAAAACATTGTACTTATATCACTTTTTTCGAGTTAAGTACTGTTTTTTTCGTTACTAAATATAACAGGAATATAGCAGATCTTTGAGAATAGGGAATAGATACATTATTAGTATTAGTCTGTCGAAGATGTTTAGCAAGTCGGATGAAACAGTTAATTACATAATAGGCGAATGCAGTAAAAAGCATCCCAAGCAACAGGAGGCTAATAACGTGTTAGCCAATTATGTAATTGCTCAAATACGATAGATCAACTTTCATTGGCTTGTAAGCCGCGTGCTATTTGGCGAAGAAAAGAAATATTGTTGTAAAGGAACAAAAGACATAATTTCTATACGAAAATTACAAACGTCAAAAGTTTAACAAAAGATGTCATATGAAATAAAACGGGATAAAATAGGATCTTGACTTTGTTATCCTAACAGAACAACTCTTTCTACATAGAACACAGAATCTTATAATATTACACAATGAAAGAAATCAATGGAAGATCATGAAAGTTCCTGAGTAGACGAACAAAAGTGTAAAGAAGAAAGGAGATTTCAATAGTTACAAGACACTTCTAAAAAGTAGAAAATCTGTACAACATGAAATTTACAGGAATATGGCATAATATTTGGTGTAACTGGAATCATGATAAAATCAATAAATTTGGTATTGAAAGAAAAGGACTAAAATTTTCCAGTAAACTGAAACGCTAAGATCTGGTGTAAAATATTGAAATCGTACTACTACTTTTTCCTCAACAACTATCACCAGACATCTGGTGATAATGATAACGATGGATGAACACCTGGAATCTTAATTCCGTACTTCTATTTGATATATTCTCAGAACTTTTCTATTGTTTGGCATTCTTCTTTCTCAATATAACCCACGCTAGCTGAGATTCCCTAGATATGTTTCTGCTCATGCAAGCATCAATAAGACGATTATTCTTTAGAATTCTTCAACAATGCGATCAATGTCCAACAAAGATCAAACAGGCCATTGCCGCTGTTACGAACCAAATAATTCTCTTAGTCACACGAGATTTCAGGCAAACACGAAAACTGTTTTCGAATCTGAAAAGAGCTGATGTTTTCTTCAGCTTAAATTTCCATATACTGACGTAATATCATTACTTAACTTTAACACAAAATGTACTCTTCATCAGAAAAGGTATACTGCAAAGCAAGCGGCTGATCTGTTTGATATATATATATATATATATATATAATATATATATATATATATATGTGTGTTGTGTGTGTGTGTGTGTGTGTGTGTGTGTTGAAATGAAAAATAAAGGAAAGAAAATGTTGAATGGATTTTAAATTCTATTTAATCTATTCAACATTTTCTTTCCTTTATTTTTCATTTCAACATACTGTCGGATTCGCTTCCATTTTCAACACACACACACATACACACACAGATATATATATATATATATATATATTATATATATATATATATATATATATATATATATATATATATATATATATATAATATATATAAATTTTGAAGAGTTTTGCCTATGTAGATTGTTAAACAATTCTATTTACTATACAGATGCTGTTCTTCAAGGGCTGAAATTTGATTTTTTCATTTTATGATGTAAACAAACAAAGCGGCAATAATATGGAAATGAAACACCATAGTCTTGTTGCATTTTTAAGTTGAAAGGCTAATGTAAAATATTTAAAACTCAATTGTGTAATAGTTTTAAAACACATGATATACCTACCCGTTTTCTCTTTGCAAAACCTGTTTTCTCATTCTCACTCAATATTCCACTGATTGATATGCCTCGGAAATCAGCTTTAGTTGTAAACGTATTATTTTAGAAGTAAAGATTCACAAGCATAAATGGACTTTTTAGTGATAAAAAATTTCAAGTACAAGGCTATAAATATCATACCAAAATGTAATTAAATGGGTTTAAAAAGAAATAGTCTGTGTAACACGTGATTCATCAAGGCATAATTATTAACAGAATTAACATTTTTTAAATTTCAAATGAAAATTAGGTAGTTAGTTCTCTAACTAAATTTTTATTCCTAGTTAATTAAACAGTTTTACAGGTAATTACATACCATAATTAGAAATTATATATATATATATATATATATATATATATATATATATATATATATATATTGTATTTTGGCAGCAAGTTATTAAATAAGATTTTGTTAAACACCATGAAATATTTCTTCTTGCCGGTGTTAATTGAAGCCATTTGGTTTCTTGTTGTTTTGGTATAGTAGGGTCTACATGATGCAGAAGAAGTTTTATATTTATAAATCATGATAACAAAGCATTTAACACCGACAAAATATGCTAAATATCTTTAATAACTAATGTACTAACCATACCACCTGTACTTACGATAAACTCTCTTAAGTGAATAAACCTGCAACCGATAATAGCAGCAATAAACCCTCCGAAACAAGGAAAACTCACACTACAATTAACAACTATAACCAAGAACCCGAGGACGACCTCTGACCTGGTTAAAAGCGCTTGCGTAAAACATATGGAACACCTTCTCAACAATCTGTACTCGGATATAAAAAACAAGAAGATACCTAGAACGTCCTCACTTAGATGTCAAGTTACTCCTATAGATATGTGTTTATATATATATATATATATATATATGTGTGTGTGTGTGTGTGTGTGTGTCTGTGTGTGGTGTGTGTATGTATTTGTGTGTGTGTATTTGTGTGTGTGTATGTGTGTATTCATGCAAACACATATACGCATATGATTATACAGCTATATTTATTATATATGTATATATGCATAAATATATATACACACACAACACACACACACACATACATCTCTCTCTCTCTCTCTCTCTCTCTATATATATATATATATATATATATATATATATAATATATATTATATGTTTATGTATATATATTATTACACTAGAAGAAATATAATTCTGATATTTATCCATAGAATATAAATAACCTCTTATGAATGATGAGGGAAAGATACCTTCTTATTTAAAATAATTGCAACTGCAGCTTTGAGTTGAATATTATATTGAAATTGTAAATTATGATTGTTTTGTTATTGATACTCACCATTGAAATTAATGCATTGACAAAGATTAATATTACATTGAAATATGACTGCTGTATAAAATTTTAAAAGATACTTTCTCCTCATTGGGATACAGACATATCGAGTATGTGCATGTGTATCTGTGTGTTTATATATGTACACGTGTGTGTATGTTTATTGGTCACTTTATTCGGATTTGCGCTTTCCTTTTGTATTCCTTTTGTCTCTTCTTTTCCCTGATAAAGCCTGTAATTGTTTCCAGTTGTTCACTTTCTAGCAACCCGCAGGTGAAACTTTCCGCTTTCCACGTAACCGCTCGACCCCGGAGATCTCGATCTGGAACTTTTGATTAAAATTTCCGCCTCAAGTCAGGACAGCACAGGGTTGCGATGGAGCAATTGAGTGAAATCAGCCGACACGGAGCAAAACGCACCATTTAACAAAATTGCTACATTTTTGTATGTTCTTTATTTCATTTATTCCTCCGAGATCTTTCTTTTTTTAGTCCTGTTTATTTGTTCTTTTTCTATCTTTTGTGTCAAACTCCACACCGGTGTCTAAATGCAGAATGCATATTTCAAGAGAAGAGATTGCCTCGTTGCTGTGCAGAACAAAAATTGAATAAGGCGATAACATCTAAAGACAAAATGCACATATTTACAAGAAAATTACGTCCTATATAAGAAATATTCATTGATGGCTTCTAGATTTATGTAAATATATCTCTTATATACATTAAGATATTCTGTTACTATTTTTCATTTAATTATAATTATTTTCAGAAAATAATAAAGATATTATAATGGATACAACATCTAATTTCAGGAGTTGTGAAAGTAGTAATTCTTTATTAAACTAATATACAAATATCATGTTTAGAAATGTATTTTCTATACAAAGCTTAGAAGACACCATTCGTGTAATGGTTACCGTCGTAGGAAACGAAATCGGCGACCCGAGTTCAAAGCCTGGAAGAAGCTAAGTTTTACTTCACACTAATAACATATAAATATGCTTTTATCGGTTCTTCCTGTAGTTATGGATACATAATAGGACAGACTGCATTTCTTAGCCTTGTTAAAAGAACCATCAATGACAAGGAAAACTGAATCAAATCCAGCTGGGTTATGTGTAAAATTGGATCTGTGCCTTACCCTGTTCGTAGCGGAGGGGATTGGTGAATATATAAAAACGTTACAATGTCAATTTTAAAAATAAATTGTGAATCCTCGAATCAGATTCGTAATCACTTAACAGAATGTCATGCTCACAGTAAAGCCATTCCAGACTATAATTTCTCTAACACCAAAATTACAACATCTTTCGGTGTTTCTAGTCGTAGTTCCTGCGGGAAATCTGGAGAATTAAGTCCTGTCAAATGTAAAATTAATTTCGTCTGTCAAGATCGCATGCTGTAAATCTGGGTCTTCTGGAAGAATCACATACACCCACGAGCGTTTGACAAATACGCCCACACCAGTAGTCTATTAGTTTCTAATCAGGATACAGTGAATGGAAGATTACAATAATCGTTGTGTTTTTGCAATTTTCCTTTACACCTTTTAATAAATATCCGATTGTACCTCTCAAAATTCGGCGTTTATTCTGATGAAAATTCTTCATTTTCTTGCTAATTCGATTGCGTGCTTCATAATTAATCAAAATGTTACAGAATATAGAAACCTATCGTAATCTGTGTACATTTTATATGATACATTGCAGCAACCAGGATATTGAAGTACAACAATGGTGCATTTTTGCTCTAAGTAATAGGTTCCTTTTAATACAAGGAAAGAGCATTTTGGCATTTTAAGATAATCTTTTAATGAGCTTTTCAGCATTAGAATAACAGAAAATCATGAATTTTACAAGAATCGTTTTTTTTTTCCTTCTGGACATCAAAAAATAACATTTAATTACAAATTTTAACTAATTCAGTTATCAATTATGCAATAATGTTCTGAAGAAACATTTCTGCAGTTTTATTATAGACAGTAATCTGAGCATGAAATTTCTGATTTGTACAAACACTCAGCAGGTGTTGCTGGGTTATCATAATTTCTGGACGGAGTGTATACTAACATATCAAAATTGAGCATCATTTATACAGAGATCGACATTAGCTTTTTTATTGGTTCGATGTAATGGAACAAATCATAACACAGGAATATCGATTGATTAAAATATTTTTAAATAACGTTAGTATATAGAAGAATGAACACAAACCAAGGAAACAATCGTTAACCGATTAATTTTGAATAATAACTAAATATAACAAGAAAGAAATAACACAGTTATACAAAAATGTGAGAAAGATAAAAAATAGAAGTTATACTGAAAGAGGAGAAAATACAAAGTTGAAAGATAAGGAGAGATTAAGTAGTATAATCTACCACAGGTTGAACAATAATTCGTCAAGCCATAACAACAGAATGGTTTATTGTTGTAGGAATACAATGTTGCCTAGCCGACATATATATATATATATATATATATATATATATATATATATATATATATATATATATATATATATATATATATAATTTAATATACCAAGCGTGTTGGTAAATCCTTGCGGTGAGAAAAAACCCAGCAAATAGTTTGATTGTAAAAATATACTACCAAACATCAACCGGGGAGAACAAACATTTTTGAAAAAAAGAAAAGACCAAGATAGTCGTACCAACAAAAAATAATCTATTGGTACAGTATTTGGCCAAAAGAAAAAACAATTTATATGTATATATATATGTGTGTGTATATAAGATATATATATATATTCATATAACCGCTAGGAGAATAGCTAATAAGTAAAACGTGCTTAATACCTAAGTAGAGCAAATAATAAAGATAAATCTAATGAGTCAGACGAACCTAATATTAGTTTCGCTTAATGTTCTTCAGGGCTAAAATCTTAGCCCTGAAGAGCATTAAGCGAAACTAATAGTAGGTTCGTCTGACTCATTAGATTTATCTTATATATATATATATATATATATATATATATATATATACATCAAACTTAACTATAGATTAAATGACCCAGGAGCCATTTGGTTCCCCGTTGTAAATACCACCAATGATAAGAGTAATGCTTCTATTTTGGAAGGATGAATTATTCTAATTCCTGTTTATCTCGAGTTTATCGATATTTTGTATGATTAAAAAAATGAAGACCGGAGCCATTGCAGACAATACAAAATGTTCATTCACTTGTAAATTGGAATGAAAATTGATTATGACATTTTATGTGCATTGCTCTAATAAAAATCAATGCAATACTTCTAACAGCC
>CM042158.1:69461539-69464039 GCA_023376005.1 Doryteuthis pealeii
TCAATATGTCCTCCTGTTGGATACATGGTACAATTGTTATATGGATTGAGTTATAACAATTCTAAGTGATAATAATCTGTAGGTTACAGGTTCAATCCTGACCACCAGCAATAACATAAAATACTAGAAATAGTTTCACATTTGTACCTAGTCATGGTTAATGGAATGAGAAGAGTCTATCCTGGTGGATTGAATAAATGATTTCGTTCGAATTTCCGTTAAGGCTCATAATTTCAACATAAGCTCCCTAGTTCGATTAGAAGGTTTACAAGTTCGAAAAATATCGGAGAGTACATCAGACGAAACGTTGTTTATACAAAGATAAAAACGAGGACAACAGCCCGAAAAATGCAAATAATACAAATTATCAAGCCTCATCGAAAAAACTGTGACAAAGAAATTTGTTCGTAACTTGACAATATTTGTGATCTGATGTTAAATACCGGAGTTCAACAACTCTGTATCACACGTTGGGTGTATAAATAATAACTGCTACTTTGCATTGATTTTATCATTTTGGCTCAATTTATGCACAAGGATCAGTGAAGGCTGAGAACAACGATAAAAAAATGCTACCTACTGTTGTATGGTAGCTAGCACCCGTTCTGTGTTTTTGGACGTATCCGTTAGCACCGGATACTGGTGCTGAATAAATATATTAAGCGCTCATTTTCAGTTTCTTCTGTGTATCATTTCACCTCAACGATGCAACACCTACATTCTAGCATTTGTTGAATTTATTCATTTCCCGCGTTTATATTTATGTTAAATTTATTTCATTGGCTGCATATATGTTATATTCATTTTCAAATCGTGAATTAGTATTAGTTAAACATTTCTGATATTAGTTAATTTTACTCTGTCATTTACCTAAGCCCCTCCTTTAAGGAACATCGATGGCTAAATACTGACTTCACGATCTCCTATCCTAAGAGAGTAACGGCTACAAAGCTGTCACCATATGGAAAAGAATAAAATAAACGACTATTTCATGCTGGTCTCTCTACCATGCCAACCAACCTTCAATTGTCACTCCTCTAACATCTGACCAAGAACGTAATAAGAGCAACAATAACCTTCATATCATTGCAATTGTATTTCTTCTCATGAAAATATAGATGTTTACTTGATTTTGGGAAAACTATTTCCTTCTTTTTGCAGACGGAGATAAAAAGATTTAATGTAAAATGTACAAACATTCGCATTTAAACATGAGCAAAATATAGTTTAACAATGCGGGTGATATAATTTGTCTCCACAAAAAAAGAAGAAATATTAGGCACAGAATTCTAATAAACCAAAAACAAAGAAAAAAGGAAGACTAATAATGGCATGTTTGAAAACATTAAAGCCAAGTGGATTGGTAAATAGAAAGACGAGTAACATATAAGAAATATATTTAACAAGAAACAAAGTCAGAAATAAAAGCAAAAATAGCAATCGACATCCCTCTACGCTTTTGTGTAATGAACTAAGAAATACAAACAGAAATCTTGAAAAGAGGAACGGTTTAATTTTTTTCTATGATTTAAAAAGGAAACGAAAATACAATTTAGAATCGCAGATCAAATTAGCGTTTTCTATTGAATCACTTAAAAAATAGCTAAAATCAAAGTATTGAGTAGGTTAAGTCAAAAATAACTTAAATCTGGTCGGATATTGCGAAAAGTAATTGCTTGCCTCGAGGCAATTAATCGCCCACTCGTTGCTTCAATTTTACATAGAAAAGATAAGTTTCATAAGATTTATTAAAAAGTTGCATATACAACATATATGTTCAAAGAGTTTTTTGAACAAAAAGAAATACGATATGCATGAGGATAAAGATTAATAATTCTAGGAAACTCTCATTTGTTTGAATGTGAAGAAAACTTGGAAGGAAAAGATAAAGCCTGTGTAACTAATACTTAAGAAATATACACGCAGAAACGATCCAAATTTTGGAGGAAAAATTAGATTTGAAAAAGAAAAAATCTCCAAGAAATAGAAAAAGAGAACAATCTATTTTCGGATAATATCATTAGGAAAATATATAGCAAAAAGGGAAATAGTGAATAGCTACAGACGTTCATATAAATACACAAAACATTGCTTGTTCTGTAAGTTATGACCGCAGAATTCTCTGACTGCACCTCTGGCGAGGGGTACGAACACCCGTGGTTAGCTATAGGTGTCACTCTGTAATGTGGGGGGACAGGATAGTGGTGGATGAGTGGTCTATGAATCACATACTAGCACATGCTATGGCATTCAACAATTAACATCGGCCCTTACTTCGGCTAGACATGTAGTCAGAGAGCCCTAACCCAATAAATCGGCTGGACAAGTCAAGCGCCAGCATCTACTGTATTTTCTCAGATTTCTCTTATGACAAACAACCAAACTTTTTTTTATCATATAGGTGCTAGAAGGTGGTGACTGAGGGTCAAGTACTTGTTTATTATTATAAATCAAGTTATTTGTTCTAATGCATTTATATACCTGAAGTTAACATAAATTA
>CM042158.1:69469039-69484039 GCA_023376005.1 Doryteuthis pealeii
TTCAGTTTAAATATTTGAACGTCTCATGCAAATATGGGTGAAGATCCATATTGCTATTACTACGTGATTCGTTAACTTTGTAATACTACATCATCAAATCAAGCAGAAGGAAATATATATATTAATACGGTATTAGCTACCTATGTGCACCACACTTTAACACCAAAAGATCCCAATCCTTATTAGGGGGCGTTGTAGAAGGATGGTTGTTGCCTTGTCAGCTAAATAATGGACCATTCCGTTTTTATTGAGGAGAGGAAAGGGAAACAAAAGGACATGCTATACATGAGAAATAAATTGAGAAAGAAAGAAAGAAAGAAAGAAAGACATGAAATGGAATGGAATGAAAACAAAAAAGAGTGATAAAAAGACATAAATGAAGATTATTATACTTTTGACCATTAAACTATTACGCAATATCTCTTAAGCATATATATTAGTTTTACTAGTTACATTATCATACTGTGTTAGATCCATAAGTCCCGTTAATAAAGGTATACTTTTGCAGTTAAGCAGGGGTCTACAACCCACAGGTCCACACACTATTATATATATATATATATATATATATATATATATATATATATATATATAAGATATATAAACTATATCATCAATATATATGTATATACATATTGATGATATAGTTATATATATATATATATATATATATATATAAAAGTAAAGTCGTTGGGGCGGCCTAATGTCGGTATCAGCCAATCAGCAAGGGAGTCTATCCTGCTCTCACTAGCGGTAGACCAATGAGATTTGTTTTTGCGTCTGAGGTGGAGCGCCACACCTACCATCAGCTCCTTACTTTACCGCGCATATCCCTGTGCTACTCATAACGCTGAGTTGGCGAGGACCGGTATCGAACTAGGAACCTTGTGATTTCTAGCCAAACGTTCTACGGACTATATATATATATATATATATATATATATATATATACGGATTTTATATGGATATGATTTTCTCTGGTATATATTCTGGTTTGAATCAAAATCTATATTGCTCCTTTTATAATTGTTCAATTGCCTACTTTTACTCAGTTTGCCCTACATGTGTATTTGCGTTGATATTAGACAATCAATATCCGTTTATTTACTGAAACACCTGCCTTAAACATCTGCCTATTTTCTTTTTCGTTTTCATTTTGCCGGCCTATTATGTTATATAATCGATGTCGGACAAATATGACATTTACATTCTGTGAGCGTTTGATAATTTACTAAATGCGTCAACTTCTGAAATCCTCTTCACCAGTTTGTAGCCATATAGTTTTTTTTTCTTTTTATTGCATCCATAAATCTTCCACATAAATTGATATTTTAACTATTCCATTTTGTTATTTTAAAAAAACTTATACCGCCAGACTGTCCATATTTAGTGGGTTAAAGATCATTTCAAGAACGAATCAATCTTGTGGATTAAAAAAATTGTAATCAAAATCGAGACAATTAATTACTTTAAAAAGTTCAAATTATTAATATGGTTTTAAAATATCGAGTTTACAATATTTAATAATACAGAAATGGACAATAAATTAAATATCAATTTTCTTCAAAATAGCCCTATTGGTATTCAAAATATTTATTCCTGTGAGATTCCCATTGGTATCAGCACCTATTACACATACATTTTTACATGGTGTAAAACTGCGCCGTCATATTTCTTTTAATGCCCGACATGTCTTCCTATTTTCCTCTTGATAATTTTCAGGAAAGAAAAAAAGTCACATGAAACCAGATCTTGTAAGTATATGTACACAAAATAAGGATCAACATATTTTGACAGTGATGATAAAAAGGCACTGGAAGACAGAAGAGTAATCGTCTAGATAACTATTGAATAATCATCTCAGCTGTGCTCACGTATTCTAAATAAATTTAAATTCTAAACAACAGAAAGAGCGTCGATCCAAATATTGACTTGGATACGACATATAAGGGCACTTCAGCGTGTTAGATGATGCATGCCGGGGAAAAAATAGATAATACATATATAAATGTAAAAGACATTTGATCAAAATCCTATATCAAAGGAGAAAACCAAATTAAAAAATACAATGAACATTTTTTTAAAGACACAACTCTAGCTGTTCTATTTCTGTTCACACCTTTTACAATTCTATGGATATCACTCAAGTTATTTACAACGATAATATATAATTTGTTGTCTGTGATTCCTTAGAGAAAAAGACAGCAATAAAGTAAAAAAAATACTACCTTGTATCCAACTTTGTAATGTCTCTTCGATTTTCAAATAAGGAGACAACGATTGAGCCTTGGAAACTGTAAATACTATATATATATATATATATATATATATATATATATATATATATATATATATATATATATATATATATCCGTGCGTGTGTTTGTGTATGAGATTCTTCAGTTTGTCGTGGGATTCTTAATAAGATTATATTGTCTCTGCTGAACTGATGAATCGATGTGGTCTCTTGCTGCAAGTTTTAGATTACGTCTAACTCAAACTTTAATTAAATCTTTGTTTTTATCACAACATCAAGTACAGTTTAAGTTGATTGCTTTGTGGATAGGGATATTTAGGAAAGAAAGTCCAAAAATAATTCAATAAATATTATTGTCTGTCAACGCAAACAATGATATATATATATATATATATATATATATATATATATATATATATATATATATATATATATATATATATATATATATATATATGTTCGATACGTCCGAGGAGAAACGTAGAATGTAAAAAAAATAGAGTGTTTGCTTTGTCAACTACTTATTGACTCCAGTTCTATGTACAGTAATTACCGCTACTGATGATACCTCGTCTGAGGTTATTGGGTGCAGATGTCAGAGCGCATAGTTTTTCTATTTCTTCTAAAATTCCCAATCTGTAATGTGTAATTCATCTACAAAAAATCCACCACCCAATCTATAGGATTAAAAAGATATTTTTTTTTGTTGTTCTAATACTCATGACCATCTTTTTGTATAGGAAAGTATTCTTTGTTTTTATTTGCTGGTATAGTAATGACCATTACGGAATTTCAGCGGAGGAAAATAGAATTGTAGTTACTTATTTTGAATACCCCCATGTTAAACTGACAATATATCAATGCTTCCACTTTATGTCGGTTTAAATATTTATATCTTAACTAGCGTTAGTTTAACATAATTCACTGCAGTTTATAAAGGAAATAAAATGCTCATTTATACACATTACCTTTCACTGGAGTTTCCACAACGATTGTAATTTTCAGTAGCAAATATTCATTTATGTGAAAAAGTTTAAATATCCAACTGAGAGAAGACAGGAGTTGCTGTAAGAAACCTCAGAATTTTGCCCTCTAGTTATACCAATTCAACCTGCGTACCCTCTGCAATAATAATAAATTTATTAAATGACCAATGACTTGTGACTGTGAAAAGCCGACCAGACATTATTCAATTACGAATCACTACAGTAAAGCAAACCCCCGAGTAACTAAAATGTGTCCGGTTTCTCATGAATAATTATAATTCAATTATCCATTCAGTGACTTGTGACAATGGAAACCTCCTTTGGCTTTATTCAATTTACGAACTCTTTTCGTCTTGCAGAAAAGCCTATTTCTCAGCTAATTTTACTGAAAATTAGTCGAGTTAAAATGCAATTGAGTTATTATTATTATTATTATTATTATTATTATTATTATTATTATTATTATTATTATTATTATTATTATTATCAATAGTAATTCTTCTACTAATAATACTCATAACACCACAGAGGGTTAGTTCGTGCATTTTAAAAGATTAAATATCGTCGTAAAATTTAGAATCTGTCCCTCTGTTGTGAAAATTTATGTGTTTTATTTTGTTTTGTTTTTGTTTTGTTTTTAAGCAGTAGCTAAGATTGTGATAACCCGTCTTCATCTAATCCCCGCCACTTTGTTTTGAATTATTTTCTTCTAATTAAAGTTTGGAATTACAGTCCAGTTACTAATATCACACACGCTATTGTTTTCCTCTTTTCAGTCTATAATTTTAGCCGTTGGTATTTCTGTGAATGGGACTCTGCTACACAAAACATTTGGCAACTAAACAAATAACAATAATAAAAAAAGGTGTCCAAGAAAATTCCATGAGGCATATTAACTATTTTTCACGAAGACATCAAATAATGTACATAAAAAATACAGAAAAGTAGTTTTGCTATCTTCAAAGTGACTCATCAAAATAATAAATTATACTTTGTTAATGAAATAAACATGAGTATTATTGGAGTAGCTGATGTACACATCATTGTCGATTAAAAAGTCATAATTTATGCTTGGAAGGTGGGAAGCAAAATGGGAGTAACATTATCTATATGGAGGAATAAAAAAACACATGCATATTCACAATCAGATACAGATTTAATACAGAAGAAGAAATGAAGACAAAAGACAGGGAGATTAATAGAAAATTGAGAGAGTACATCTTATATTTAGTTCATTCTTCTAAAAATGTTCATTTTACAATGTTTCCAATTAAATTTACACCAAACTTAATACCAAAAATAGTAATTATTAATAAAAAACAACAACATGACAATTACGGATATTAATTGTATGATATAGTATTATAAGAAATATTGTTATGCGAAAAAGGGTAATAACTTTTTTTTTTTAAATAAGGTAGTCATATTTAAAACATTTATCGATTTTAACGTTGCTGTTTCTGAGTATAATTATTATTATTATTATTATTAATTATTATTATTATTATTATTATTATTATTATTATTATTATTATTATTAGCCATACATAATCTCTAGTGCGTTCTTACATAACAAGCATTAATAAATTACGATAAAACATGATTTTTCATGTTTTGTAAAATATGAAACATTAATAGAGAAGTTAAGAAATTAAATCTAAGTTTAGGGATTTACATTCTGAACTATTAATTTCATTTTGTGAAGGTATATATTATAGTTTATTTGATAAGGTCTCCTTTTTAGGTACACTTCCATTTTTCCAATGAAGACCTTGAAAAAACTTAAGCTTTTCATCCGAATTCTTTTAGTGTACATATAAGA
Organism: Doryteuthis pealeii; assembly: GCA_023376005.1. Lineage (NCBI taxonomy): Eukaryota > Metazoa > Mollusca > Cephalopoda > Myopsida > Loliginidae > Doryteuthis > Doryteuthis pealeii. The sequence goes on from CM042158.1 coordinate 69,474,105, forward strand.
TTAAACAGTACTTCATAAAAAAAGTGTGGTTGACTATTGAGTACAGATCAACACACATTTCCAAATTAATAATATAAATTAAAACAGTAAACTTTAAAACATCGTCTGTGGAAACTATTTTTCTATATTCTTCTGCATTTCTACATGAATCGTATGAATCATTATCTGTTTTGAGATAGCACCAATGGATAATTTGGTATGTTATGTATGTTCAACGAGTATGAATGGATACAAGTGTTTGAAGTATATGATATTTCTATACTTCTGAAAACCTCGATTATTGTAAATAGAGATGGTTTCTATACAAGATAATAGCTGACTGTATACTTCTGATTTCTGAACCTGCACATGATAATGCACGCTTTAACAAGGACCGAACTGACGGCTGCACAAAAACTTATTATCTCCCTAACCTACCGTTGACTTCCCTAACTGAATAAACCATGACCCCCCCCCCAACAAAAAAAACTTACAACAAACACACAATCACTAAAACAGAAAGAAACACAGATACAAACACAGACACACACAAGATTACTCACAAACATAAACATTATTTTATTAACATTATTCATAATTGAATAAAAATTGCAAATAAAAAAGTATTTGTATAAAAAGGGCTCACTTATGATTGTAGCAGGGCAGGGGAAACCTCTAAATCATAGAAGCATAAACACTATTTTCGTGCGTCTAGGTTCTATCCATCTTGAGGAGACGTGATACGCTGAAACACGGTGTTTGGGATTACTAATATATATATATAAATATATATATATATATATATATATATATACACACACACACACACACACATATATATATATATATATATATATATATATATATATATATATATATATATATATGTATTTATATATATATTAAATATTTTATATTTTTGCTTGAAGGCAATAACAATGCGAATATCGCATGAATTCGATAATTATAGAAGATAACAATGACAAGTGAATTTCGCAAACAATTACTCGGCGTGTAGAATAGCGTACAGACTGTTTCAACTTTATTAAGTCTCATCAGTGATATATACTAACGATTTCCCTCCGACAGAAATAGAAACCGGGACTTCAGCAGGATAGTTTAGACACTATACTGTTTCAGCCACGATACAACACCGAGAAATCCCTGCAAAATTAACCTGTCAATGATAATGTAGCGTATTTACAATATGAGGCAAGGAAGGCGCTGAGTGAATAATAACAAACACATCCGGGGCCTTTATGCTTTTCAGCGAAGGAAATAAGATTTTTTGGATGTTTGTTTATTTTTTAGAAGCATTGCTGAATAAAGTATATATATCAAATATTTTATATTTTTGCTTGAAGGCAATTACAATGTGAATTGTAATTGCCTTCCAAAAAAATCTTATTTCCTTCGCCGAAAAGCATAAAGGCCCCGGATGTGTTTGTTATTATTCACTCAACGCCTTCCTTGCCTCATATGGTAGAGACGCTACAGTATCATTGACAGGTTAATTTCGCTGGGATTTCTCGGTGCTGTATCGTGGCTGAAACAGTATAGTGTCTAAACGATTCTGCTGAAGTCCCGGTTTCGATTTCTGTCGGAGGGAAATCGTTAGTATATATCGCTGATGAGACTTAATAAAGTTGAAACAGCCTGTACGATATTCTACTCGCCGGGTAATTCTTTACAAAATTCACTTGTCATTGTTATCTTCTATAATTATCGAATTTATGCGATATTCGCATTGTAATTGCCTTCAAGCAAAAATATAAAATATTTAATATATATACATTATTCAGCAATGCTTCTAAAAAATAAACAAACATATGTTATATATATATATATATATATATATATATATATATAGAGAGAGAGAGAGAGAGAGAGAGAGAGAAGGAAAATGTTAGAAGCAATCATCTTTTAAGCAAGATTGCTTCCAGACCAGCAACACGTTTCTTTTATGAATTGTTTTATACATTTTCTCTTACTTTATATCAAGATTATTCCGTTCACGCTTGTAGATAAAGTTTCAAACCTTTAATGTGCGATTATCTATTTTCAATTTCAAGGAAACTGACTTAGTTTTTTTTAATTCAGAGAACTTTTTTATATATTTTCTTGTATTTGTCGGGTAAGCTCATTCGGCAAAGCGTTCAGCTAGAAACCATAAGGTTCCTAGTTCGATACCGGCCCTCGCTAACTCAGCGTATGAGTAGCACAGGGATCTGTGTGGTAAAGAAAGGAGCAGATGGTAGGTGTGGTGATCAAGCTCAGACGCAAAAACAAACAATCTTCTTGGTCTAGCGCTAGTGAAAAGGGGATATACTCCCTCGCTGAATGGCTGATTCCGACTTTATGACACCCCGACGACATTACTTTATATATATATATATATATATATAGATGCAGGCCCTCACTCATAAACACAAACAGAAACACACAAACACACACACACACACATACACACACAAATATATATATATATATATATATGTGTGTGTGTGTGTGTGTGTGTGTGTGTGTGTGTGTGTGTGTGTGTGTGTGTGAGTGAGGGTGTGCGTGTGGTGTTATGAGAAAAGACATACATATACCAGAACTGAATATGATTAAAATAAAATAAAAAAAATAACCAGACATTCTTCCTCAGGAATTTAGTGGCTTTGGTGAACCCGGTGCATTTTAAAAAATCCAATGAAAAATGATTGAAAAAGCTCCACGGAATAAGAATTCTAAGCAATAATTTCATATCAAAATCTTTAATTATTGACAACAAGACAAAAAGCCTAAAACACAAGGGAAATTATAGCAAAATCAAAAAAACTAATCTAAAATACTAAAAGAGATAAATTAAAATATTCAATAAGACAACCGACACTATTTTACAAAACCCAATATTTCCTTTTTCTTGGTCGATAAATAGCACGCGCACTCTTCCAGATTTGACTTCATGATTGCTACATATTATACATTTTGTTTTTGACATTATTGAAGGTTCCTTTTTTACATGTATCATTCTATTAGATTTTTTCTATTTACCTTTTTTATTACAATATAGACAAAGAAGACAAGAAAAAGTATTGAGGAAAGATTGGAATCATATTTAAGAATTAAAATCTAATATTGGCTCTAAAACTGAGAAAAGATTAAACTTGGAAAACAACGACAATCTGACAATCGTTAAAATTGACTCTTTGTCTTCAAATATATACACAGTTTTGTTAAATCTACAGTATACATTTACTAGAAAACATACTAGTATCTGTTATATGAATTTTAGTTTTAAAGGATATATCTGAACATATTAGGATGTGGTTTATGTAACAAAACATTTCTATGTAGAAATATTTATATATATTTACTGAGGCAATATCATGTGTCGTTTTCTGTCTATCTATCTACCATATATATATATATATATATATATATATATATATATATATATATATATATATATATATATATATATATATATATATCGTGTGGTTTGGGAGTCTCCGTATGCTTCTAGTAAGTATATATATTTGAGGTTATTTTGGTATCTGTATCCGTTTTTTGGAAGTACATATATCAGGTCTGGGTATAAGTGTGAAGCATTAATGTGATATATTATAATAGTTATCATAATATATTTATCTGTGAATAGATATAAGAAAACTTGGTTGTTTTTTTTAGTTTCTTTTATTTAGTAGTAGTAAATTTTTGGGATTGTAATAAGTCTCCCTTCTTCATGACTATGAGGACAGTCATATATGTATATGTGTATATATCTACCTAACCCCTTCACCACGGACAGGATGTGACTCAAGGTAATTATTTTAAGCACAATACAGCTGAGTTGAATTCAGGTTTCCTTCTCCTACTCTGGTACCTAATCTTGCCTAAGAACCAGTGAACCCTACTATTTACCCCAGGCTTTATGATAGAACAGATAAATACATGTCATTCCCAAGGGCATTCGCATTAAGGGAAAAGCAAACAAACTCGTGTGGGATTTTACCTCGGGTCACTGATTCAATTGTTTACAAGGATAACTGTTGAGCTAAGCGATCCTGATGCACCTGTGTGTGCGTGTGCGTGCGTGTGTGCGTGCGTGTGTTTGTGTGTGTGTGTGTGTGTGTGTGTGTGTGTGTGCGTGTGTGAGTATGATGGAAACATAGTCTCACTACAGCGTAATCAGAAATTAGGGTAAATGAGAACATTGTCCAATCTCTTGAGAATATATCTAAGTATATATATTTCAATATGCACTGGATTTTCTTTTTTAACAAATAAAACCAAATAAAAAGCAAGAAAAACAGAAGTAAAAATTCGTCGCATACAAATAATTTAAACTTCAGAGAACCACTCGTGAAAGAAGGAACGTGGAAACATATTTTTCGAGTAATAATCCATACATAGTGATATAGATTGTGGTTCAAAGCAATAAAATGAAGATTTAGAATATAATCCATAAAATAGTGCAAATTTCCTACATGTTTTTATCTAATTACTTTTTATTAAGAAGTAGCAGAGAGGTTCCAATTCTAGAGTTCTGATGAGTGTATCATTGTATCTGTTAGGGTCCCAGTTATGGGTTTGAGAGGTTAAAGAATGAATCTAAAATGGAAATATTTAAAAAGGTTGAATACCCCAAAATAACGAATAAAACAAAATCCGGCATAAAATAAACCAAGGGTTGAGATGCCGTAAAATCCAACCAACTACCCCAATCGATTAGAGACAATGATTAATCGTGTGGATTCTTCATTGGCTTTTACTTTAAAAGTTCCCCATCTTTCGATCAATCCACTTATTATTTACCCCTGTATTTGTCTGTTTGTCATGTACATTTTTTTCATCTCTGTATTTGATTATAAGACCTTTCTAAGGGAAATCCCATTCTTTAAAGGTGTGGACAGCATTAAATATAGATCATTAAAATAACTGAAGATAATCTTAGACTTCATGAGTTTTAAGATTTTTTTTTATTTAAAAAAAGAAATTCATTTAAACACGATATAACAGATACAAAAGAAAAATTACTATTCAACTCAATCATCAGAAAACAGAAAACAAATCAATAACATTACAAATCAATGCACTTCTTGAAATAATTTGATTAATTCGTTAATCTGGGCTCCAATTAAGTCGGAAATCTCTAAATATAAATTTATCAAGACGGATTTATTTCGGTTGAATTCAGTTTAAATAAGTTGGGAATCTGTAATTTGTAATTCTTTTTCAGTATTTTCCCACAGTTGATATTCACAGTCGAGGAAATAATCCAATCAGAGATCTTCTTACACTTCTGTTCTTGAACAAAATTACGATATAACTTAAACAATGCTAGATTTTTCATCAGTTCTGTCTTCGGATCTATACACACAGCATGGGGAGAAAACCAAGGAACTTTGAAAAAAAAAAGGATAAACTGCTATTATGAATTGATATCATTTTTACTAGCAAAATACACCTTCCGTGTGGTGTAAAAATAAATCTTTGAAATATATTTCCTTGGGTGGTGGGAAAATTTGATGAATAAAATAAATTGTTTAATATATTTTTAAACAAATTACTTAAAAACATCGTAATTCCACTCCACTGAGATATTTGCTTTGTATTATGACAGTAAGGGACTCCAAAAAGTTTCTAAAAATTATGATTTAATTATTTAGACACTTATCTTTAAAGAAAAGTTTTTAAACCGTATGCGTAAAATATATTTTGTTCGGATTTCATAAAAAAATTCCCCTAATAGGTTTTATGATAAAACTATTTTAAACATACATTCATTTCAAGGTGAATAAGTCTAAACATTTTCTGGGAAATTTGACTCTTAATTGATTTCTCATAGAATTTTCTAAAAAGTTATTGTGACGTAAGCAGTGACGAAGTTTCGGTTACAGACATAAAGAGACTGAATCTCCATTATTAATATATTTAATTTTTCATTAATCTGACAAAATCAATTTCTGTTGATCAATATTAAAATCAGGCTTAACTGATTGATTAACTGGGTTTTAATTTCGAGATATATGTTTAGGTTTTCAAATTTTAAAGTTTTGCCGAATCTGCAATGAAGATCTCAAGAGAAGGACAAAAGCTTTTGATCACGCAGGATATAATCCTAAGATACGGATGAAGATCATTTCTGGAACGCTTGCTGCATTCCAATTCAAAAACAAATTCAACTGGATAAGCCAAGGAAAGAAAAATATGTGGGCGACCGAAACAAACGTAGCGCTACGAAAGCAGAATTACAAATAAATGACCCACGAATTGGTTTCTGGACAATGAAGGAGTCAAACTAAGAATTCTTGCTTTAACTGAAGTGCCAAATAGTTATTATAATAATTTAGATAAGCTACAGAACATTAAAAATATTCTTGAGAAATCATTGTGTGTAATCAATATATATATATATATATATATATATATATATATATATATATATATATATATATATATATATATATATATATATAGGTTTATAATTTTCTTGAAGCATTGTGTATATATTGGTTTGTTGGTTGATTTTGAAAACTATCACAATGAAAGTGAAAAGAAAAATGAGGTAACTATGATGATGTTCATCTACCTTTGATTTATTTTCTTGATATATTTCGGAATAAAGACCCCTTCGTCAGAAACTTTCTGAAAGCCATGTTCTGGAACACGCTAAGATCTGTATGCTTGCGATATATTCCTCCGAATTCTTTTCGTGTGTAAGTGTGTGAATGTCTCTGTGTGTTTATGTGCTTATGTGTAGGTATGTGTGTGTGCATTTTTATGTGTATGTGTCCATCCAACAATGTATTATTATCATTCCAGATTTGGCTTATCCTTTTTTCCCTTCCGCTTTTTTTGTAATGCTGGTACCCCAGTTCTACATGGTTTGTTTATTTGTGTGTGTGTGTGTGTGTGTGTGTTTGTGTGCTGTGTGTGTGTGTGTGTGTGTGTGTGTGTGCGTGTGCGTGTGTGTGTGTGTGTGCTCGCGCGCGTGATCTCCACTTAGCTGTTAGTGTGATTTTTTTATTACTCGGGGTGGGCTTTGTATATATTTGCTGTGCCTGTGGGCTATTGTGTGTGCGTGTGTTTTTGGTATGCGTGTGTGTTACGTGTTTTTCTGATGCCCCCATGTGTGTGTTAGCTTGGTGTCTGATGTGCTTTACGATATATATATGTTAAATTACAGAAATAATTTTTTATTTATTATTATAAAAATACTTATAATTTATAATACTTTAAAAATCAAAATTAACTGAACGGAAGCAACTCTATCTTTGATTTTACAGTGGACAGCTGGTACAACCCCGTTATTATTAACTATATGCATGGCCTAAAATAGATCTAAATTGTGAGTTTCTACTAAGCAGGAAGCGAGTCAACTGATCGTGTAGTTGTAGTCTTCACCACATATATATAGATTTTCAGTAGAATGCAATATTATAAAATGAGCACAGAAAAACGAAGTATAGGATCAATTTGTTGTCATAATGCAGGAAATTGTTATCTGTAGTTTCAGCAAAAAACAAGTGTTAGTTTTTGTAATGGCTGTGCCAGATTAAATCTTTCCATTGTTCGTCATAATTCAGCAGAGTACACAGACAAAACCAGAAAGCTTGGAGGTGGTCACCGAGTGCAGCAGATTTGTATATGACCTATCATGGTGTTTCAAGAAATTCATCACTTACCTCAGATCGTCCCGACAAATTATCAACAGAAAAGCCATCTACACCATGAACAAACATGGGAAAGTCTTAAATGAAGACATTATCGAGAAGTGCGGCTGAAACTGAGAGAGTAAAATAAAGCTCTGCGGACTTGGAAAAAAAGTATGCAAACACTTATGTGACGTACTAGGTGAATAGTTTACAACATGCCTAAGATGACGACTGCTATTACAAAACACTACCGAAATCGATATAATTATTTATGCCAGTGACTCTCATCGATTAGTCATGGCAGATTAATTGGGAGTCCAGTCCCATGTCAAGCGGACCAACCGTGCGAAGGCTACAGGCATCCCCTTTCCCTATCTCCTGTTATATTTCAAACATATTTGTGGGAATTAATAACCTGCAACGGAAAATAATAATGACAGTTGCTTTGCGTTTTTTTCAGCAGAAAGCGTATCAGTTTTGGTGTGGCCGTGCCAAAGAAAATCGTTCTATTTTTCGTCATAATTCAGCAGACGATTTCGAGGCGGACAAGAAGTGCTGGTCAATTGAATATGTCCTCTTCATTTGGGTTTTTCGCCATTGCTTCGAATTCCTGAAAATGTCAAAACTAATTAATTGCAATGTGAGGCTAGCGGCAATTCAGGGACTCTTCGACCTTGAACTCGGAGATCTAACCACGTCTTAGACACAACGTGGGAGAAGATATTCCCGAATCGAAGGATTACCTGAGGGTGATCAGAGATTGAATCCCCATCACAGGTCTGGGCACCGTTTTAACATTATTTTACTCAGTGAATTTCACTTATATGAATAGTAATATATCCCTATATGTCAATTTAGACATTAACTGAGACAGCACGGGAATTTCTATTATCATTTAACGCCAATTTTCTATTGTCATTTAACGCCAATTGATACACAAATATAGACAGTCCAAGACTATAATAAAATTGCCTGCTGATAACTTTTACAACAAGAAAGACTGCACACTTTCAAATGCCAATGAAATTCTTTTATTAGAAGTAAAAATCTGTCTAGACAAATTCAAATATCAAGAAAGACTCAAAACTTAGATAGAGAAAGTCGTTCATGCTAATTGACAGTTTTATATAACGAGACACCTGTTAAACATATAAGAGTTGCATAAGCCACTTTTAACGCTTCCATTATTTACCATATGATACACTTACAAACACTGACAACTATAATATTGCCAATGCCGCCAGCACTAAAGTTACCATACCAAAGACAAGGGTAGGCAATATGGATAGTGTGGAAGGCTATCGCTTGCGTTAAAGTGTCCAATGCTCTGCATAACTAATGTGTGCCACGAAAAAAAGGATACTGTTGGAAAAATACACTATCATTTCTCATAGATATATTTCCAACAGTGTGAAACAAATCTACCGAAGTAAAAAGGATACTTTTTAATGACACAAAAGAACTTGAGATAAAAGGAAAAGACACACGCACGCGCGCGCACAGACATATGCACGTACACGCAACTCATATGTTAATTCTATTTATTAGAATTATTGAATTGAAATTTATAAAGATTAAAATACTTTTAATGTCAATTTCGACAATCATATTACTGGTTGTCTTCCTAAATGTAAATGATAATTACTCAAAGGCTTTTTAAATTGTTTTTTTTTTTAAGTTTGGAACCGTAAAATTACAGCATCTAACACATTTTTGCTTATTTCATGGAAGTTTTTAATAATGTACATACAATGGGAAACAATGAAACATTACACTGGTCATCACAAATTTTGTTGAATTAGATCTGACACTTGTTTTTAACAAACTTTTGATTCTGAATCCAAGGATTTCCCTTTTTTTTTCTCTATTACATCAACATTTTAAGTAACAGGATATTCCCGCTTGGTCTAAAAAGCATTAAAATAGTGCATGGGACAAATTTGAGCTCATTTTAAAGAATCTTTAAAAAATTGGAAAATAATTTTTAAATATAGCTTGACTTTAATGTTTGCCCAAATCCATCTTGTTCATACCAACAATATTATTACTGTAAGTCAAATAGTGTGCATGTAGTTAAGGTAAAAATCTATTTATAATTTTTTAGAGTGTTCCATATGTGGACATTTCTCTATGGTCCATAGTCAGCCATCATATTTACTTCCCATATACATCGAGACCATTTCTCCATAAATTTCAAATCTTGGTGGAATCATTCATCTTGCTCATAGCTGACCACACCAAGGTTTTTCAAGAAATTTGCAAGATGGCTACGCAGAAAATGGAACTTGATGCTCATGTTGCAATCAATAA
>CM042158.1:69489039-69524120 GCA_023376005.1 Doryteuthis pealeii
TAATTCGACTTATTGTGCCTATCATAAACATAAATGATCAATGAAATTATACAATCGAAAATGAATTGTTGAATATTTGGCTGACCATTACATAAGATTCTCAACATGTCTCAACAAACAAATAGCAGGACTTTATTTCCAGATGCATATATGAACGTATGTATGATTCATTCAATACATGAATGGATCCATGCTGCAGATGATTGTTAAAAACACCAAATACTCTACATTATATAACTAAAAATATATCAATATTTACCAAATTAAATTGAGGCATTATACATTGATTTTCACTATAAATATGAGAGATGTTAACTTTCGCGTTATCCTGAGTAATTCATCATGAAAATATGTATTTTCCCTCTGACGAAAGCCAATTTCCAACTTTGCTCAAATGTGCATACTGAAAATCAAATAAATAAAAATTGTAGAAAATGATTTTATTTAATTATGAAAATGTTACAAAAAAATGTCATATGAGCAGAGCGTTCTCTTTTTTCATTCTTTCTTTGCTTGTCTTATAACACTTTTTATCCGTCTGTCAATTCATAGACAGCGAAAACTCACATAACACATTTCTTTTTTTTTTACTAATGCAACCATAGACCATGTTTTCAGCATATTAGTTTTTGAAAAAAAATTGCAAGGGAATCTAAACATTATGCGCTGTTGTGTCTGTCAAGTAACACCAGCTGAATCTTTTTTTAAACGTATAACTTGCATATCGAGCCGAAAACTGCGAGTCAAAAATAATAGATATAACATGTTCTTGCAATCAAAATAAAATCAAAACCAGATATTATGATTTCGTATTTATATTATAGCAATATAAAAAAGTGACTGACCTTAACAGTGTATGATTTTATCTATATATTAATATTAGTGTTTCTTAATCTTCCGACCGTTATCAATACTGCAACACCTTCTGGTTAAAAATGAGAGTGTCCAAATCGTTCAAGATGGACTGCCAAAATGTAAATACAGATTATCTGGTGTTACTTATCCACCAAATTCTTATTGCTTATGAGTGTTGTCACATCAGCTGAATAATGAACCATTCAGTTTTTATTAGAAAGAAAGAAAGGACACGCTACGGAGAAAAATATAAAAAGAAAGAAAGAAAGAGTGTGGGCGAAAGATAAATAGAGAGGGTGAGAACGCGGAAACAGTAATACTAATATGTCTCAGTCAAACATAATGGCAAGATGAAAAGAAGGAAAGAAAGAAAAAAGAGTGAGAGAATTATATTATGATTATTATACCTTTTTTCCATATTGACATATTTTGAAACAGCTCTTAAGTAAACATAAAAAACGTTGTAATAATCAAATGATCATACCACAGGTCTTACTAGTATAAAATAATGCAAACATTTTCTGAGGTTGTGCTGATGAATTCACCATTTAAAATTTATACACTTGATGTGTTTTAAGTGCCAAAATGCATACCTCCAGATTCCGTTTACTAATGTCCTCATAAAATAGTTGTGGAACTATAGGCTAAAGAGCTGCTTTTATTTAAGCTACAGTTGAAATATTTTAGCATCCGGTTGATATCATAATCTGAAGAAAATCATCTTAAAACATTGATATTGTTTCCTTCAGATTAAATGGGTTAATTAATCTTATGAATAGACTTTCGTAAATAAAATCTAAAAAAAGAAAAAGATGTGCACTTTTAATGAAATATTCTAAAATCATGCAAAAGTTTTCAAACCTGAAAATTGATAAGATTGTTCGCAACAAGTAGTGGAAAGCAAATAGCATTAGTCGTCGCATCAATGCTTGTGTGCAGGTATATGCGTTCTAGGGGGCAACAGGTCAAGCATAGGCCAGATAAATTCAATCGAGAACTAGTGCCAAAGTTCAAGAGGTCATGTCATTAAATCCATTATTGGCTGCCAAAGGAGGTCTGTGGCGAGAATCTTGCCAACTTAAGGCGCACTGAAGAAAGTTCGCTGTTTCACAATTCATTCATTCTAAACTACACATAGGTGGTTCCTTTATAATCAATCTAGTGACTCAGTTTAATGTTCATATTGATTTTAGATGATAATATCGTAAAGGTCATCTTGCAAGGGGCAGGGACCTAGCATATGCTGGGTGATAAATTCCAATAGTTATTATTGAAGTTGGTTTAGAAATATAGTAACAAAATATGCTCCAAATGTGGACGATAATGAAGTTTTAAACCAGCACAACGTGGGTGTGATGTTATCTGCCTAAATATTATTAGTTTAGCATAAAACCCGATCGAGAAAAATCTATCCTCCTATTTTTAGGAAATTATTCTTTGAAATAAGATACTGGTTATATACCCTACATTTTTGGATTATTTCAATTAACTTTTGTCTTTCATTGACCATTTTAACTTTGGCATATATCAGTTGATAAAGGAAGAAAGCAATATATAGAAATTTGTTTAAAGACTGTAAGTAAAGTAAAGTCGTCGGGGCGGCCAAATGTCGGTATCAGCCAATCAGCGAGGGAGTCTATCCCCTTTTCTCTAGCGCTAGACCAAGGAGATTATTTTAGCGTCTGAGGTGGAGCACCACGCCTAACATCAGCTCCTTACTTTACCGCACAGATACCTGTGCTACTCATACGGTGAGTTGGCGAGGGCGGGTATCGAACTAGGAACCTTGTGGTTACTAGCCGAACGCTCTACCAACTGAGCTAAACACAGTTGTTAATCTTCACCTCTTATAAAATGATGTATATTTTCACTCATCAAAAATATGCTGAAAAATATATGTAGATCATAAGAATTAATAGTGACAGCAGTTAAAACCTGTCTGTTGTAGTATAAGTCAATATGCATATATAAAGTTGAGTAACGACGGTCATCAAATCAAAGATAACATTTTTATCCACCGAAAAATGTAATCATCATTATCAGCAGCAGCCGCAGCATTAACATTAACATATTCTTCTTCTTCTTCTTCTTCTTCTTCTTCTTCTTCTTCTTCTTCTTCTTCTAGTTTCACACATATATACACACAAACCCGGACATCTTGTTGCCTAAGCAACAACCGTTATTATCACCAGAATTATATATATATATATATATATATATATATATATATATATATATATATATATGCATACATACGTATACATACAAGTATATGTGTGTGGGTGGGTGTGAATGTTAATGGATCTGTATGTGCCTTTCTGTGTCCGTGTGTGACTGAGTCGCTAACGATCAAATACTAGGAAAGATTTCAACACACACCACTGCAGGAACATTATTCTCATATTACAGTTTGTTATTTATAGAATTTACAATTCATATTTAATAGATTGTACTATGTCACCTATGTTAAAAATTTGACTTAGACGGTTATTATTGTGAAATGTATTCGCAACATCTGGGATTACTTACACATGTTGGCAATATTGTAAATGAAGTCAATTAAACATAATTAAGGAATAATTTTAGGACAGCGTAGTTTGAGGTGAACATTTCAGTTTGGAATTGTGTTATTTCAGTAAATTCTAAGTTAATTCTGCAAACCACTTGAAAATATTTCAAGACTTGTAGACTTTTGCGACCTTAAAAATAGCAATAATTTTTCTAGAATACTATAAGTACTAAACTAATATAAAAACGTTAAATGCTTTCATATAGGGCATCTTCTCTTGAATTCTTGCGTAATCGATCGCTTGTTTTTACCCATTAATTTTTATAACAAAAAGATAACAATTTAGTCAATTGCGCACTTAAGGTAGAGAACAAAAACATCGCGGTTCAAAACAAAACCAAACAATATGATAATACAAAAAGTATTTTAATGCGGCATTATTTATGTTTCGTTTTCTTGTCATTTTTCTATTCTCTTTTCTTTAGACAGCTTCTCCGTACATTTTTTTTACGGAAATCAGATTTTCTTTTCTCTTTATTACCAAATTTGGTCGATATTATGTAGATGGATGTAATAACTGATTTTGCCTTCCGAATACGTGAAGAATTATGAGATCTAAAGAAAAACCTAATAGATGTTATTTTACTTTCCTCGATATTTGTTTTTCTTGGAATTTTTCTCTTATTCTCCTCATGGTAAATATTTCCTCTATTTTCACGTTTCTCTGAAGTTACTTTTTTGTCTTGCATCCATATTCACACAGGATTAATACATATAACTATTTGTGGGGTATTCAGGCAGTCATACAGTTCAGTCTAATAAGTTCATTGTTTATTAATGTTAAAAACGAAGACAGTCGTCTTCGTTTTTAACATTAATAAATAATGAACTTATTATGAGACGGGTTCTTTTAATTTCGTGTTTATAGAATATGAATCAAAAACTTATCACATACTCGCTTGAACTCAATCATAAACAGCCAATAAATCCAAGGCAAATTACATCCTATTTATGAAAAACTATATTAATAAATTAGAAATAAATATGATGACCTACAATATAATCACTAATACTACTTATTACCCTTGATAGATTATGTTGATTGAGGCACGAATACAAAATCGACAATAAAAGAAAGAAATTGGTTTGTAAATGTTTAATTATCTAAGTTTCTTTTAACGCAATTGATTGATTTAACAGAAAACTCGATAGGATTGTGTGTTACATAAATTTACATATAAAAATCGGTTGATTATTATTCTGTTTTGAAATTAAATGAACATCTGTCCAACACTTTTCCCAAAATTAAAGTAGTACGTTACAATGAATAGATTCTTTGTCTTGTTGGGTCTTCATTTGCACAGAAAGCCGAATTTTATCCACCAAACTTGATATAACAGATATAACTATATAACTCTTATTAGCGTTATTTAATTCTGGCTGCATAGAAATATTAATATCATCACGAGTGACTGTTTCCATGCGAACCAAATGTGTCCACAGATCATCTAGCATTAACTAATACTGGAAATAATAACTGGTCAAATACTTTTTGGAGAATGATTTCACTTTTATTCATTAAAAACCCCAGAAAAAACAATAATAATTCCTCAAGATCAATTTAAGATTTTTTTATTGCACTAATTTTTGACACTTGCTTTTTCTATATAAAAAAAAGATATCGCCATTTGTCTTTCGATTAAGCCAATTTGTACAAATAATGCTGAATATGACAGCCAAAAAATATTGTTAATTACTAAACGTAATCTATTAAGTAATATTTAATTGTGAAGATTATCTAATATTAATTTATTTTGTTTAAGATACCTAATTCTAAATGCATAGATATCAGGGCCGAGGAAAATAGTTTAAATTAAATTTTAGCAAAGATTAGTGAGTGTATTTTCATTTTAAAAAATATAATGTGGTCGTTCACAAGTTTTGAAATTCCACTATATTGTAGCTATGTTATTTACATTCCATTATGGGAGTTTGTATGTGATAATAAGATTTTGCAAAAGCTCCACACCATTTTAAAGTTTTTAATAAAACTACCGATCTGGAATAGCCCTTATTATTACAATTAATATTTGAATATCGAAACATGTTCAAATAAAGTTAAACGATGCGCTGTTATCGATGATATTATTTAAAGAATTAAGATCTTTGATAAAGAGTGTTATATTTGAAACTGAATGTGAATGTTGTCCGAAACACAATCCAATTTTTAAGATTGGATGTAATAACACAAACATTATGTCTTAATACTTGACCAAAACGTGGGTTGTACCAGTGAAACGCCCGACATACACACCAGACTTATCTACGCTCGACATTTTCTATCTAACAAAATTCTAAGTTCATCGAAGAGTAATATTTGAGGCTCTGGAAGGCATTATAGGAAATATCACTGTGCAGCTTCAAAACATATTAAACCAGAAATTTAATAGATGAATTCAACAATGTATAAATTGTTGAAAAAAATTAATTGATTACCAAGGGTAGAATTTTCATTCATTGTTTGTTCATCTCTTATTTCTACTTGGTACTAACTTTAGTGACTCGTACCCAATAAATGTATCAAATAAAGCCTTTTTTTGGCAGATTAGTTACGCATTGTAAAAATAAACCTTCCATAACTCATTATTGTTAAATATATCTCTTGATGGGACCAAACTTTCCTAAAGAGGAAATGTTTTTTACGTAACAAGCTTCCCCATTGTGTCTAATAATTATTAATACCAAATCTGGAGGTTCTACATCGAAGTGTTTAACCATCTATAAATGACGGACAAATAAACACTTCTCAGATATTAATATAGAAGCTATTTTGAGGAAAGTGAATAAAAAGCAATTATTCCACTCATTTTCCATGAACTTATAACAACTCCTCTAAAAGTAGTCAACGAGAAGGCTGATTAATTGATGGAAGTCGATAATGCTCTTCCAGTATCTATTGTTCTCATCTTAAGGTTAATACTTATTCTGTAATTCTCCAAGATCGTAATATTCTCGTTATGAAAATGAGAAGAAAAGCAATGCGGCACATCTTTTTACGTACCTATTCAACTTACACATAATTCCAAAAATCTATTGAACAACGCGGTATTAAAGGCTACATATATTTCGATGTCAGTCTAAATATAAGAGAATGATAAAAATACTCTAATCTGAAAACCTAAGAAAGACTAAAAAACAAAAACATTGAGATCAACCACATTGATTAATCGACGTCTTAACCACTAAGAATATCTTTATTTTTCTATTCTATGCGACTAATGCACGATATGCGCCAGCCATTAATTGAGCCCCGACTCAATGAAACTATTCGCTGCTCAACCGAAGGCCGGATTATTAATTAATTGTCTAGACTATCAGGCAATTTGATTAGGTTTGGTAGTGGCAATGTATTCACAATATAACAACTAATCACCTGCACAAATTTTAACACCTATTAAGAAATAACTTCCTCGCTCAGCCATTTTTCATTTTTGGATGTTTGTCTTGTGTCCCTATCCCCATTGACGCTGTTTCCCTATTTAGTATGGCTTCTCTTTTCATTGAATACCACTTCGCTACAACCTCTTTCAGTACGTTTCTCAGTAACTATGTGTGTAAATATTTTCCTTTGGAATCGAAATTTCACCGTTTAGTAATCTTTCGTTTCGCTTCTAGGTTTTCATATTCTTCTTAAGGTTCTCCTTTGTTTTGATATAATTTTATCCTTGTATATATATATATATATATATATATATATATATATATATATATATATATATATATATATATATATATGTGTGTGTGTGTGTGTGTGTGTGTGTGTGTGTGTGTGCGTGTGTGTGTGTTCAACTTATCTTATCACATAGAGAACATCCCTTCTTTTCTCTGTTGCCTAGGACTTTTTCTTTTGTTGCTAGATTTGATCCATCGTCTCCATAGATTTTGATACACCCCAACTTTTCTTTCTCTCTTTCTCGTACTTACTCTCTATCTCCATCTTTCTCGCACTCTGTATCTCTCTCTCTCTCTCTCTCTCTCTCTCTCTCTCTCTCTCTCTCTCTCTCTCTCTCTCTCTCTCTCCCCTTCCCATCTCCATTAGTATTTCTTACACAGTTACCCATGTATCAAAATACTTTCACAATTAAATATGCCATAGACTGCGACATCGTTTTAAGAGATTTTGAATACCAGTCATGCTATTACGGACTAATATCACTATTTGTGATGTGCTATTAGTCGGATTAACGTCACGAGAAAGGCACGAACCCCTTCACACTCAGTTGTATGTTAAAGAGTACCGTAAGTGTTTCTCTACAAGTAGGGATTTGGTATTAAATAAACCACGAAAGTTGATCACCATTAAACAAAGAAACCAAAGGGAAAATTAAACGTGTTAAATATACATACTGATAAATTCAAATAGTAATGCATTGTGGCAACTAAGGAATATATTTTCGTTATTTACTTCATGATAAGGCCATATAGGTTAGTGTATATGCAAAAGTGCGTCCCATTTTACTAGACTATGAGTTTCAAAACATTGCCAAGAGCAATTTTGTATTTATTCAACATCCAACATTTACTGAAAACTATTTTCTGTTCATCAACCTCACTCTTTTCACTTCATTGAAAGTTCAGATTTAGCAAAGCGTTTATTTATTCGAGGGTACTTTCATGTTTTGCCGTAGTGAAATGTCACAAGTCACTATGCATCGCAAATGGACAAAAAGATCTTTATTCTTTAACAGCTGAGCAAACACAGAACAGGATGTCTATCATTGTGCCACCCAGGGAGGAAATGTTTCCTTCAAAGTCTTCGTTAAGAAGTAGGATTATCATATATACATATTACATTAGGGCAAAATGAATATGGTTTTCAAGCATCAATTCCAAAGCCAAATAAATCAGCTTAGAATAAAATAGCTTTTAAAAAATGGAACCATTTAATATAAGTGTAAGATTCAAAGTTATAACAAAGTCATAACTAGTTGAAACATAACAAACTCCGACACGTTTGTGAGACAAACCATTCTATATAGATAACAGCACATGGAAAACGATACATAAAATACAAGATAGTGTACATAAACATACATACATCAGAGGACTGGAACGTCCATACATAGAGATCACTTATTAAGAAGGGGGCGAGGCTCCACCGAGAAAGGGGTAGACATTAGGCTAACCCATGTGCTCGTTCCGGAGATGTAGCTAAAAGAAACAGCGTTTGAATGAACGCGCTTAACTACCAGAGGTCCCCCTAGTGGGAAAAGTTAGCAATGCAGCGAGGAGATAACTCTTCCGGCAAAAGGAAGATAATTCCCTACATAAGCAACAATTCAACAATTCTACTAATCATATTTATTATTAAGTTTGACAAGTAATACAATTTGTCTTCTAATTCTATTTCCTTTTCCCAAAAGAAAAAAAATAAGTTCCTGGAGAATCCCGGGTAGAAGTTTAGTGATTGTCTCAAATAAAATCTATAATGCTACTCAATACCCCTTTCTCCAATTAGTCGGCGTCATATTTGTGGTAATTGTCTTTTAACATAAAAAGTATTAAGACTATCGTATATACTCATGTATGATGTAACTCTCTGAGTCGTAAATCTTAATTTAATATTAGAGAGTCCAACCATACGCAAGATACATACACTTTGTGTGTCAACATTGGTAAACGTTAGTCCTAGGCCAACTTCAAGCAGTAAAAGTTCATAGTTTTGCTCTCAAAATTTCGTTTCATACGCGAGTACATGAGATATTTTTTACTGTGTCTTTTAGATGAAACTCTCTCAATCATTATCATTTATAATTCTGACTTGTATTAGCATCAATCTTCATAAGATTTATTGTTTTTATCACAAACAACTCGTGTTTTCACTTTTTCTTATCTATTCATCTATGTATTCCGATAACAGATTTTTTTGGAGTTGTGGAATTGATTAATTATTTGGCGGTATGTTGATCTGTTTTTTATTGTTGAAAACGTGATAGTGATTCGGGGATATTTCTGCTGAATACAGTATTTATTGACAATGAGTATATTTTCAGTATTGGTTCAAATTCATTAATGATACTGTATATAATATACAGTATAATTCATTAAAAAATAAGAACATTATAACACCTGTGTAACCAAAACTATATAGCTTAGTCAACAGCTGATTGCTATATTAAGAATGGCTATTCGTCGGATAGGCCGTAAAAAAACAAAAGACCCAACTTGTTTGAACGTTAAGGCCTTTCGTTGTTTTATTCTGTCCGATCAGTCTCTGAAGAGGAGAAGCAGAAAGAAATGGACAACGTCATCATAATTCTAAGATAAGGTCTCTTCCCGCTTCATTGATCCTCGTCACAGTGAAGGTTCATCTCCTTGTACCCCAGCCAGAAGAAAAAGAGACCGAAACTTTATATCCGTGATATACATATATGTGCATGTGTGCACAGAACAATCTACACCCCTTCAACCTTATGGTGGTAACACTATCAATAATGAATTTGCAAAACTTTTGTCACGGAATCTTAGATCAAGCGTATCATGTTAACTCTTGGACAGGAAAAATATATATTGCACACTATAAAGTTGATAATTAACTTTTCATGAAAAATGATAATGAATGTAATTAATGATGGGCAAATGCATCTGGTTGTGATATAATGGTTAGCAAGTTAGTCTCGCAGATCCATGACTACTGAATTGCAAGTCCGGTCGTCGGTGGATACCCCATACATGCGATCTTGTGTAAAATCCTTAACCGTAGCAAATGCGTTGGATGAATAATGAAATATATATATAATGAACCCATCATTAAATCATAATTTGGAAAAATATATATAGATACAAGCATATACTTAAACATTAGATGTAAAACTTATAAACACAAGAATTTTGAAAAATACATAATAGTTATAAATTGATTGTGTGTATATATATATATATATATATATATATATATATATATATATATATAGTAAAGTTGTCAGGGTGGTCTAAAGTCGGTATCAGCCAGACAGTGAGGGGGTCCTACCCCATTTTCACTAGTGCTAGACTAAGGAGATCCCTGTGCTATTTATATACCGAGTTGGCAAAGGCCAGTATTAAACACGGAGCCATGTGGTTCCTAGTCAGACACTCTACTGACTGAGCTAAACCGGCTCATATATATATATAATATATATATATATATATATATATATATATATATATATATATATGAATTGAAAATTTTGGAAAATACTGTATGTTTATATATATTAAATGAAATACTAATACATGCATAAGTTTTATTTGTTTTCTAAAAATCTGTTTTACCTGGATTGTTTTTGTTAACGTACATCATGAGAGGAATAGTATCAACCCATTAGCAAGAAGAAATCTGTCAATCATATTTTCTCAGATTTTTAACAAAATACAAGTATTGCGATTGCTTTGACTGGGTTTTGTCCTGCCTACAAGTGGATTCCCGTTTTTTTTAATCTACGATTTTAAGAACTAATACATTTTAACTCAAAAGAGAAAATGCTTTTTTTATGGGGCTAAGACAATAAACTGCAACTGTTGGTGAAGCTCCAGTTGTGGAGAATGAAGAAAAGTGAAGTCCTCTTCATTATCATTACTGCCAGGCCATCTTTGATCCGGAGTGGTAGTACCAGGTTTGGTCCCATCTATGCGTCAAATAGATATGTTTAATATTATTCGTATCCGATAGGATTGTGTTCTAAAAGCTCTTAAGAAATAACTCGACAAAGATGTAAATGTGAACATGAAATAAACACAATTCCCTAACCTCTAAGCATAAAATAATCCTAAACATTCCGTTAAAATAAATCAATCAACTAAATAGGGAACATTATTTTAGTACAAAAAATAATTCATTAATTTTTTCTTGTTTTTAAATTGGGTAATTTAGATTCTGTACATACAAATACTTGAAAAAAAAATTAAAACTAGTTATTTTTATTGTTAGAGAATTTTTCACAATAAGAAACTTTTTATTCCCATGAGGCACCTTTTACATAAAAAATTCCCCTGTGTCCAATAGGTTCGCATACGATTTTTTGTTGCTTTACATTAAAACCTTTGGCAGTGTATAGAAGACAAAGAAAACTTTTATAAATTTTCAGGACTTCTATTAAAATTGTAAACATTGACGGAACTATATGCATGCAAATGCCTTCACTAAAAATAAATCACCGTCACGTTTAAAGTTAGCTAAAAGGATTTCATCTCTTAAAAAGTAAAAACAACCATGGACGAAATTAAATCATTCGTGAGAATTACAGATATCGCTAGTGAACACTGCTTGAAAGAATAAGTTTCTTATTTCCTATAGAATGTCAAATCAGTAACAAGATCTATTACAAATATTTAAGTTATTTGTAGGTTTAATCTACTTGTATTATATTCGTCTCCGATATATCTTCGAAAATTAAGATTTTAGAAATACATATTCTTGACACTGCAAATTTAACTTCGAATAAACATGATATGAAATATTCAATGTAAAAGAAGTGAATATAATACCAAACAAAATGAATAATGTCACCTTATAGTTAAGTAAATATAAGGGTGTGATTGTAATGTAAAACATGATGTCTCTCTTGAATTATGTATTTAAAAATATTTTTTATCGCCGAACTCTAATTAAATAAAATATAGCAAACGAGAAATAGTTAAATCTAATTTTAAAAAACGCCACGATTAGTTTTGATGACCTTCAGAATACATTGCTATACTCACTACACAAGCATACATACACAGACAAACAGACACACACACACACACACACACACACACACACATATATATATATATATATATATATATATATATATATATATAACATACAGATATGTATGTGTGAGCTTGTCTTTGAGGTCTAATAATGCAAGTGCGTAGTGAGTATATTTGCATATTTTTAAAAGTGCACACACATAGGCATATACACACACACACACACACACACATATATATATATATATATGCATATATATATATGGCAATGTTTTAGAGGGAAAAGAGAGAGATAGATAGATAGAGAGAGAGAGAGAGAGAGAGAGAGAGAGAGAGAGAGCAAAAGATTGGAGTCTTTACATCATTAAATATGGCCTACAAGAACCAACTATGAATAGTAAGCTACTTAATATTTAGAGCATCTTTCGACTAATGAAATTAGGAATTTTTGGCTAAAATAGGAAAGAACAAACATCCTTTCTATTGTATGTTCCGTATTATTTAATAATTTCTTGAAGAAATTTCTAATTAACAATTTTTCAGTATACGTGTGTGCAATAAACAAATAATAAAGAAATATGAGAGCGTCTGTGTGGTTTACTACAGGTGGAGATCTATACAAAGTAACCTGTGTATATCCATCATATTATTAAATAAGGATACATATTTGCCTCGCGAAATAACATTAGTGCTATTCTCACTTAGAATGTGTGCATAAATATACGTTAGGTCATCTGTGCTTTTCTTTTCTGTGAACCGCCATGTCTGTCCTTCGGGAGAAGTCCAAAGCTTTCAAGCGACTAATGTATTTGTTCTTTTACCTATGGTGGCAGACATGTTATCGGTCTGCTGTTGCTTGGGGTGGTTCCTTTTTCTGGATCAGTCCATTTTTCTTTCGTCATGCATTCACTAATCTGTGCCTCTTGTTGGCATTTTTGTAATTGTTTATCAAATCTTGCGTGAATTAACGTGACTCTTTTTAACCAGATGTAACGATTTCTGCTAAATCCTAAAGACTTCTAATTTGAAATTTACTAGAGATCTCCTCTGAGGTATTCTATATGTATTTCAGCTTCCGGTTCTTCTTCGATTCTTTGTAATTCGATTAACCATTCAGCCTGTGTTTTGTGTTTTCGTCTGTATTCTTGCTATTTACCCCAAATGTTTTGTGACATCTGAACCTGATTAATCTATTGTCTTCCTGCTCTTGTCGCTTACTTGTTCATATAGTGTAGATTTATTACTTTGGTATATTCTAGTTTGCTGTTACTGAATCCTGTGTCAGAACCCTTTCAGTGATATCATAATGTAATATATTTTTCTTGGTATTTTTTTTATTATTTTGAATTCAACCATTTTTCCAGTCTTGATTCCATAGTGCCGGTAATACGTTCTTTTCTTACTCATGAGTTTCATTATCATTTCCACTTGTTTTCCCTCTTCTTAAATTAATTTATTTAGTTGTGATTCTTATTTGTTCCGTTGTTGTGTGGTGTTCAGAATCTTGTGTTTCCCTAACTCCATCTACTTTGGGGAGTTACTCTATCAGTGGGTTTTCTTCTTCTTTATTTATCTGTTTACATATTTCTTGAATTCAAATCTTTGTGAGATATCGTTTCTTTAGAATCATTCTTGTTTACTCTGCAACTCTTTGGCTTTATGTAGAAAATGTGATCAATTCCTATCACATAATCATGTTGCTTCTTTGAGTGAGATTAATTTTAGAATAACAATGTAGTGCTAATTTATAGTTGTCTCTATTCCATTTATTTGTTTGGCCTCCTGTGCTTTTATCAAATTGTAATCAGTTAGACTTATAAAATCGTTACTAGTTTGTTGACTTAAAATAGAATAGCCAAAATGCATATGACTTTGATCATGATGGCCATAAGGAGACCACCTGTCTATCATGGCTCTCGACTATATCTTCTGAGACACACTCATGGGTATTATATATTGGGCAGACGTGGCTATTGTCCGTTGTCATGTCATCTGTAACAAATTATGCATTTTGCTCACAATCCAGCGTAATCATTGTTATTTTCAGGTTACTGATTATCTCTAAAAAACAGGATTAGCTCTCAAAGTATAGCTAATTTTTGGTTGGAATAGAGATTGACTTAATACTCTTTCAGAAAAATGATGATTGGGTCAGTTTAATCTAATAAATTAATTAGTATTAATAAATATATATATATATATATATATATATTATATATATATATATATATATATATATATATATATATATAGCCTGAAAGTGGAACTTTGAAATGAAAAGATTTTCTTCATTCTTCATTTTAAAAAGTAAACAAAAACTCCGCAACTAACGTTTTAGATTTAGATTATTTTATAATACATCAAACAGCACCAGATTCAATTGTCAATTGTTCAATTGATTAAATGCCCCTATTGCTTTAAGTATGTATATATCTATGTATAGATAGATAGATATATGTATGAAATATAAATGGAAGAGACGCTTATTTACGTATAAACCGACTAATGGTTTAGATAGATAAGCGAACATATCATTAGGATATTTGCATCACTATTTTTTAAGTTTCGTATATCCCTGTGTGTTGTGATCGGTATAAGTAACTTAATTTGCATGTGCCTCTGAGTATTCACCCAATCCGTTTGCTACGTGTAGGAAGTGACACAAGGTCACACGTATGTAGTAATGGATCTGCGAGACTAGCTGCCAACAATTATAATACGACGGGACGGCCCTTGCAGTGGGTGTATATGCTAAAGATGATGCCTTAGATTGTTCACATGTAATATATTAACAGACAGATAAATACATACACATGCATTATGGTACTTGTGTGATATATATATATATATATATATATATATATATATATATATATATAAAGTAAAGTAAAGTTGTCGGGGCGGCCTAAAGTCAGTATCAGCCAATCAGCGAGGGAGTCTATCCCTTTTACTAGCGCTAGACCAAGGAGATTGTTTTTGCATCTGTGGTGGGGCGCCAAATCTACCATCAGCTTCTTACTTTACCGCATAGATCCCTGTCTTACTCATACGCTGAGTTGGCGAGGACCGGGATCGAACTAGGAACTTGTGGTTTCTAGCCGAACGCTCTACCGACTGAGCTAACCCGGCCCCTGTGTGTGTGTGTGTGTGTGTGTGTGTGTGTGTGTGTGTGTGTGTGTGTGTGTGTGTGTGCAAGGCAACTCACTCAAACACTTACACATATGCATCATTGATATTCTGAGTGAATTACGCCAAAATAAAAGCAAATACCGATAAGCAGGTCATATATTATATTTGAATAAGACGGTTTTATGAAAACGGGATGTCAGTCATGATTATATTCCTTCTCTTACGTATCTTTCCTACTCTTCAGCCTTCTTCTTGCAACCTCTCATAAATCTGTACACTGCTTCAATATTGCCTTCACCTCGAGGCAGTGGGCAAAATCCCATTACACTGTTCTAGGCAGCACTTGAGCCCTTTTTTCTTTCCCAACCCTAACAAATCATAACTATTATCTGACGGCACACACTGCAAACAGCCCTATTCCTTTGTGACTCGTATATCCTATTCTCTATCCATTCTGCGTGTCGTTTTCTTTTGTTTATAGTTGACTTTTATTTACGTCCTTATCTTTTACATATATGTTTTTTCAGAAGTTTTATTTTCCTCGATAACACGCCTGTAAAGGTAATATAACCTAAAAATGTAAAAAGACAAAACAAAAACAGTATAAATTTTATGGAAAGACAATCTTTATCTATTCAGTTTCTTCTTACCTTATTTTGAACGAATATTTCCTTTGTGCCTTTATATTTGTATTGTCTAAAATATACAATCGTTTGTTTACCTCTGCTATGAGTAAGTTCTTAGCAAAATTAAAATATCACTCAAAAGTATAGATGCAATTTAACTAAAATCATAGATGAGAGAACAGTTTTAATTGTGTTTTAAGGTGTTAGCTTGAATCCATTATTTCAAGGTATTTTCTTTGCACGCCGTCTCGATACAAAAAAGGACATCTAGAAAAATATATACATGAAAAATAAATTAAGTGTTGATATTAATTCTTTTAAATCATTAACAAGTTTGAATAAACTAGGAAGTTGCTTGAAATATTTTCAACATCGTATTTATGGAAAGTAACGTAAAATCCCACCAATTCAAAAACCCGGTTTAATTTTGTGTTTTGATAGCGATGTTCTCTAATCATACCTTTAGAAGCCAAATTTTAAAACAGAAAACAGAACTGGCCTTGTGCTAGTAATTTCTACTAGCTCATGACTTCACAAATGTAAAATGACCATTTAGGACGATGTCATATATATATATATATATATATATATATATATATATATATATATACATTTTACTTGAAGGCACTTACAACGCATGTATCGCATAAAATTCAATACTTTTTCTTATAGAAAATGAACTTGACAAGTGTAATCCCAGAAAAGGATTGCTCGGTGTGTAGAATATCGTACAGACTGTTTCGACTGTATTAAGTCTCAATATAATATATACTTTATTCATCAATGCTTCTAAAAAATAAACAAACATCCAAAAAGCTTATTCACTTCGCCGAAGGGCATACGTCTGTTTGTTGTTATCATTCTCTCAAAAATGCCCACCTTACCTATTATGGTAGAGGAGTGTAGTATCATTTGACAAGCTTAATTTTGCTGGGATTGTTAGCTGTGTACTGTGGTCGAGGCGATATAGTGTTTCACTATGCATGCTGAGGTACCGGTTTCGATTTCTGTCGGAGGGAAATCGTTAGTATATATCGCTGATGAGACATACTAAAGTCGAAACAGTCTGTACGATATTCTTACACCGAGCGATCCTTTGCCGGGATTACACTTGTCAAGTTCATTTAACTTTACTCATCAATGCTTCTAAAAAATAAACAACATCCAAAAATAATATATATATAATATATATATATATATATATATATATATATATATATTGACATCGTACTACATGTTCATTTTACATTTGTGACTCATGTGTATGTGGGTGTGCGTGTGTGCGTGTGTGTGTGTGTGTGTGTGTGTTTGTGTTTTTCTGGTTTATATTAAAATGAGAAAATAATGACTAATCGGCATCATGTTTTAAAGAAAGTCATAGAAGAAGACAGATTAAAGTCTTACCGTAGCATTTTCCTTTTTAATTAAGACACTGTAGTTAATTGTATGATATTCCCTATAGCAATAATTATCCCAAAATACCAACTAATTAAACTCACCGGCTCAACTAAGTACAGGGGAAAACAGAATACTTTTAACATAAATGTGTTCTGCAATAATTCTTCCGCGGTGTGTTAGCTCAGAAATCATAAAATACAAAGTAATTTAGTTTTCGTTTTTAAATGACATTCAACGCTAGGGATTTCATATCGATTGTTTAATATTCAATTCAATGACTCCGAAAGCGGTTATTAAAATCGATATCAAGTTCCCTCATATTTATGGGATATAGTTTATAATTAAACGAAAATATCTGAATTTCAATAGTGATGAGATATTACCCGTCTTGAAAAAAGGGTAAAATAAAAGAAAATTTATTTTTCGTAAATCACACACTAAACTTTTGATAAATAACGGAATTTTAAAATTTTCTTAAAAATTATTTAACAAGGTAGTTTTGTTACAATTTTGTCGTGTAATTTTAATTCAAAAACTCATGGGATAAAGAAAAATGAAATAACATTAACTGTTAAATAATGATACCGTTACAATAAATGTATAATTCCTCAAGAAAATCAATCTGTAATAATTTGTTACATTCTTTGAAAAATGAAATGTTTAGTAAATTTAGTTTGTGTCTCTCATTTTTTGAACTCAGCTACTGAACTCTAATTTTCAAATAGAAATATTATCTACACCTGCAAGTATGTCGCCTTGCCAGACATAATAAAGTTACACAGTTTATCACAGTGAGTAGTATTACACTAAACTATTCTTGGTTTTAGAATCGCGAGAAACTATCAGTAACCAAGTGCCGTTGACTTCATTCACACGCTACCCTAACGCTAACCAAGTAATAGGACAGGGAACGAATCACCAAAAATGCCTTCATTAATACGAAATATCATCTAAGTAGATATAGCGAAATAAGTATTATCTACCTCTGTGAATCGAATAAATGTTTCGGTTCTAAATTCGTCGAGAGTTAGTGAGTACAATAGAAAACTGATAAATTGCACGGTAGAATGACAAACAATCATAATTCATATAATGTCAGAGTACATCAAAGTATCAATATGATAGGAGTATCAAACAATTTTACAAAGTTAAAGCATTCTCTCTCAAACAATTGTAGTGTGTATTGTATTAGAGGTGATGAGAAGTATTTGTTCATCATGTTCATAATCTATTTTTGTTGAGTTGGTCAGGCATTGCTCCCTTCCAGCTAGTTTCCTTGTCTATTTGCAAGATCTCTGGTCAGCCCGATGCTTTTATATTGGTTGTCATTTGCTTCGTTGTTTTATTTTTGTTACCAGCACGCAGCAGCTGAAATACGAATATATTCAGTGTCTTTTCTTAGTAACTATGAGGTTATTTATGATTTTACGTACGTGCCTTGTCCATTATGGTAAATATACTACGCTTTTCTCTGAGGAGCCCAGGAGCTTTGCAAGTAATTTTAGAACGGTACGTGATTGATATATAACATCTGCACAGAACGTAAAAGGAAACGATAGAACATTGCCGACAAAGATAATCACAGACCAATGTTATCAATACATGATCTTATAATAGCATATATCCAAGTATTGACTAAGGGCCCCTTACTTTGGTACTGTCCTCTTCTTTGGAGCTTCTACAATCGGTATTTAGTTTTTATAGCACATATCCAAACATAATTCATCTGAATAATTATGAATGAAGCAGAATAATAATGAAAATTATGTAAACAAAATAGAGACTGGCTGGAGGGAGATAGTTTTCTTTTCCTAACTTTTTCTTTGAAACCTATTATTCTGATGGGAGGACAATGTAGAGGCTGTTCATTGAAAAAAATATTGGGAAGATTGTTCATATCTCTCTCTTCACACCCACTCCCACACATAAACCCGAAATACACATTCACCCATCCGCCCCATACACACATACACTTACATGTACATATATACATTATATTTTCATTGAAAAATATTGGGAAGATTGTACATATCTCTCTCTTCACACACAATCCCACAAACTTACCCAAATACACATGCACCCACACACCCTGATACACACATACACTCACATTTACACATATACATTATATATATGGGACTCTCCTGCTCTCTCTCTCTCTCTCTCTCTCTCTCTCTCTCTCTCTCTCTCTCTCTCTCTCTCCCTCATCTCTCTCTCTGTATCTCTATGACTTTTAAAATATTTGGGACTAAACAATATGATAGTTATATATATGCACAAGTGTAGGGTTTCCTTTTTAATGAAACTGGATATTTGCATTTAAAGATTTAGATATGAAATTGCGAAAAAATTAATTTGTAATTAATT
Source organism: Doryteuthis pealeii (assembly GCA_023376005.1). Taxonomy (NCBI): domain Eukaryota; kingdom Metazoa; phylum Mollusca; class Cephalopoda; order Myopsida; family Loliginidae; genus Doryteuthis; species Doryteuthis pealeii. The sequence continues at coordinate 69,508,660 of CM042158.1, forward strand.
TTCAATCATTTTGTGAAATAAGCTTTTATATATTGACAGTATGTATAATTAAATTGCTCAGTTTTTCAATAAAATCCATTATCATTGCGAAACTGGTGCCATTCTTAGATTACATCTTGGTTATTAACTTGATTATTTAGACTTGACCTAATCGGTGTAGATAAGTATTTTAGCTTATACATTTATATTTACGTTTCCCGACATTTCCGGAAATTTAAGTTCAAAAGTGTTATAAATAAATTTTTTCATAGCAAATCTATTTATATTTCAAATAGGTTCACATTCACATATTTCAGTATTATTAAAATAAGAATTTAATTATCAAGAATTTTAGGAATCTCAAATGGCAATAAAAAACGATTTGAAAATCTAACAATTCCATAGAAATATGATTAACATATTTGTCACGATAACTTTTATTCGACACTGATACTTATCCAAAAATTTTGGATTACATTTCTCACCTTTCTAAAAACTGAAATTAATTTTATTATTTTGTTTATGATAGCCGACTGAAAAGTCCAACGACTAACCAATATTCTTTCATGGAAAGTGACAAAATGAGGTTTATCATTCAACATTGAAACCCTTAGGGACCACACACCTTTTTCATCGGTGTTGCAGTCCTTGGATAACATTAGTCAAATAAGTCAACAAGAGCAGATATGACATCATGATTTTAGATTTTCAAACTATGAAATTTTCAGCCTCACCTTGTATATGTGAATAGCATTCACACAGTTGACATTACTTTTCCTGTTTTTTGTCTCGGGCAATGTGCGAAATTTTGGTTTATTATAAACATTTTATCGGGTTTTACATCAATAGCACAACAGAAAAAAAAACGACTGTGTTTAATCTCATTTCTCTACCCGAGAAAATGTAAGATTCTCTCTGTTCGCCCCTTCATCTTTTGTCCAGGTTATCTTCAATTTCTTGTATTTGCCCTTATTCTTTTCTATCCGAACTACATATGATGATTATTGTGTTTTGCCTGGCTTCATATGTTTTCGCTTACGCAAATAAACATAAACGCATAGTGATGAAAACCAGCAAAAACCTGGTGATAATATTAATCTGCATGTAGAGAAACTCAATAAAACTGCTCTTACAAATGTGCACAACTAAACACCCAAAACCGAAGCTATATTGGTTTGTTATTTTTTATGCGTTCTTTCCATTACGGTCAAGGGATTCGAATTGATGCAATCCCCTTTCTTTCATTTTACTCGCATTCTTTTTGTCTTCCTGTTTTATGCATACACTAATTGCGCTTGTTTCGCATAACTTAAAACCAAGGGATTTATAGAAAAGAATTGGCCAATAAAGTTAGCATAAGAACGACCTATACAAATGCTAGCCAAAAAGTTAAAATAGGCAAATTAATAACAACGCACTTGTAATCATGTGTCGTATCCATTGCATCTATCTACCCATCCTATTTAGTTTATGAGCATATATATTTATTCCTTTGAAACATTTGAATGTCAACAACCTGCGACCAGATATATTTATTCTATATTTTATATTTATCTTTCTTTTGCCGGTTTCTGTTAAATATATGTATATTAGCTTACGTCGAAGGCTCATGGGTCTATAGTAGTTAATACGAGATACAATATAAGAAAAGAAGAAAAAAATTAAACCTCTTTAATATTATCGAATCTCAAAGATGTGTTTCAGAGGAAAGGAATTAAAAGATGGTTATTATAAAAATACAAGAAATCACCAACTGGTTGAAATGAACGGCATCCCATATAACAATTATAAATAATTAAATTAATTCCTGATACAGGGGCTGATATTGAAATTATGTCTTAATTCTTACTAATTTATTGTGTTATTTTTGAATATGAAAAATTAAGTCACCAAAATCTTTTTAAAGATTTAATGCATTGTAAATATTTAATATGAAGCATCAAAAAATGAAAACCCTATAACAAAAATTAATTCACGAGATTATCTTATCAAGCAGTTGCAAACAGCTAACATAAAAAAAAAATTATTGTTTCGCTTCCATACACTTAATTTATGTCAGTAACAACAATAACCATTTTACTTATATTTGATTTAAGATATTGTTGTTTTTTCCATTTATTATCACTTTTTTAAAATTATAATTTTTTTTTTCTTTTTTTTTTTGAAATGAGGTGATGTAATTTGACTAATATTATATTTCAAAGCGAAAAAAGAAATTGAAAAATATATTAATTGAAATAAATGGAACGAGCCGTAATTCAAATAATTTATTTTTTGGTATTATTAACTTAATTTCTAAAAAAAATTTATTTCGAACACGTAGCCAAAGAATAAATTTTTAATGGTTGTTAATAAAATAAATAAAAAGTTATATTGGTATTTTTATTAGTGTTTTCAAACAATACTAAATTTAGTTCAAGATATTGATCTGTTTATATTTGGATGTTATGACAGCCAAATGCTGTCAAGATGACTAAGTAGAATTCAATTCTATTTGTATGTAAATTTAATTTGAATCATTCGCGAATAAAATCAAACATACGTAATCTTTTAGCAAAATATAGTCGGTGATAGTGAATAGCATACAAATACTTTGTCGTTAATGTATTCTTAATTTTCGTTGTATAGGTCGGAATTACCATACATACAATACAAACTGGTATGTGTAGAATTTAATCTTTATGTAGAAGCTCCGGGAATCATAAAAATTGAATAAAACTGCAGAAAAATGAGTGTATCTAACTTGTATATCCTGTATAAGCTGCTTCATATTTAAAATAGTATCAGTGATAAACAATAGAAACTGTACTTTCCTAAATGCGTTCTCAAGTGCGGAAATAATTCTTATTGTCAAGGAGATAGAATCAGACATCTGTCATTATTGACAAATATCTGTGTTAGTATAATAAAGGGTACATTTATATACATAGATTATGTAACAATATACAACCAAAATAGGAATCAGTGATATCAGTCAGATGCAACTGTCAACAATTCACGCGTACGAAGAGACTATTCAGAAATACTCCTATGTAAAAAAGTCTTGTTTTTATAATAGTGAATTTACTCTTAAATGTTACATAAAACTGAATCAATAGACGTTAACCGTCCATGTAACTTTTAAATTATGCCAAAAACGCATATTTTGTGTAGAGGACTTTTAGGCTAAATAAGGAATCTTCGAAAGGTTATTTTATAAGCAATCGCATAGAGAAGAAGCTCACCCTTCACGACAGATTTAATCTGTTCTGTTTCGCTTTTATTCAATTTTTATTGCTTCTATGATTGTTATAAGCTTCTCTTTCCCAGAATCAAGTTTCCTTGGTTTTTGAATATTACTCATCATTCTAATATTTATTTTCTTATTTTCAGTTTTGTCTCTTTTCCTTTCGTTTTCTCTCACACTTTTAATTTTCCTCTTCCAATCTCTTCGTTTGGATTACATAGTCTCTCTTCAAAATAATATTTCATGATGGTGTGCTCTATTACACAACGCATCTTATATCATTTAACACGTAAATTTATTTAAGTCGCTTCATCTCGTCTTTGTTACTATCTCGTACTCGAGTCCATAATTACAAATCCAGTCGTTTTCTCATTGATATTCCAGTTTTTTCTATCATAGGTCCAATTGTCTATTTTATTTAATTCATTCCTCTATCTTTCCATTTTTTATGGCTAGTCTTTTCAGTCACCAGACAATGGTAACGTGATGATTGATTTGCTGTGTGGAACTTTCAAGAGAAAATTGTTAAAATATTAATATAACTACAGACATTATACAAGCCAAGCATATGGTACATACAAAATAGAAAACGATTAATATATATGTATGTGAAAGTCTTTTCAAGGGAATCGAATGCATTGTTGAAGGGGGTTTACAAATCTTTGTAAGAATAATCAAAAATAAAATCATAATAAAAGTATTCAATGAAGAAAAAATACAAAGAAAAACTTCGAATCTTCAGTAAAAAACGGAAATTTTCAATGGATAAATAAAAATGATATATTTTACAGATGAGTATAAATGTGGAAACTGAAACACTGCTCAATGTATAATAGACGATTCCGAAACATGTTTTAAATTATACCATATAACTTAAATATTTAAGTTTGCACGAGCAGCTGTAATCCATTATCGGGTTAGCCATGTATAAAGCAATATTTGTAAATAGAATTTACTGTGAATCCGCTCCCTTGTGGCAAATAAGTTTGGATATCAAGTCAGCATGCTGTTTGTAAATGTCATAAAAAAGGAAATAATTTATTATTATTACTTGAATACTTGGCGACTGAATAATTATGACTGCCTTTGGTAACATGAACACAGGCGATATTCTATCCAATAATACTTATCAAAAGTATGTACATCTTTTATTTTTAGATTATTTAAAATTCTATTTCACAAAGTAAATGTCTCTACAATGCACCTATTTAGCAGTCTGGGGAATTCATACAAATATCTGGCCATTGTAGAATTCGAAGAGATTACATAATAATGTAATAGTAAATCAAAAAAAAATTATCCCCTTTTATTTATTTTCCCCCCATAAAAAAAAAAAGCCCCCCCCAAAAGTTCCCTGGAAAAAAAAATTCCCCCGGGTGGGGATCAACCCAAAATTTTATCCGATTTTGGATAAAAATTTGAAAAGTTTTTTTTAAATTTTTTTTAAGGAAAGAAAAAAGGAAAACAAATTAAAGTGGAGAACTTATGAGATATAATCAGTGTCGAGGGAAGACCCTTTAAATATAAGATCAATATATTACTCATATTCATATGGAATTTTGATTCGCAAGTCTTTTCTTTTGCCATCGACAATCAGCAAAATCCTTAACTGAAATATTTAAATCCGTATTTTTCGTAATAAACAGCAAAATTATTTTTTTAGATATCAATAATTTACTATGAGCATATTCTTCATCACACATAGAAGATTGAAAATACTAGAAATTTCCTAGGAAATGTTGATACAAATGAAATTGCTGAAGTCTTATGCTCGTTGGATACATCAAGGCCGTAATTTTGCCGAAAGTTATAATCGAATTTAGAACGGTTCCTTATAAAAATGGTTGTTCTGTTAATTGTTTGTTCTATCAGGGCCAAGTCATATGAACATGATTGTGGAATTAATGTTCTGAAATAGTTTCGAATTTGTTTTTGTGAAGGTCTTTGTTCTGCAACCAAAACTATGTCTTTACAAAATCTTTTTAGTTTAATGTTTGCAGCTATTTTTATTCGGACGCAAAGGTACATTTATACACGCTCGCATTGTTTCTAAAGTTTGACGGTAAAACGAATGAAGCCCGAGTGCTGTTGTAATAATTCCTAGCCTCGACATAGCGGTGTGATCAAATAAGTTTATATTGTCAATCTTGCGCTACAAGCATAATTATTCGATCAGTGTTTGCAATTGCTTGACTCACACTGAATCACAGAAAATCATCAACATATGCGTATGACCATCATCATTTGCATTGGTTCACGTATGAACATTTCGGTCCTAACCTTGTACATATATAAAAGTTAACATTTTCTTAATTATATTAATTTCGTGTATCAGATGAACTTATGGTATTGTGTTAATAATGTTGTTGTTTTTTGCAAAATGTAGAGGCACGTGGTTCAATGATTACCGTCGTTGGAAATTGCACCACGGTTCAATCTCTTTGGACAGATTTTACATTCAAATAGCACACATACTTGGGAGAAAGGTATGCTACAAATATTCTCTTTCACAGTTATTTTAAATATATTAAACGGCAGGCTGGTTCTTTCAACATTGTTAACGGCTAGGTAAGCGCTTAAGCATCACTAATGAATTGCTGGGTTATTCTTACAGATTTCCTGTACTCTATAAAACATGGAAGAAACAGGTATTTTATAGTGAGATATCCATCTGTCAACCACTTTTTTCAATTAAAGCCGTTTGAACTCTACATAGTGGGCAGACCATACGACCTGGCAAAAAATATTATATTGATAACTTCATAAATGTTTGTACGGTTTTATATCGCATAATACCTGGAACAATCTGAAATTTCAACTTGTCGTCATGCTTTAACAAAATTCGTCATGTATCTAGCAAATATATGCACCCCCGGGTGCAAGTATTTATAGTTTTAATGTAATAAAGATTATATTGAATTAGAAATACTAATGAAACTAAATAACAATGTCAGATTTAAAAAGTTGAAACAGAGGGGGTATAATCGAAAAAATAGAACAGGCTGAAAAATTACATCTTTCATCACCCCCTCTTTCATTGCTAAATTTCCTAATTTAAACAATTTTGGCGAAAAATAGAAAGTCAAGAACAAAATTACAATTATTCTTCTGTTAATATATTTCGTTGTAAAGATTTAACGCCGAGATTTTGCTCATATTCAGAAGATAAACCAAATAATTAGAGAATCAATAATATAAGCACATATTAATAAAAATAAATTTTGATATCAATTATTGCAAATTGCGCTTCCGTACAACTGTGAAACCACTATTTTGTTGTATATATAATAACAATTGCTGTAATTGCTATGTAGATAAGGCTAACAGTATTAAGAAAACAAATTTATTAGTAATTGATTTTTAGATAAAGTAAGTCTGGCGTGTACGTAATAACTAAGTGATTGGTGACTGAGTGTAAAATAGTTTTCGGTTTTAACAGACAGAAAAACAACAATCTCCATTATAATAAGATATTTACAGAACTCGTACACCTTAATCAGAGGTCAATTTCTAATCGGGGTTACATCTGTTTTTGATTTTAAGGTTTTCTTTCTCAAAACGTGTCTTCCTTACTGAAACTCCTTTATAACTTCCCTACTAATTAGTTGGTCGATATATGATAAAATCATGCCTTTACAAAGAGCGAGGGAAACCCAAACAGCCTCATTCAAGGATTTGAACACACGCCTTCTAGTTCTTTTTATTAGGACGATAATCGTTGATATACGTTTGAAGATTATTTAAATGAACATAAAAATAATGCAAGAAGCACTAATTCATGCTCAACAAAAGGTACGGAAATCATTTAGCATTAAAGTCGATATATATATTTTTTTTTTCTTTGTTTTTATGTTTGAATATAGTTTGGAGGAAATATATTTATATTAGAACAGACAAGTGTACTAACTTTCACTCGAACAAATACTTACTGAACAACGTATTGCTAAATTTATAGAGACAACTGTTGTTAAGAAAGTTACTTTGTTATGACAAGAATATTTCATCATATGGTAAAATTAAATACTGCAGACTATTTAAGCTAATAATCGGAGAGAAAGAGAGAGGAAAAGAGAAGAGAGAACGGGAGAGAAGAGAGGAGAGAGAAGAGAGAGAGAGAGAGAGAGAGAGCAGGAGGAGGTGAAAGAGAAAGTAAGAATTCCCAGTCTCAAATAAATTTTAGATTGGTGATTATGTGGAGAAGCAATCAAAACATTTTTTCAGAAATTATAGAAACAATTGGGATTCTGATCGTATTCATCATGGATAAATTTGAACATTCTAATCGTAGTCCTGAACAGTCATATCTTATTTTAATGGCTTTGCTATGTGCGAGTGATTTCTCACTTTTTTTCTACATGCCAGTTCAATGGTGAAATGCTGTAAGGTGAAGATCAACTTCCGTTGAAGGGCGTCGTTCATTTTTGTAATTCTTTTTGCGAATTATTTCATTGAAAAATACACTCCACATCAACATCAGGTGAAGGCTGCTTTAAAAAATGCATAAAAAATCAAGTCTGCCTGTATAAATGCGTCGACAATGCAGCAATCCAATAAATATTCCTTGTGAAACATTCTTTCTACCATACCTAGAGTTCAATTTGAATGTTTCCTTGCATTTCCGTTTGATAAAATTTCCGAATATTTTTCCATCATTTAGGATATTTAAGGTTACAGCGAATTTATTGCGCACTCATTATGCGTGTTCTTCGTCGCAATTTGTGAAGGCACATTACGATAAGCCATGGGTGACAGCATAACATTGTGCGTAGATATATATAATATAATATATTATATATATATATATTTATATATGTGGTGTGTGTGTGTGTGTGTGTGTGCTGTGTGTTGTGTGTGTACAACAATTAAAAATACATTAACACAAAACGACATTAACACACACATATAGGTCATATTATTGCCTGTATGTGAGTGAGTACGTAAGTGCGTATGTGATGTATTGTGTGTATCATTTGCAGTAAAAGAGTGTAGTTAATATATTTGTTTAGCAGTTGCACACATACCACCACATATACACATATACACATACATCTCTGTTTGTCTTCCTTTCGCCCATCTTTCTTTTTCTCTCTCTCTCCCCCCCCTCTCTCTATCTCTCATCTCTTCTCTCTCTCTCTCTCTCTCTCTCTCCTCTCGTCTCATCTCTCTCGCTGTATATATGTATATATGTATAGTATATTTATATGAACTGTGTTTCTACCTGTATTTCTGTGTATATTAAGCGCAATCTGAAACTGTGTTATGGCTGAGTTCATGCATAATCTATAGAAACTGAGTAAATCCCGTGCGCTTTATTTTACATCTTTGCATATTCTAGTTTATGCGTAAAATTGGCGTTTACCATTTTGTCTCTACTTCCTCAATGTAATCAGGGTAAAATTGGGCTTATCTAGCATGATAAATAATAATTGAATAAATTAGTCAGGACCGGGTTGCTAAAAATAGTGCCCTGACACATTGCAGAATAAGCCAGTTTTTTGGTCAAGAAAGAAATAAATAGAGCCAAAAGCAGGATCTTTTAAATCAGCAACGGGTAGAATACCTTATTAAATTCTTGAAAAAATAAATTGATAAATGTGTTGATATCCCAAGAAAAGAGGACTTAAAATTGCATCTCTCTTGAAAGCACATATTTTTGTGAATTGAATTTGCTGTCAATTATTAAAATGGAATTTAAAACACACACACACACACACACACACATACACACACAGCACACCACACACACATATATTATATATATATATAATATATGTATATAGTAATATATATATAATAGTATATATAGATTTGTATTTGTATATGTTGGTTTCTACGTATGTGTGTCGTTTTCTTTTACTAAACATTTTTTATAGCATTTGATTCAGCAGAAAATTATAGCAAATTGCCATAAAAAAAGAAAAATACTCAAGGAACATTATGAAATTCCCGCTCATTGTTGTTTAACAATAATAAATATATAACTACATGGTGTTAGTATTGGTCCCATAGAATGATTCTGATAATTGTTTCAATGCTTTTTAGTGTTTAGATCAAGACTCGTAATATTTATCCTCAATGCCTTTTCTGAAAATGTTAGAAAATAAACCTTAGAGAGGACAGATAATACGATATACATCCTCACTGTTGCGATGAAAGGACATTTTATAAGCTTTTATATATAGTCACTTGAATCTGATTTTTTGTAATCCGTTACCAAAACATAAGAAAAATGAAGAAAATGTGAAAATCGTATAAACATTTTATAAGAAAAACTCATATTGCTTACTCATTGATATTTATCTTATTCTGTGCATCCCTTTGAAAAATATATGATTTTTTAACATTCATGAAGTTATTAAAATGAATGTTATTCATAAGACTGTATCAGTGTATGAATAAATTTTCTTGGATACACATGCTACCTCCTGATCAAGACATTCATTTACGATATGTAATTTTCATTTCATTTTCACGTGCAATAGAAATTATATCATTATATATATAATATATATATATTATATATATATATAGTATATATAATATATATAATTTTAAAGAAATAAAAACTTAAAAACCGTTATTTGTCTATATAAGTTTTATTCCACCAGCATCAATATGGAGCCTAATATCATGCAATAGCCTACTATATAAATACAGGGAAACTAAAATAAAAGTAAAATTATTTTACTTTTCGTTTCTCTTTGTAAGAACAGTGAAAACTCTCCTTCGAACACACACAAGAAAAACTTTATATATTTAATGACAATAAAAAACAGACAAAAATCGATAGAGGGTCCAATAAAGGGGAGACACCATAATTTCGTAAACGTTATTTTTCAAAATGGAGGGATTGGCACCAGAGTGTCAAATCCTTGGGCAAAGGATGTGTGGCATTTTCAAGGTCGCATGTATGCCTTTTGGAAAAGGCATGTATCCATCTTTCTACCCTAGCAAATAGTACGATGAACTGGGCTTTTAGGTAAGGAGAAGGAAACTCTGAACTCACCAGCTGTATTTTGCTTAAGCAATTGTTCTTATATCATAACTTCCAATAATTGGAGTTTTGGGTGAAATACACCTATGTTTTATATTTTTGAACCATTCGATACAACCAATGTTCCCTTTTGTAATTGTGTATTAAAAATTGACTATTATTCTCATGTTCCATTTAAATGCATGCAGCTATGTACATTTTTTAGGAGTAAATAAAGATATTAAAAGAGTTAATCCAATCATTTCACACACGAAAGCGGTAATTCCAACATGAAAATGTGATAGATTGTCTTGTGGGGAAGACTAATAAATTGGTGGACAATCACATAGTTAATTCGAACTTTTTTTTAAAATCGGATTGTTTGATATATAATTTTTGATATCTTGGTTTTAATAAGTCTCGTTACTTCCGGCTCAAGTTCCGTTTAAAGGACATTTATAAGCTTTAAGGATTTAAGAATCATTCAATTCTAACATGGATACTCCGCCTAAACTGTTTAATATCGTCAATTTTACTTATACGCACTTAAGAAAAACGAAGTACGCAGCAATCAGAAAGAGCTATATATTTTTATTAAACATTCTCTAAGAAATTTACCATATTTAATATTCAAAAATGCATTAAGTGCATGATACGTGAAAGAGATTGGTGAAAAAACTGTGAAATGTAAAATATGAGAGTTTTATTCTCGTTTAGATTAGGACAGTTTGTATATTGCATCAGGATCATTCACAAACAGCTTTTCTGTTCATTTACTGGCTATATTTTTTTTTTTACTTTAAGTAGAATTCTTTTACTTAAATGAATGAAGAAGAATCTATCCCGGTGAGAGTGTCTTCACATTACATTTGGACAGTTGATCTTTAAGGAATCATAGGTTTATTAGTGTCATATCAATTAGGTTTTTTTCCGTATTTGCCATATCCCTAAAACTTTTCTGCCAATCATTAGTTAAATTATTTGAGGAAAGTGAATACGTGAGGTTTCCATTCAATAATTTTGATTATGTCGTTAACAGTTTCTTGATCGAACTTTTCCGCTTTGGTGAAAGAGCTGAATGGAAAGTAGGAAGACATTAATTCTACTAACAGATTAATCTTTAGTTTTCTGTGACAAAAAAATCGTTTGAAAAAAGAAAAAAATAATTTGTTCATCAATAATCTTCCGGCAGTTTACATTTTTAAAGACAATAATCTCGAATCTCAAAGTTCAAATTAATGCCATCTGATATAAGAGAAAAACTACACACATGCAAGCCTGCTAGTTTTTTTCCTAATTAGTAAACAATTATCTGAAATATATGCAAATGTGATTTAAGTTACAGTCTATTGCATAATGTTCTACAATATTAACTTTTCTAAATGGAGAGGAATATGCAAATCATATTATACAGACGGGGCCCGTTCAATTTGTATGATCATGACTTTTAAATATGCAAATTCATTTACGCATAACGAAAAGTAATCGAATATTTATTCAGTGGCGTTTTACCAGGGCTCATTAACCGAACGTATTATGAATTTACAAAAAGGACGCCTTATACGTAATTATGATCAAAATATATCTTGAAGAGAATAACTATTTCTTGTTCTGTGGCTATTTATATGGAAATGAGTAATAGTTATCTACTTAAGCTTAGGCTTATGATGCGTACACAAGTGCCGTGAGAATGAAGCTCACAAATAATTGGTTTTGCCAAACCAAGCTTGCTAACCATTACACACCACATGAGGAGTGCCCATGGGATATGTGTATTTTTATGGATTTGAAATACGACAGCACATACGGGATAAAACTGTCTGGGGAGGTTAAAGAGACTGAGTTTAAAGAAAAAAAAAAGAAGAAAAGACTGTATTGAATGAAAACGTAACGGATGAGATTTAATTCTCTTACTACTCACAGAGGCTGTATTGTGGAGTCCAACCTTGTTATATTCATTGATTCAGTCAAGCATTTGTGCATGTTTTGAACTGTCTCTATAGACTGGTTACAAACTAGTCTTAGGGCTGATACATTAGCTGTTTGCTGACCTGCACTAATCGGAGGCTTTCGTATCCAGCTAGGAGTACCACTAAACGACTCGGGTTATCCCATCCATCAATTTCTTATCAAAACCTTGGCAACTTAGCTGGTTACTAGTTCAAATATAGAATGTAAATTAATAGTAATCTTTAATTCAAATGATCATTATAAAAAATTTTAATACACTTTAATTCACGTAATTTTATCTCATGGATATACGGAGCAATATTTTATTCACACATTGTGCACCGAAACCGATTAATACCTATTATGAGTCATGAGTATATATGATAATAGTCTATAATATATATATATATATCTTGTTACCAACTACCCTGTGTGAACTAGGATATACACACGATCAATTTCTAAGCGGAGTTTGTATATGTGTATATTGAATATATAGATAAACGACCGGACAGGATGTTAATGTACATAATAACAATTTCAGCACCACCTGATTTATCCCTATTTAAAAACAAATCACTTATCCTTTTGAAGAGTGACGCTCGTCCCATTTGTGGTTAATTGCACATAAATTGCATAATGCTCGTTAAAGAACGTTTGTTTAGTCTGTCAAAAATATCTCCTTTTCCTCTACTGGAAAAATAAAGTAAACATTAATCATTTGCATCCCTGTTTATGTTGACATTTTCCTTTAATGATTCAATGATGGTTATTTAGAATGTTAGATTTTCTTTCAACTTTTTTTCTTTTTCTGATATTATTTCATGATTGGCCAGAATTAAATTCGTTATTTTTTTCCGTTGATTGTTAAGATTGATTTTAATAATTAAATTTGTCTGTGTAATAGTCAAATTCTTTGTTTCTGGGGTTGTAACGGATTGCCGTGGCACTGCGGGGGAAGGTCTCAGAACCAAAAAAAAACGTTGATGCCAGTCCTTTTATGACCTGACTATAGGGTGACCGTGCACTTCATGTATCGTTTAAGAATATATTGTGGGCAACAATCTACTCCCACCACTCCTGATGACCACAGATCAAACCTAGTGGTAAAGTCTAGATATAATCAGTCTGTATATTTAATCGTTGAGGTCCTTTAATCTTGATAATACAGTGAAGATATAGTTTGTGAAAATATTCGCGACACAGTTATCAGATTCTAGATTACAGATTAATAAATATAGAATGAATTATAAGAAAACAACAAATAGTCACATTTCATCACAGTCCTGGACAGCATTTTGTACTTACTGATTCGTAAACATCGACCTTTTCCCACATATATTAATTGTAATCTTAGAACTGATAACTGTGTCGGATATTTTCAGCAAAAACATATTATCTTCACCCGTGATATAATCAAGATTAAGGACTCAAATTAATATCAGTGATGTAATCTTAGACTTTACCCCATAGGTTTTGTGTGGTCATTCAGGAGTTGAGAGTAGATTGTGCCACAGATTATTCTTAAACGAAATACATGAAGTTGCGGTTCACCGACCTATTAGTGCAGGTCTAAAAAGCCTGGCATCAAACGTTTTTTTTTTTCTGAGAGACCTTCCCGATGGCCAGCAAATGTTAAAGACAAGAATTGATATACACAGACAATTAACTTATTAATTAATTAAAACAAACCTGATAAAAAATAAACGAATTAAATCTGCCAATCATGATAATATAATATCAAGAAAAAGAAAAAAAGTTGAAGAAAAATCCTACATTCGTAATAATCATAACAAGTTGAATCGTTAAGGAAAATGTCAACATAACAGGAGCAAATGATTAATGTTACTTTATTTTTCCTAGTAAGAGGAAAAGGGAATATTTTGACTGCTCACAACAACGTTCATCTTAACGAGCATGCAAATTTATGTGCATATTTTAATCCATCAATGGCGAGGCGTCATCTTCAAAAAGGAAGTGGATATGTTTTGTCTTTAAAATACGTGCTAATCAATTCTACTGAAATTATATATGTAGCATTAAACACCGTCCGGTCGTTTACTATACTACAAGATATCACATATACAAACTCCGCTTTAGAATAATTGAATCGTGGCTGTCATTCTGTGTCACACAGGGGTAGTTGGTAAAGATATATATTATATATATATATATATATATATAACACATGACTCTAGATAGTTTTACAATCGTTTTTGTGCAATGTGTGATAAAATTTATTGCGTATTCCATGAGATAAGAAATAGTGAATTAAATTTTGTGTTAAAATTTTTTTAATTTTAATGAATCATTTGAAATTAAAGATACTATTAATTTACATTCTAGTATTTGAACTAGTAAACAGCTAAGAATGCCAGGTTTGGATTATAGATTATGGAAGTGATAACCGCGATTTGTTTGAGTGATACTCCTGAGTGGAACGACGTGTTATGAGGTTATGCCAACAGCTGAATGTATAGCCCTAAGATAATTTGAGCCATCTATAAGATCTCAAACAGTTCAAACATGTAACAAATGCTGATGAAAATCAATTAATATAACAAGAGTGAGGACTCACAATACAGCTTCTGTATCAGAACTAATCTCATCACGTTAGCGTTTTCTAATACAGTCTTTTCTTTCTTTTTTTTTTTTTAACTCAGTCTCTTACCTCCCCGACAGTTATTGTTATCCGTAGTGTGACTGGTTATTTCATAATTAAACATATACCATATATCCATGGGCACCTCATGTGGGTGTATGGTTAGCAAGCTTGTTTGCAAAGCCATTATTGTGTGATTCGATCTCACCTGGCACTTGTGTCGCATCTAAGCTAAGCCCTTAGTAGATACTATACTGCATATTCCCATAAAAGAAACAAGAAATAGTTGTATGTCTCTTCATAGATATATCATGATCTAATCTAAGTATAGTGTCTTGTTTATAGAAAATCTCCAATAATACGGTCGGGTATGAAGCCCTCTGTAATAAAAGGCGAAGATAGATATTCGATCTTTTTCGGTTATTGTAATGAATTTGCATAATTTAGAGTTATTGATATATCAGAAACGGCCCGCGTTGTATAGATATGATTTGCATGATTTCCTCTCCATTGTAGAAAGTTAATTTTGTAGAGACATTAGGCAAATAGACTTTAACTTAAATCAATTTGCATAGAATTCAGATAATTGTTACTAATTAGGAAAATAAACTAGCAGGCTGTGTGTAGTTTTTCTTCTTTATCAGATGCGATTTAAATTGAACTTTGAATGATTGATTATTGTCTTTAAGAAATGTAAACTGCCGAGATTTATTGAGAATCATTTTTTTTCC
>CM042158.1:69524220-69551720 GCA_023376005.1 Doryteuthis pealeii
CAAAAATTATTTTTTTTTAAAGTTAAAAACAATAAAAAAAAAAAAAAAAAAAAAAAAAAAAAAAAAAATAAAAAAAAAAAAAAAAAAAAAAATAAAAAAAAAAAAAAAACAATATGTGGAAAAGACCCCCCCTACAAATTGTTGCATAAACTTACTATCCATATTGTTAGTCCCAAATATTTTAGTCATAGAATACAGAGAGAAAGAGAGAGAGAGAAAAGAGAAAAGAGCAGAGAGAAGAGAGAGAGAAGAGAGAGAAGAATAAGATTGATAGGCGAAAAGAGATGAGAGAGAGAGCAGGAGATCCCATATATATAATGTATATGTGAAAGATGAGTGTATGTGTGTATCAGAGTTGTGGTGCATGTGTATTTCGGTAAGCTTTTGGATTGTGTAGTGAAGAGACGAGAATATGTCAATCTCCCATATTTTCCAATTGAAAATTTACGATAATATGATATATATCGCACATGTAAGTGTATGTGTTGTATGGGCGGATGGTTGTCGTTGAATGGTTGTCTTTATCAAGGTCTTGCCTGAGGCATTCGCGATGAACGTCTCCATCAAGGCGAGTGCGTTACCTCTAACCCATAATTTTAACAATCCGTCCGCGCCCTCAGAAAGTTCCCCTAACGTAGTACCGTTATCGCGAACAAACGAATTATTACTTCCATTACCCTAGACGCCTCTTATCACTATGTGTGGGCAGATCGACCAAGGCTAATGTGGATGTGAAGAGATATACGAATGGAGAAGAGAGATATGTAACAATTTCCGCAATATTTTTTTTCAATGACAGCTCTACATCTGTCCTTCCATCAGAATAATTGTGTTTCAAAGAAAAAGTTAGGAAAGAAATACCATTTTCTTTCTCTCCCCTGTCCAGCCAGTCTCCTAGTTTTGTTACTTAATTTTCATTATCATATCTGCCTTCATTCATAAATTCAGATTGAATTATGTTTGGATTGTGCTATTTAAAAAACTAAATCCCGATGTAGAAGCTACAAAGAAGACGACGAGTACCAAAGTAAGGGCCCTTAGTCAAACTTGGTAAGGCTATGATAAGATCATGTTGTAACATTGGTCTGTGATATATCTTTTCGCATGTTCTATCGTGTTATCCTTTTACGTTCTGTGCCAGATGTTATATATCGAATCACGTTACCGTTCTTTAAATTACTTGCAAAGCTCCTGGCTCCTCAGAGAAAAGCGTAGTTATATTTACCATAATGGACAAGCGCACGTACGGTAAATCATAAATCAAAACCTCAGTTACTAAGAAAAGACACTGAATTATATTCGATATTTCAGTGCTGCGTGCTGGTAACAAAAATAAAACAGGAAGCAAATGACAACCCAATATAAAAGCATCGGCTGACCAGAGATCTTGCAAATAGACAAGGAAACTACTGGAAGGGAGCAACCTGACCACTCAACAAAAATAGATTATGAACAGATGAACAAATACTTCTCTCACCTCTAATACCAATACACACGTACAATTGTTTGAGAGAGAATGCTTTAACTGAAATTATCTGATTACTCCAACATATTGATACTTTGATGTACTCTGACACTATATGAATATGATTTTCTTGTCATTTACCGTCAAATTCATCGTTTTCTATTGTACTCACTAACTCTCGCGATTTAGAACCATAACATTTATCGATCACAGAGGTGATCAGATAACTTATTTCGCTAATCTAACTTAATGAGTATTTCGTATTAATTGAAGGCATTTTGGTGATTGCGTTCCCTGTCATATTACTTGATTAGCGTTTTAGCGTCAGCTGGGAATGAAGTCAACGGCACTCTGTTACTGCATAGTTTCTCGCGCATTCTAAACCAATTATAGTTAGTGAATATACTCACTGTGATAATGTGTAACTTATTATGTCTGCAGCTACCATACTTGCAGGCGTAGATAATATTCTCTATTTGAAAATTAGACGTTCAGTAGCTGAGTTCAAAAAAAATTGATAACCACAAATAAATTTACTAAACATTTTATTTTTCAAAGAATGTAACAATTATTACAGATTGATTTTTCTTGATGAAGTATACATTTATGTTTAACGTATCGATATTTAACAGTTAATTTTATTTCATTTTTCCTTCTTCTCATGAGTTTATTGAAAATTTAAAATCACGGACAAAATCTGTATATAACTCAAAAATACATTGTTAATTTAAGTTTTAGAGAAGAGAAAATTTCTAAAATTCCGTAATTTATCAACAATGTTTATTGTGTGTGATTTACGGAAAAATAAATCTTCTTTATTACCCTTTTTTCAAACAGGTAATATCCTCATCACTATTGAAATTCAGGATATTTCGTTAATTATTAAACAACCCATAAATATGAGGGAACTTGTATCGTTTTAAAAAGCTTTCGGAGTCTTTGAATTGAATATTTTAAACAATCTCGATGATGAAATTCCTAGCGTGATCATTTATTTAAAAACGGCGAAAACTAAAATGCTTTGTATTATTGATATTCTGAGCTAACACCCAACGTGTGGAAGAATTATGCAGAAACACATATATGTTAAAATATTTCTGTTTTACCCTGTGTACTTAGTTGAGCAGGTTCGATTTTAATTTAGTTGGTTGATAATTATTGCTATAGGGAATCATCATACAAATAAACTACAGTGTATTCCTTGAGATTAAAAGGAAAATGCTACGATAAGACTGTTTTAATCTGTTCTTCTTCTATGGACTTTACCTTTAAACATGATGTCCATCTTAGTCACATTTAATCTTCTCATTTAATTATATATTAACCTTAGAAACACACAACAGCAACACCATTCACCACACACGTACACACACACACAACACACATATGAGTCACAAATGTAAAATTAAACCATTCTAGTACGATTGTCAATATATATTATAATATATAATAGTTAATATATCTACTATAATATATATATAGTATAAGCATTTTTGGGATGTTTGTTTATTTTTGAAGCATTGAATGAATAAATATATATTAATTTTTCTTGAAGCACTTACAACGCATGCTATCGCATGAAAATTCGATTACTTTTCTGTCATGAAAATGAACTTGACAAGTGTAATCCGCAAAGGATCGCTCGTGTGTAGAATATTGTACAGACTGTTGCGCTTTATTAGTTCTCATCAGCGATATATGCTAACGATTGCCCTCCAACAGGAAAATCGGGACGTCGCAAAGCATATGAAAACATATATCACCTCGACCACAGTACACAGCTAACAATACCAGCGAAATAAGCTTGTCAAATGACTACACGCCTTACCATAATAGGGTAAAGGGGGGCGGGGCGGGGCGGGCGTTTGAGAGCAATGATAACAACAAACGACCGTATGCCCTTCGGCGAAGTTGAATAAGATTTTTGGATGTTTGTTTATTTTTGAAGCACTTAGATGGATAAAGTATATATGTATATTCGAGACTTAATAAAGTCGAAACAGTCTGTACATATTCTAACACACCCGCAAGCGATCCTTTGCATGGGATTACACTTGTCAAGTTCATTTTCTATAGAAAAAGTTATCGAATATTTATTGCGAACAGCGTTGTAAGTGCCTTCAAGTAAAAATGTAATATATATATATATATATATGATATATATATATAAATTATATATATATATATTATGACATACGTCCTAAATGAGTATTTACATTTGAAGTTATGAGCTAGGTACGAAATTAAATAGCACAAGCCAGTTCTATTTTCTGTTTTAAAATTGGCTTCTAAAGTTTATGCATTAGAGAACATCGCTATTAAAACACAAATTAAACCGTTTTTTTAATTGGTGGGATTTTTACTTACTGTCCATAAATCACATATGTTGAAAAATTCAAGCAAATATCCTAGTTTATTCATAAATTGTTAATGATTTAAAGAGAATTAAGTACAACACTTAATTTATTTTTCATGTATATATTTTTCTAGGTATCCTTTTTTGTAATCGGACTGGCGTGCAAAAAGAAAATACTTTGAAATAATGGATCCAGCTACACGCTTGGAAAACACAATTAAAACTGCTCTCTCAGTTCTATGATTTTAGTTAAATGCATCTATACTTTTGATGATATTTATTTTGCTAAGAACTTACTCATAGCAGAGGTAAACAAACGCATGTATTATTTAGACATACAAATTATAAAGGGCACAAAGAAATATTCGTTCAAAATAAGGTAGAGGAAACTTGAATCAGATAAGATGTCTTCTCCATAAAATTTATACTGTTTTTGTTTTGTCTTTTTACATTTTTAGGTTAATATTACTTTACAGGCGTGTACGAGGAAATAAAACTTCTGAAAAACATTATGTAAATAGATAAGACGAAATAAAAAGTAACTATAAACAAAAGAAAACACACCGCAGAATGATAGAGAGTAGGATATACGTAGTCACCAAAGAATAGGGACTGTTTGCAGTGTGTGCCGTCAGATAATAGTTCATAGATTTGTTAGGGTTGGGAAACGAAAAAAGGGCTACAAGTCGCTGCCTAGAACAGTGTAAATGGATTTTGCCCCTACTGCCTTCGAACGGTGAAGCAAATTAAGCAGTGTGATTTATGAGAGTTGCAAGAAGAAGGCTGAAGAGTAGAAAGATACGTAACGAGAAGGAATATATTGCATGACTGACATCCCGTTTTCATAAAACCGTCTTATCAATAATAATATATACCTGCTTATCGGTATTTTGGCGTATCACTCAAATATCAATGATGCACTCTGTGTAAAGTGTTTGAGTGCAGTTAGCCTTGCACACACACAACACACACAACATACACACCACACACTACACACACACACACCACCCACCCACACACCACAGAGCCAGGTTAGCTCAGTCGGATAAGCTTCGGCTAGAAACACCACCCACAAGTCTTCCTAGTTCTATCCCGGTCCTCGCCAACTCAGAATAGGTAAGACAGGGCATCTTGCTGGTAAAGTAAGAGCTAGATGGTAGGTTTGGCGCCCCACTCCACAGTCTGTAAAACAATCTCCTTGTTGGCTAGTAAAAACGGATAGACTCCTCGCTCGAGTTGGCTGATACCTGACTTTAGGCCGCCCCGACGAGCTTACTTTACTTCATATAATATATATATATATATATATTATATATATGATATATATTTCACACAAGTACCATAATGCTGTTATCTATATCTGTCTGTAATATATTACCATGTGCATCAACAAGGCATCATCTTTAGCATCATACAAATACTGCAAGTGCTCCGTCGGATTGTTAATTGTTGCCGCGAGTCCTGCGCAGATCATTAATAACATACGTGTGACCTTGTGTCACTTCCTACACGTAGCAAACGGATTGTTGAATACTCAGAGGCACATGCAATTAAGTTAGCTGTATACGATCACAACACACAGTAATTATACGAACTTAAAAAGTAGAGGTGCTAAATATCCTAATAGTAGCTTCTCTATCTATCTCCTTAGTTCGGTTTATAACGTCAAATAAGCGTCTCTTCCATTATATTTCATACATCAGTCTATCTATCTATACATATTATATATACATACTTAAAGCAATAGGGGCATTTAATCAATTTTGAACCAAATTTGCAATGCTGGTCGTTGAGGTATATAAAAATAATCTAAATCTAAACGCTAGTGCGGAGTTTTTCGTTTTACTTTTTTAAAATGAAGAATGAAGGAAATATCTTTTCATTTTCAAGCCTCCACTTCAGGTAATCTTATATATTATATATTATTATATATATATATATATATATATATATATTAGAATATATATAAGTACTTAATTAATTAATGAATCCCCATGAAAGGTTCCGTCGTCCATGAAGATCCAGTAATTATGAGTAGCATATACCTTGAATCTTTTTCTATAATCTGTCTTTTTTAGATAACCTGAAAATAACATATAAAATATCTCCTCAAATGACTTTATACAAAATGCGTTAGTGAATGTAAATTTATACTTACGCTGGATTGTGAGAATCATTTTTACGCTATTTACAACACAAATCTGCAGACAATGATCGTTTCTTACTCTCGGTGACTTTGTTAATGATATTTCCGAAAATCATTTAACCGGGACATGAAGCGGACAATTAATAAAACCCCGGGCCACGTCGCCCAATAATAATACCCATGGAGTGTGTCTCAAGAATCATAGTCGAGAGCCATGACTAGACATAGGGGTCTCCTTATCATCATTGCATCAAATCATATGCATTTTGGCTATTTCTATTTTGAGTCAAGAAACTAGTAAACATTTTATAAGTCCACATGATTACAATTTGATAAAACAGGAGGGCCAAACAAATAAATGGGAATAGAGACGACTATAAATTAGCACGTATACATTGTATATTTCTAAAAATTAATCTCACTCAAAG
The DNA here is from genome assembly GCA_023376005.1 of Doryteuthis pealeii. NCBI lineage: Eukaryota > Metazoa > Mollusca > Cephalopoda > Myopsida > Loliginidae > Doryteuthis > Doryteuthis pealeii. The sequence continues at coordinate 69,530,616 of CM042158.1, forward strand.
AAGCAACTATGTATTGTCGATAGGAATTGATTCACGATTTCTACATAAAGCCAAAGACTGCAGAGTAAACAAGAAATTCTAAAGAACGATATCTCACAAAGATTCTGAATTCAAGAAATATGTAAACAGATAAATAAAGAGAACCACTGATAGAGTAATCCCCAAGGTAGTATGGAGTAGGAGAAACACAAGATTCTTAACACACACAACAACGACAATAAAGAACTACCACTAACAAATTAATTTAAGAAGAGGAAAACAACGTCGGAAATGATAAGTGAAAACTCATGAGTGGAAGAAAGAACGTATTACGCGCATATGGAATCAAGACTGGAAAAATGTTGAATTCCAAATAATAAAAAAAAACCAAGAAAAAATATACATTAATGATATCACATGAAAGTTCTGAACACAGGTCATACAGGGCAAACTAGAATTTTACAGTAATAAATCTTTACACTATTATGTAACAAGTAAGCGACCAGAGCAGCGAAAGACATAGATTAATCAGTGTTCAGATGTCACAAAACATTTTGGGTAAATGCAAGATACAGAACGAAAACACAAAACACAGGTGAATGGGTTAATCGAATTACAGAGAGAATCGAAGAGAACCGCGAGCTGATTATTCATATAGAATACCTCAGAGGAGATCTCTAGTAAATTTCAAATTAGAAGTCCTTAGGATTAGCAGACAATCCTTACATCTGGTAAAAGGTCACGTTAATTCACGCAAGATTGATAAAAATTACAAAAATGCAACAAGAGGACAGATTAGTAATGCATGACGAAAGAAAAAATGGACTGATCCAGAAAAAGGAACCGCAGTCTGTCCCTATCGGAGGAAGTCCAAAGCTTCAACGGCGACTAAGTTTTTGTTCTTTACCTAGGGTGCAGAATTGTATCGTCTGCTGTTGCTTGGTGGTTCCTTTTTCTGATCAGTCATTTTCTTTCGTCATGCATCACTAATCTGTGCCTCTTCGTTGGCATTTTTTAATTGTTTATCGAAATCTTGCGTGAATTAACGTGACTCTTTTTAACAGATGTAACGATTTCTGCTAAATCCTAAAGACTTCTAATTTGAAATTTACTAGGAGATCTCCTCTGAGGTATTCTATATGTATTTCAGCTTCCGGTTTTCTTCGATTCTTTGTAATTCGATTAACCATTCAGCCTGTGTTTTGTGTTTTCGTCTGTAATTCTTTGCTATTTACCCCAAAATGTTTTGTGACATCTGAACCTGATTAATCTTATTGTCTTCCTGCTCTTGTCGCTTACTTGTTCATATAGTGTAGATTTATTACTTTGGTATAATTCTAGTTTGCCTGTTACTGAATCTGTGTCAGAACCTTTCAGTGATATCATAATGTAATATATTTTTCTTTGGTATTTTTTTTTATTATTTTGAATTCAACATTTTTCCAGTCTTGATTCCATAGTGCCGTAATACGTTCTTTTCTTCCCTCATGAGTTTCATTATCATTTCCACTTGTTTTCCCTCTTCTTAAATTAATTTGTTTAGTGGTGATTCTTATTTGTTCCGTTGTTTGTGGTGTTCAGAATCTGTGTTTCCCTAACTCCATCTACTTTGGGGAGTTACTCTATCAGTGGGTTTCTTCTTTATTTATCTGTTTACATATTTCTTGAATTAAATCTTTGTGAGATATCGTTTCTTTAGAATCATTCTTGTTTACTCTGCAAGTCTTTGGCTTTATGTAGAAAATGTGATCAATTCCTATCACATAAATCATGTTGCTTCTTTGAGTGAGATTAATTTGAAGAATAACAATGTAGTGCTATTTATAGTCGTCTCTATTCCATTTATTTGTTTGGCCTCTGTGCTTTATCAAATTGTAATCAGTTAGACTTATAAAATCGTTACTAGTTTCTTGACTCAAAATAGAATAGCCAAAATGCATATGACTTTGATCATGATGGCCATAAGGAGACCACCTGTCTATCATGGCTCTCGACTATATCTTCTGAGACACACTCATGGGTATTATATATTGGGCAGACGTGGCCAGGGGTTTATTATTGTCCGCTGTCATGTCACAGGTGTAATATGGTATTTCTTACGGAAGAATATCATTAACAAATCACCAGAGAGTAAAGAAAAACAGATGCATTTCCTGCAGATTGTGTGTTGTAAATAGCGTAAAATGAATTCTCACAATCCAGCGTAAGTTATAATTTACATTCCAACTAACGCATTTTGTATAAAATCATTTGAGGAGATATTTTATATTGTTATTTTCAGGTTACTCTAAAAGACAGATATAGAAAAAGATTTTCAAAGGTATAGCTACTCATAATTACTTGGATCTTCATGGACGACGGAACTCTTTCAGTTGGGGATCATTAATTTAATTAAGTAATTTATATATATATATATATATATTATATATATATATATATTAATATATATATATATATATAGCCTGAAAGTGGAACTTTGAAATGAAAAGATATTCTTCATTCTTCATTTTAAAAAGTAAACGAAAACTCCGCAACTAACGTTTTAGATTTAGATTATTTTATAATACATCAAACACCAGCATTCAATTGTTCAATTGATTAAATGCCCCTATTGCTTTAAGTATGTATATATCTATGTATAGATAGATAGACATATGTATGAAATATAAATGGAAGAGACGCTTATTGACGTATAAACCGACTAATGGTTTAGATAGATAAGAGAAGATATCATTAGGATATTTACACCTCTACTTTTTAAGTTTCGTATATTACTGTGTGTTGTGATCGGTATAAGTAACTTAATTTGCATGTGCCTCTGAGTATTCACCCAATCCGTTTGCTACGTGTAGGAAGTGACACAAGGTCACACGTATGTATTAATGGATCTGCGAGACTAGCGGCCAACAATTACAATACGACGGGACGGCACTTGCAGTGTTTGTATGTGCTAAAGATGATGCCTTAGATTGATCACATGGTAATATATTAACAGACAGATAAATACAGATACACAGCATTATGGTACTTGTGTGAATATATATATATATATATATATATATATATATATATATATAAAGTAAAGTAAAGTTCGTCGGGGCGGCCTAAAGTCAGTATCAGCCAATCAGCGAGGAGTCTATCCCGTTTTTACTAGCGCTAGACCAAGGAGATTGTTTTTACATCTGTGGTGGGCGCCAAACCTACCATCAGCTTCTTACTTTACCGCATAGATCCCTGTCTTACTCATATGCTGAGTTGGCGAGGACCGGGATCGAACTAGGAAACTTGTGGTTTCTAGCCGAACGCTCTCCGACTGAGCTAACTGGCCTCTGTGTGTGTGTGTGTGTGTGTGTGTGTGTGTGTGTGGTGTGTGTGTGTGTGTGTGTGTGTGTGTGTTGTGTGTGTGTGCAAGGCAACTCACTCAAACACTTACACATATGCATCATTGATATTCTGAGTGAATTACGCCAAAATAAAAGCAAATACCGATAAGCAGGTCATATATTATATTTGAATAAGACGGTTTTATGAAAACGGGATGTCAGTCATGAATTATATTCCTTCTCTTACGTATCTTTCCTACTCTTCAGCCTTCTTCTTGCAACCTCTCATAAATCTGTACACTGCTTCAATATTGCCTTCACCTCGAGGCAGTGGGCAAAATCCCATTACACTGTTCTAGGCAGCACTTGAGCCCTTTTTTCTTTCCCAACCCTAACAAATCATAACTATTATCTGACGGCACACACTGCAAACAGCCCTATTCCTTTGTGACTCGTATATCCTATTCTCTATCCATTCTGCGTGTCGTTTTCTTTTGTTTATAGTTGACTTTTATTTACGTCCTTATCTTTAATATATGTTTTTTCAGAAGTTTTTATTTCCTCGATAACACGCCTGTAAAGGTAATATAACCTAAAAATGTAAAAAGACAAAACAAAAACAGTATAAATTTTATGGAAAGACAATCTTTATCTATTCAGTTTCTTCTTACCTTATTTTGAACGAATATTTCCTTTGTGCCTTTATATTTGTATTGTCTAAAATATACAATCGTTTGTTTACCTCTGCTATGAGTAAGTTCTTAGCAAAATTAAAATATCACTCAAAAGTATAGATGCAATTTAACTAAAATCATAGATGAGAGAGCAGTTTTAATTGTGTTTTAAGGTGTTAGCTTGAATCCATTATTTCAAAGTATTTTCTTTGCACGCCGTCTCGATACAAAAAAGGATACCTAGAAAAATATATACATGAAAAATAAATTAAGTGTTGTATTAATTCTTTTAAATCATTAACAAGTTTGAATAAACTAGGAAGTTGCTTGAAATATTTTCAACATTGTATTTATGGACAGTAACGTAAAATCCCACCAATTAAAAAAAAACGGTTTAATTTTGTGTTTTAATAGCGATGTTCTCTAATCATAACTTTAGAAGCCAAATTTTAAAACAGAAAATAGAACTGGCCTTGTGCTAGTTAATTTCTACTAGCTCATGACTTACAAATGTAAAATGACCATTTAGGACGATGTCATATATATATATTATATATTATATATTATATATATATATATATATATATATATTACATTTACTTGAAGGCACTTACAACGCATGTATCGCATAAATTCGATACTTTTTCTATAGAAAATGAACTTGACAAGTGTAATCCCAGCAAAGGATCGCTCGGTGTGTAAGATATCGTACAGACTGTTTCGACTTTATTAAGTCTCAATATAATATATACTTTATCCATTAATGCTTCTAAAAAATAAACAAACATCCAAAAATCTTATTCACTTCGCCGAAGGGCATACGGTCCGTTTGTTGTTATCATTCTCTCAAAAACGCCCCTTACCTATTATGGTAGAGGCGTGTAGTATCATTTGACAAGCTTAATTTCGCTGGTATTGTTAGCTGTGTACTGTGGTCGAGGTGATATAGTGTTTCACTATGCTTGCTGACGTCCCGATTTCTGTTGGAGGGAAATCGTTAGCATATATCGCTGATGAGACTTAATAAAGTCGAAACAGTCTGTACAATATTCTACACACCGAGCGATCCTTTGCCGGGATTACACTTGTCAAGTTCATTTTCTATAAGAAAAAGTATCGAATTTTATGCGATACATGCGTTGTAAGTGCCTTCAAGTAAAAATTTAATATATACTTTATTCATCAATGCTTCTAAAAAATAAACAAACATCCAAAAATCTATATATATATATATATATAAATATATATATATATATATATATATTATTGACATCGTACTAAATGTTCATTTTACATTTGTGACTCATATGTGTGTGTGTTGTGTGTGTGTACGTGTGTGTGTATGTGTGTGTGTTGTGTGTTTCTGGTTTATATTAAAATGAGAAAATAATGACTAATTGGCATCATGTTTTAAAGAAAGTCATAGAAGAAGACAGATTAAAGTCTTACCGTAGCATTTTCCTTTTTAATTAAGACACTGTAGTTAGTTGTATGATATTCCCTATAGCAATAATTATCCCAAAATACCAACTAATTAAACTCACCGGCTCAACTAAGTACAGGGGAAAACAGAATACTTTTAACATATATGTGTTCTGCAATAATTCTTCCACAGTGTGTTAGCTCAGAAATCATAAAATACAAAGCAATTTAGTTTTCGTTTTTAAATGACATTCAACGCTAGGGATTTCATATCGATTGTTTAATATTCAATTCAAAGACTCCGAAAGCTGTTATTAAAATCGATATCAAGTTCCCTCATATTTATGGGATATAGTTTATAATTAAACGAAAATATCTGAATTTCAATAGTGATGAGATATTACCTGTCTTGAAAAAAGGGTAAAATAAAAGAAGATTTATTTTTCGTAAATCACACACTAAACTTTTGATAAATTACGGAATTTTAGAATTTTCTTAAAAATTATTTAACAATGTATTTTTGTTACAATTTTGTCGTGTAATTTTAATTCAAAAACTCATGAGATAAAGGAAAATGAAATAACATTAACTGTTAAATAATGATACCGTTACAATAAATGTATAATTCATCAAGAAAAATCAATCTGTAATAATTTGTTACATTCTTTGAAAAATAAAATGTTTAGTAAATTTAGTTTGTGTTTATCATTTTTTGAACTCAGCTACTGAACTCTAATTTTCAAATAGAAATATTATCTACGCCTGCAAGTATGTAGCCTTGCCAGACATAATAAAGTTACACAGTTTATCACAGTGAGTAGTATTACACTAAACTATAATTGGTTTTAGAATCGCGAGAAACTATCAGTAACAGAGTGCCGTTGACTTCATTCCCACGCTACGCTAACGCTAATCAAGTAATATGACAGGGAACGAATCACCAAAAATGCCTTCATTAATACGAAATATCATCTAAGTAGATATAGCGAAATAAGTATTATCTACCTCTGTGAATCGAATAAATGTTTCGGTTCTAAATTCGTCGAGAGTTAGTGAGTACAATAGAAAACTGATGAATTGCACGGTAGAATGACAAAAAATCATAATTCATATAATGTCAGAGTACATCAAAGTATCAATATGTTAGGAGTATCAAATAATTTTACAAAGTTAAAGCATTCTCTCTCAAACAATTGTAGTGTGTATTGTATTAGAGGTGATGAGAAGTATTTGTTCATCATGTTCATAATCTATTTTTGTTGAGTTGGTCAGGCATTGCTCCCTTCCAGCTAGTTTCCTTGTCTATTTGCAAGATCTCTGGTCAGCCCGATGCTTTTATATTGGTTGTCATTTGCTTCCTTGTTTTATTTTTGTTACCAGCACGCAGCAGCTGAAATACGAATATATTCAGTGTCTTTTCTTAGTAACTATGAGGTTATTTATGATTTTACGTACGTGCCTTGTCCATTATGGTAAATATACTACGCTTTTCTCTGAGGAGCCCAGGAGCTTTGCAAGTAATTTTAGAACGGTACGTGATTGATATATAACATCTGCACAGAACGTAAAAGGAAACGATAGAACATTGCCGACAAAGATAATCACAGACCAATGTTATCATACATGATCTTATAATAGCATATATCCAAGTATTGACTAAGGGCCCCTTACTTTGGTACTGTCCTCTTCTTTGGAGCTTCTACAATCGGTATTTAGTTTTTATAGCACATATCCAAACATAATTCATCTGAATAATTATGAATGAAGCAGAATAATAATGAAAATTATGTAAACAAAATAGGAGACTGGCTGGAGGGAGATGGTTTTCTTTTCCTAACTTTTTCTTTGAAAACATATTATTCTGATGGAAGGACAATGTAGAGGCTGTTCATTGAAAAAAATATTGGAAATGTTCATATCTCTCTCTTCACACCCACTCCCACACATAACCCGAAATACACATTCACCCATCCGCCCCCATACACACATACACTTACATGTGCATATATACATAATATTTTCATTGGAAAAATATTGGGAAGATTTGTACATATCTCTCTCTTCACACACAATCCCACAAACTTACCAAATACACATGCACCACACACCCTGATACACACATACACTTCACATTTACACATATACATTATTATATGGGGATCTCCTGCTCTCTCTCTCTCTCTCTCTCTCTCTCTCTCTCTCTCTCTCTCTCTCTCTCTCTCTCTCTCTCTCTCTTCTCTGTATCTCTCATGACTTTAAATATTTGGGACTAAACATATGATAGTTATATATGCACAAGTGTAGGGTTTCCTTTTTAATGAAACTGGATATTTTGCATTTAAAGATTTAGATATGAAATTGCGAAAATTAATTTGTAATTAATTTTCAATCATTTTGTGAAATAAGCTTTTATATTATTGACAGTATGTATAATTAAATTGCTCAGTTTTTCAAATAAATCCATTATCTATTGAAAAACTGGTGCCATTCTTAGATTACATCTTGGTTATTAACTTGATTATTTAGACTTGACCTAATCGGTGTAGATAAGTATTTTAGCTTATACATTTATATTTACGTTTCCCGACATTTCCGGAAATTTAAGTTCAAAAGTTGTATAAATAATTTTTTCATAGCAAATCTATTTATATTTCAAATAGGTTCACATTCACATATTTCAGTATTATTAAAATAAGAATTTAATTATATCAAGAATTTTAGGAATCTCAATGGCAATAAAAACAGATTTGAAATCTACAATTCCATAGAAATATGATTAACATATTTGTCACGATAACTTTTATTCGACACTGATACTTATCCAAACAATTTTTGGATTACATTTCTCACCTTTCTAAAAACTGAAATTCATTTTATTATTTTGTTTATGATAGCCGACTGAAAAGTCCAACGACTAACCAATATTCTTTCATGGAAAGTGACAAAATGAGGTTTATCATTCAACATTGAAACCCGTAGGGACCACACACCTTTTTCATCGGTGTTGCAGTGCTTGTATAACATTAGTCAAATAAGTCAACAAGAGCAGATATGACATCATGATTTTAGATTTTCAAACTATGAAATTTTCAGCCTCACCTTGTATATGTGAATAGCATTCACACAGTTGACATTACTTTTCCTGTTTTTTGTCTCGGGCAATGTGCGAAATTTTGGTTTATTATAAACATTTTATCGGGTTTTACATCAATAGCACAACAGAAAAAAACGACTGTGTTTAATCTCATTTCTCTACCCGAGAAAATGTAAGATTCTCTCTGTTCGCCCCTTCATCTTTTGTCCAGGTTATCTTCAATTTCTTGTATTTGCCCTTATTCTTTTCTATCCGAACTACATATGATGATTATTGTGTTTTGCCTGGCTTCATATGTTTTCGCTTACGCAAATAAACATAAACGCATAGTGATGAAAACCAGCAAAAACCTGGTGATAATATTAATCTACATGTAGAGAAACTCAATAAATGACTCTTACAAATGTGCACAACTAACACCCAAAACCGAAGCTATATTGGTTTGTTATTTTTATGCGTTCTTCCATTACGTCAAGGGGATTCGAATTGATGCAAACCCTTTCTTTCATTTTCACTCGCATTCTTTTTGTCTCCTGTTTATGCATACACTAATTGCGCTTGTTTCCATAACTTAAAAGCCAAGGGATTTATAGAAAGAATTGGCCAATAAAGTAGCATAAGAACACCTATACAAATGCTGCAAAAATGTTAAATAGCAAATATAACACGGCACTTGGTATTTCATGTGTGCGTATCCATGCATCTATCTACCCATCATTATTTAGTTTTATGAGCATATATATTTATTCCTTTGAATTTGATGTCAACAACCTGCGACCAGATAATATTTATTCTATATTTTATATTTATCTTTCTTTTGCGGTTTCTGTTATAAATATATGTATATTAGCTTACGTCAAGGCTCATGGGTCTATATAGTTATAGAGATACATATAAGAAAAGAAGAAAAAAATTAAATACTTTATATATTATCGAAAATCTCAAGATGTGTTTCAGAAGGAATCTTAAAAGATGGTTAATTATAAAAATACAAGAAAATCCACCCAACTGGTTAGAAAGAACGGCATCCCATATAACAATATAATAATAAATTAATTTCCTGATACAGGGGCTGATATTGAAATTATGTCTTAATTCCTTACTAATTTATTGTGTTATTTTTGAATATGAAAAATTAAGTCACCAAAATCTTTTTAAAGATTTAATAATTGTATATTTAATATTTGAACATCAAAAATGAAACCCTATAATCAAGAAATTAATTTCACGAGATTATCTTATCAGCAGTTGCAAACAGCTAACATAAAAAAAAAATTATTGTTTTACGCTTCCATACACATTACATTTTTATGTCAGTAACAAAAATACATTTTATTATATTTGATTTAAGATATTGTTGTTTTTTTCCATTTTTTAATCACTTTTTTAAAAAATTTAATTTTTTTTTCTTTTTTTTTTTGAATGAGGTGATTAATTTGATTAATATTATATTTCAAAGCGGAAAAAAAGAAATTGAAAAATAATTAATTGAAATAAAATGGAACGAGCGTATTTCAATTAATTTTATTTTTTGTATTATTTAACTTATTTCTAAAAAAAAAATATTTCTGAAACGTAGCCAAAGAATAATTTTTAATGGTTTTAATAAAAGAAATAAAATTATTATTGTATTTTTATTTAGTGTTTTCAAACAATACTAAATTTTAGTTCAAGATATTGATCTGTTTATATTTGGATGTTATAACAGCCAACGCTGTCAAGATGACTAAGTAGAATTCAATTCTATTTGTATGTAAATTTTAATTTGGAAATACATTCGCGAATAAAAATCAAACATACGTAATCTTTTAGCAAAATATAGTTTCGGTGATAGTGAATATGCATACATATTTACTTTGTCGTTAATTATTCTTATTTTCGTTGTTATAGTCGGATATACATACATACATACAAATGTATTTAGATTTAACTTTATTGTAGAAGCTCCGGGGAATCATAAAAATTGAATAAAACGCAGAAAAATGAGTGTATCTAACTGTATATCTGTTTATAAGCTGTCCTTCATATTTATAAATAGTATCATATAAACAATCAGAAACTGTACTTTCTCTAAATGCGTTCTTCAGTGCGGAAATATTCTTATTGTCAAGGAGATAGAATCTAGACATCTGTCATTATTGACAAATATCGTGTTAGTATATAACAAGGTACATAATATAACAGATTAAATGTACATATACACCAAATAGGAATCAGTGATATTCAGCAATCAACTGTAAATTCACCGTACTGAAGAGACTATTCAGAATACTTCCTATTAAAAAAGAGTCATTGTTTTTATATAGTGAATTTACTCTTAATGTTACATAAACTGATCATAACTTTACCCATGTAACTTTTAATTATGCCAATAAACGCATAATTTTGTGTAGAGGACTTTTAGGCTAATAAGGATCTTCGAAAGGTTTATGTTTATAGCATCGCAATAGCAGAAAGAAGCTCACCCTTCACGAGATTTAATTCTGTTCTGTTTCGTTATTTCAATTTTTATTGCTTCTATGATTTGTTATAAGCTTCTTCTTTCCCAGAATCAATTTGCCTTGGTTTTGAATATCTACCTCATCATTCTAATATTTATTTTTTTTATTTCAGTTTGTCTCTTAATTCCTTTCGTTTTCTCTCACACTTTTAATTTCCTCTTCCAATCTCTTCGTTTGGATTACATTAGTCTTTCTCTTCAAATGAATATTTCATGATGGTGTAGCCTCTATTACACACGCATCTTATATCATTTAACACGTAAATTTTATAAGTCGCTTCATCTCGTCTTTTTACTATCTCTACTCGAGTCCCATAATTTTTTACAATCCAGTCGTTTTTCTCATTATGATAATCCATTTTTTCTATCATAGTCCATGTTCTATTTATTTAATTCCATTCCTCTACTTTCCATTTTTAGGCTAGTCTTTCAGTCACCAGACAATGGTAACGTGATGAAATTGAATTTGCTGTGTGGGAACTTTCAAGAGAAAATGTTAAAATATTAATTATAACTACAACATTATACACAGCCAAGCAATGTACATACACAAATAGAAAACGATTATATATATGAATGTGAAAGTTACTTTTCAAAGGGAATCGAATGCATATGTTGAAGGGGGTTTAAAAATCTTTGTAAGAAAATCGAAAAATAAAATCAATAATAAAAGCTATTCAATGAAGAAAAAATACAAGAAAAAACTTCGAATCTTCAGTAAACGGTAAAATTTTCAATGGATAAATAAAAATTGATATAATTTACAGATGGTATTAAATGTGAAACTGAACACATGCTCAATGATTAATAGACGATTCCAAAACATGTTTTAAATTATACCAATATAACTTTAAATATTTAAGTTTCAACGAGCAGCTGTATCCATTATAGCCATTATAAAAAGCAATATTTTGTAAAAATAGAATTTACTTGAATCCGCCCCTTGTGGCAAATAAGTTTGATATCAAGTCACATGCTGTTTGTAAATGTCATAATAAAAAGGAAATAATTTATTATTATTACTTAATACTTTGGCGACATGAATAATTATGATGCTGTTGGTAACATGAACACAGGCGATATTCTATCATTAATACGTTATCAAAAGTATTGTACAGTCTTTTATTCCTTTAGATTATTTAAATTCTATTTCACAAAGTAAATGTCTCTACAATGCACCTATTTAGCAGTCTGGGGAATTCATACAAATATCTGGTCATTGTAATTCAGAGATTACATAATATGTAATACAAAATATCTTAATTTAATTCATAAAGCAAATGTTCTGAAAATTCGCGATACATTCGATTGGATAAAATGAGTTTTAATTTTTTTAGGAAGAAGACAAATAAAGCTGGAGAACTTATGAGATATAATCAGTGTCGAGGAAACCCTTTAAAATATAGAGATCAATATATTACTCATATTCATATGGAATTTTGGATCGCAAGTCTGTTTCTTTTGCCATCGACAATCACAAAATCCTTAACTTAGAATATTTAAATCCGTATTTTCGTAATAAGAACATTGCAAAATTATTTTTTTAGATATCAATAATTTACTATGAGAAAATATTCTTCATACCATAGATGATTGAAAATACTACGAAATTCCTAGAAATGTTGATACAAATGAAATTAGCTGAAGTACTTATCTACGTTGGATACATCAAGCGTAATTTTGCCGAAAGTTATAATGATATTAGAACGGTTCCTTATAAAAATGGTTTTCTGTTAATTGTTGTTTCTATCAGGGCCAAGTCATATAACATGATTGTTTGATATAATGTTCTGAAATATTTCGAATTTTTTTGTGAAAGGTCTTTGTTTCTGCCAACCAAAACTATGTCTTTACAAAATCTATTTTAGTTTAATTTTGCAGCATTTTTTTTCGGACCAAGGTACATTTAATACAGCTCCATTTTCAAATTTACGTAAAACGAATGAAATGCCCGAGTGCTGGTTGTAATATTCCTAGCCTCACATAGCGTGTGATCAAATAAGTTTTATATTTCAACTTGCGCTACACATAATTATTCGATCAGTGTTGCATTGCTTGACTCACACTGATCACAAAAATCATCAACATACGATATGACATCATCATTTGCATTGGTCAGCGTATGAACATTTCGGTCTAACCTTGTACATATATAAAAGTTAACATTTCTTAACATTCAAATATATATTTCGGTGTATACAGATGAAACTTATGGTATTTGTTGAATAAATGTTGTTGTTTTTTTGCAAAATGTAGAGGCACGTGGTGCAATGATTATCGTCGTTGGAAATTGACACGGTTCAAATCTTGGACGAGATTGTTACATTTCACAAAGCACTAACAGTCTTGGGAAGAAAGGTATGCCTACAAATATTCTCCTTTCAGTTATTTTAAATAATAACGCAGGCTGGGTTCTTTAACATTGCTTATACGGCTAGTTACGCCTTACAGCATCACTAATAATTGCTGGTTATTCTTACAGATTCTGTCTCTATAAAATGAAGAATACAGTATTTTATGTGAGAATATCCATTCTGTCAACCATCTTTTTCATTAAACCAGTTTGAACTCTATAGTGGGCAGACATACACCTGGCAAAAATATTATTATTGATATACTTCATAAATGTTTGTACGGTTTATATCGCATAATACCTGGAACAATCTGAAATTTCAACTTGTCGCCAATGCTTTACAAAATTCGTCATGTATACTAGCAAATATATGCACCCCCCGGGTGCAAGTATTTAAGTTTTAATGTAATAAAATATTATATTGAATTAGAAATACTAATGAAACTAAATAACAATGCAGATTTAAAAAGTTGAAACAGAGGGGGTATAATCGAAAAATAGAACAGCTGAAAATTACTCTTTCATCACCCCCCTCTTTCATTGCTAAATTTTCCTAATTTAACAATTTTGCGAAAATAGAAAGTCAAGAACAAAATTACAATTATTTCTTCTTGTTAATATATTTCGTTTAAGATTTATACCCGAGATTTTTGCTCATATTCAGTAAGATAAACCAAATAATTAGAAATCAATAATACTAAGCACATATTTAATAAAATAAAATTTTTGATATCAATATGCAAATTGGCCTTCCCGTTAACACTGTAAACCGCCTATTTTGTTGTATATATAAATACAATTGCATGGTATTGCTATGTAGATAAGGCTAACAGTATTAACGTAAAACAAATTTATTAGTAATTGAGTTTTAGATAAAAAATAAAGTCACGGCGAATGTAACGTAAATAACTAAGTGAATTGTGACTTGAGTAGTAATATAGTTTCGGTTACAGACAGAAAAACAAACAATCTCCATTATAATAAGATATTTACAGAACTCGTACACCTTGAACAAGGTCAATTTCTAATCGGGGTACATCTGTTTTTGATTTAAGGTTTTCTTCCTCAAAACGTGTTTCCTAGCTGAAACTCCTTTCTAACTTCCCTACTAATAGTTGGCGATATAGATAAAATCATGCCTTTACAAAGAGCAGGGAAACCCAAACAGCCTCATTCAAGATTTGAACACACGCCTCTAGTTCCTTTTTATTAGGACGATAATCGTTATACCGGAAGATTATTAATGAACAATAAAAAAATGCAAGTAAGACTAATCATCTCAACAAAAAGGTACCGGAAATCATTTAGCATTAAAGTCGATATATATTTTTTTTCTTTTTGTTTTTATGTTTGAATATAGTTTGGAGGAAATATATTTATATTAGAACAACAAGTGTACTAACTCACTCACAAATACTTACTGAAAACTGTATTGCTAAATTTATTAGAGACAACTGTTGTTAAGAAATTACTTTGTATGACAAATATTCATACATATGGTAAAATTATATGCAGATCTATTTAACTAATATCGAGAGAGAAAGAGAGAGAGAAAGAGAAAGAGAGATAGGGAGAGAGAGAGGAAGAGAGAGAGAGAGAGAGAGAGAGAGAGAGCAGGAGGAGGTGAAAGAGAAAGTAAGATTCCAGTCCAAGTAAATTTTTAGATTGGTATTATTGGAAAGCATCAAAACATTTTTCAGAATTATAGAAACAATTGGGATTCTGATCGATTATTCATGAGCAATTTTGAACATTCTAATCGTAGTCTGAACAGTCATAATCTTATTTTATGGCTTGCCTAATTGCAGTGATTCACTTTTTTTCTACATGCCAGTTCCATGGGTGAAAGCTGTAAGGTGAAATCAACTTCCGTTAGAGGGCGTCGTTCATTCTTGTAATTCTTTTTGCAATTATTCATTAAAATACAACTCCACATCACATCAGGTGAAGGCTGCTTTAAAAAAGTGCATAAAAAATCAAGTGCTGCTGTATAAATGCGTCGACAATGAAGCAAGTCACCAATAAATATTCCTTGTGAAAACATTCTTATCTACATACCTACGTTCAATTTGAATGTTTTCTTGCATTTCCGTTTGATAAAATTTCCGAATATTTTCCATCATTAAGGATATTTAAGTTTACACGATTTATTGCGCACTCGATTATGCGTGTTCTTCTCCAATTTGTGAAGCACATTACGATATACATGGGTGGTCACACATACATTGTGCGTATATATATATATATATATATATATATATATATATATATATATATATATGTGTGTGTGTGTGTGTGTGTGTGTGTGTGTGTGTGTGTACACATTAAAATACATTAACACACAAACAGACACATACACACACATATATCTATATATGTGCCTGTATGTGAGTGAGTACGTAAGTGCGTATGTGAGTGTATTTGTGTGTACATTTGCAAGTAAAGTGTAGTTATATATTTGTTAGCAGTTAGCACACATACACACATATACACATATACACATACTCTTTTTTCTTTCCTTCGCCCACTCTTTCTCTTCTCTCTCTCTCTCTCTCTCTCTCTCTCTCTCTCTCTCTCTCTCTCTCTCTCTCTCTCTCTCTCTCTCTCTCTCTCTCTGTATATATGTATATATGTATATATATTTATATGAACTGTGTTTCTACCTGTATTTCTGTGTATATAAGAGCATCTGAAACTGTGTATGGCTGAGTTCATGCATAATCTATAGAAACTGATAAATTCCCGTGCGCTTATTTTACATCTTTGCATATTTCTATTTATGCGTAAAATTGGCGTTTACCATTTTGTCTCTACTTACTCAGTAATAGGGTAAAATTGGGCTTATCTAGCATGATAAAATATATAATTGAATAAAATTAGTCAGGACCGTTGCTAAAAATTATGCCCAACATTGCAGATAAGCCAGTTTTGGTCAAAAAGAATAAATAGAACAAAAGAGGAATCTTTTAAATCAGCAACGGTAGAATCCTTATTAAATTCTTGAAAAAATAAATTGATAAATTGTGTTGATATCCCAAAAGAAAAGAGGACTTAAAATTGCATCTCTCTTGAAAATGCACATATTTTTTGTAAATTGAAATTTGCTGTCATTATCTAAAATGGAATTTAAAACACACACACACACACACACACACATACACACACACACACACACACACATATATATATATATATATATATATATATATATATATATATATATATATATATTTGTATTTGTATATGTTGGTTTCTACGTATGTGTGTCTTTTCTTTTACTAAACATTTTTATACATTTGATTCAAGAAAATTATAGCAATTGCCAGAAAAAATACTCAATGGAACATTATGAATTCCCGCTCAATTGTTGTTTAACAATAATAAATATAAACTACATGGTGTTAGTATTGTCCATAGAATGAATTCTGATAATGTTTCAATGCTTTTAGTAGTTTATATCAAGACTCGTAATATTCTATCTCATGCCTTTTCTGAAAATGTTAGAAAAATAAACCTTAGAGAGGACAGATAATAAATATACATCCTCACTGTTGCGATGAAAGACATTTTATAAGCTTTTATATATATCATTGAATCTGATTTTTTGTAATCCGTTACCAAAAATAAGAAAAATGAAGAAAATGTGAAAATACGTATAACATTTTTATAAGAAAAACTCATATATGCTTAACCATTGACTATTTATCTTATTCTGTGCATCCTTTGAAAATATATGATTTTAACATTCATGA
Organism: Doryteuthis pealeii; assembly: GCA_023376005.1. Taxonomy (NCBI): domain Eukaryota; kingdom Metazoa; phylum Mollusca; class Cephalopoda; order Myopsida; family Loliginidae; genus Doryteuthis; species Doryteuthis pealeii. Next base: position 69,547,713 of record CM042158.1, read on the forward strand.
ATTAATTAAAATGAATGTTATTCAAAGAAATGTATCATGTATGAATAATTCTGGATACACATGCTACCCCTGATCAGACATTCATTTTACGATATGTATTTTCATTTCATGTTCACCAATAGAATATATATATATATATATATATATATATATATATATATATATATATATATATATATATAATTTTAAAGAAATAAAAACTTAACAAACCGTTATTTGTCTATTATAAGTTTATTTCCACCAGCAATCAATATGAGCCTAATATCATCAAATAGCCTACTATATAAATACAGGGAAAACTAGAATAGAAAAATTATTTTACTTTTCTTTCTCTTTTGTAAGAACAGTGAAAACTCTCCTCTTCGAACACACACAAAAAACTTTATATATGATGACAATAAAAACAGACAAAATCGATAGAGGGTCCATAAAGGGGAGACACATATTTCGTAACGGTTATTTTCAAAATGAGAGGGATTGGCGACCAGAGTTCAAATCCTGGGCAAGGATGTTGGCATTTCAGGTCGCATGTATGCCTTTTGGAAAGGCATGTATCCATCTTTTCTACCCTAGCAAATAGTACGATGAACTGGGCTATTTAGGTAAGGAGAAGGAAAACTCTGAACTCAACCAGCTGTATTTTGCTTAAGAAATTGTTCTTATATCATAACTTCCAATATTGGAGTTTTGGGTGAATACACCTATGTTTTATATTTTTGAACCATTCATACAACCAATGTTTCCTTTTGTAATTGTGTATTAAAAAATGATATATTCTCACATGTTCCATTTTAAATGCATGCAGCTATGTACATTTTTAGAGATAATAAAATATTAAAAGAGTTAATCCAAATCATTTCACACACAAAGCGTAAATTCCAACATGAAAATTGTGATAGATTTGTCTGTGGTGGGGAAGACTAATAAATTGGTGGACAATCACATAGTTAATTCGACTTTTTTAAATCTGGATTGTTTGATATATAATTTTTGATCTTGGTTTAATAATCTCTTACTCCGGCTCAAGTTCCGTTTAAAGGACATTATAACTTTAAAGGACCTTTAGATCATCAAATTCTAACAGTGATACTCCGCCTAAACTGTTTAGTACTTCAATGTTTAACCACTTAAGAAAACGAAGTACCACAATCAAAAAGAGGCCTATATATTTTATTAAACATTCTCTAAGAAATTTCATATTTAATATTCAAAAATGCATTAAGTGCATATACGTGAAAGAAGATTAGGATGGAAAGTAAAATGTGAAATGTAAAATAACTGATTTTTTTCTCGTTAGATTATGGACATTGATATGCATCAGGATCATTCACAAACATGGCTTTTCATTCATTTACCGCTTTCATTGATTCTTTTTCTTTAAGTCGAATTACTTTTACTTAAATGAATGAAGAGAATCTATCCCGGGTAGAAGATGTCTACATTTTGACATTGATCTTTAAGGTAATCATAGGTTATTAGTGTCCATATCAATTAGGTTTTTCCGTATTTTGCCATATCGCCTAAGACTTTCTGCCAATCATCTAGTAAATATTTGAGAGAAGTGAATACGTGAGGTTCCATCAATATTTTTGATTATGTCGTTAACTTTTGATCGGAACTTTTCCCTCTGGTGAGAGAGCTGAATGGAAAGTAGGAAGACATTAATTCTACAATTAATTTTAGTATTTTCTGTGACAATAAAAATCGTTTGAAAAATAAGAAAAAAATAATTTGTTCATCAATAATCTTCCGGCAGTTTACATTTTAAACGACAATAATCCGAATCTTCAAAGTTCAATTTAAATGCATCTGATATAAGGAAGAAAAACTACACACAAGCCTGCTAGTTTATTTTCCTAATTAGTAACAATTATCTGAAATATTATGCAAATTGATTTAAGTTACAAGTCTATTTGCATAATGTCTCTACAAAAAATTAACCTTTTCTAAATGGAGAGGAAATATGCAAATCATATTGATACAACGCGGGCCGTTTCATTTGTATATCAATAACTTAAATTATGCAAATTCATTTACCAATAACGAAAAAGTAATCGAATATTTATTCAGCCTTTTTTACAGAGGGCTCATAACCCGACGTATTATGGAGATTTTTATAAAAAGACACTTATACTTAGATTATGATCAGAATATATCTATGAAGAGACATAAACTATTTCTTGTTCTGCTATTTTATGGGAATATGAGTATAGTTATCTACTAAGCTTAGCTTAGATGCGACACAAGTGCCAGGTGAGAATCGAACTCACAAATAATGGTTTGCAAACCAAGCTTGCTAACCATTACACCACATGAGGTGCCCATGGGAATATGTGTATATGTTTTAATTATTGAAATAACACAGTCACATACGGATAAAATAACTGTCGGGGAGGTAAAGAGACTGAGTTAAAAAAAAAAAAAGAAAGAAAAAGACTGTAATTGAGAAAACGCTAACGGATGAGATTTAAGTTCTCATTACTAGAAGCTGTATTGTGAGTCCTCAACTCTTGTTATTATTAATTGATTCATCAGCATTTGTTGCATGTTTTGAACTGGTCTCTATAGATGGTCAAATATCTTAGGGCTATACATTCAGCTGTTTGGCATAACCTCATAACACGTCGTATCCAGCTCAGGAGTATCACTAACACATCGGGTTATCCACTTTCCATCAATCTATAATCAAAACCTTGGCATCTTAGCTGGTTTACTAGTTCAAATATAGAATGTAAATTAATAGTATCTTTAATTTCAAATGATCATTAAAATTAAAAAAATTTTATACACAAACATTTAATTCACTATTATTCTTATCTCATGGAAATACGCAATAATTTTATTCACACATTGTGCACAAAACCGATTGTAATACCTATTAGAGTCATGTGTATATATATATATATATATCTTTACCAACTACCCCTGTGTGAACAGGATATGACACACGATCAATTTCTAAAGCGGAGTTTGTATATGTGTATATTTGAATATATAGATAAACGACCGGACAGGATGTTTAATGTACATATATACATTTCAGTAGAATTTGATTTATGCACGTATTTAAGACAAACAATATCCACTTTCCTTTTGAAGATGACCGCTCGTCCATTTGTGGTTAAATTGCACATAAATTTTGCATAATGCTCGTTAAGATGAACGTTGTTGTTAGCTGTCAAAATATTCCCCTTTTCCTCTTACTGGAAAAATAAAGTAACATTAATCATTTGCATCCTGTTATGTTGACATTTTCCTTTAAGATTCAATTGATGTTATTTACGAATGTTAGGATTTTTCTTTCAACGTTTTTTTTCTTTTTCTTGATATTATATTTCATGATTGGCAGAATTAAATTCGTTATTTTTTCAGTTTGATTTTAAGATTATTTTAATAAGTTAATTTGTCTGTGTATATCAAATTCTTTGTCTTTTAACATTTGCTGGCACTCGGGAGGAAGGTCTTCAGAACCAAAAAAAAAACGTTGATGCCAGTCCTTTTTAGACCTGCACTAATAGGTCGGTGAACCGCAACTTCATGTAGTCGTTTAAGAATAATTGTGGCAACACATCTACTCTCCAACTCCTGAATGACCACACAAAACCTATGGGGTAAAGTCTAGATATACATCAGTCTGTATATTTAATCGTTGAGTCCTTTAATCTTGATTATATCAGTGAAGATATATGTTTTTGTGAAAATATCCGACACAGTTATCAGATTCTAAGATTACAATTAATAATATAGAAATGAATAATTTAAAAAAACAACAAATAGTCACATTTCATCACAGTCCTGGAAAGCATTTTGTACTTACTGATTCGTAACACGACCTTTTCCATATTATAAAGAAGAATGTAGATTCATTATTAATGCAAGTCATATAATTATGTTGAATGGATGTAACCGTTTCAAATGTAGTGATTTTTATATACAAACATTTGGATTTTAATACGTTTAAAAGTAGTCATTATTTGGCGGAATGATTTTAACAACACGTCAACTTGT
>CM042158.1:69556720-69584220 GCA_023376005.1 Doryteuthis pealeii
TGGCTGGCTGATCTTGAGTGGGCGTATTTCTTTTAAATTCATTAATCCTCAGATTCCAAAATAACAGCTATATTAAGCTTGGAAAATTATTGTCTTATAATTTTCAACGAATAAAATCGTCATTTTGGTATTATTGTCCGGTTTTCAGAGTGGCATTCAAAAAATTGACATTTTCAAACACAAATCTTTTCAACTAGAAATCGTGTCATACGCAATGTACATATTTATTTTTCAAGTCCTACGCAAGAATAAGATTAGACACAAGGTCAATTCATTAGGCGGAGATTAACAGGTTTGAATTCAAAAATGTCCTTCTCCTAGAATCGTTGCCTAACCAACGTTTAAATATCCAGTCAAACCTACTATTTTCCCATAACTGGAGGGAGTATAGTTGGATTTATACTTTCCCTGGTTATTATTGCTTTGTGAAATGCAAACAGCCCTGTCCAAAATTTGAACTCGTCTCTCCGCATCAATTCCCTACGACGAATAGGCATCTCATACATCATCAAGATGTGTATTTAATCACAATATCGTTAATACATAGAATTCTAAATAGATGCTGACTGAATCGTTTTTCATTTTTTATATTAAATCATATTCCATTGCAAGATGAAACACATAGTTTTACGTTGTGTTTCGAAGGTTATCTCCAGGATCGAATATATCTTGAGGCATCACTTCTCAAATCTCGTGTCCGTTGGCCACATGAGAAACGAAACAAACGTTTCAACGTTTTGGTTGGGGCTTTTCTGGGATCAACACCTCTTCTTATCTCTTTCCGTTAATAAAAATCATATTTTCATTTAGTGGCATATAGCTCTGTATAGCTAAACATGGTTTTTCTTTGTTCATAGAACAATTAGTTGAAATTTACATTTAGAGGCATGTTAATTTTTCATATAGTATTTCGTGTATATTGTTTATATATGTATATTAAAAGTCTCATATGCTTCGTTTTGTCTTTTCATACAGCCTATTCAGTGTTAGTGTATCACTTTATACGCATTATAAGAACACATCAGTGATATACCGATAATGCACCGTTCTTAGAGCATGATCATTTTTCTCATGATTTGTGTATGTCACCAGAAAATGGAAACTTAAATAAAAAAGCATATTACATTGATGTCCATGCAAGAATGGTGTTTGGCGCATATATCTTAGTGTTTTTACTATAAAAAGTTAAATACATAGGTTTATGGTCAGTTTAATTAACTTCAAATCCCATTCAGGATGAAGATTTTCAGCTTGACATATTTATCTACCCCACTTTATATAATGATGTATGTTTAGTATCGTCATTAAATTTGCATATTTTGAATTTCGTATTTATCATCAAAATTCTTAGAGTTTATCTGGAGTCATGTCTATTTCTTTGCTCTTGTGGATTTTACGCTAATACATTGGCATTTATGTTTGGGACTTGATGGCTCCTTTTTCTCCCGAACATGATCCACGCACGCAATAATCACATCAAAGATAGAACTTTAAAAAAGAGAAAACACACATAAATACGTTAACTTTTATTCAAAGCAGAGAATCGCATAAACGTCATGTATTTTGTATCCTTTTTTTCTTATGTATTCTTTGCTACATTCGTCAGAAAGTCACACGAAACGTTTTTAGTTTCATTTCGATTCCCTTATGAGTTAAAAGTCTATGGATTTTTGTTATACCATTCAGCATTACTCTTTTTCTATACTTGTCCTACACGCAATCACATTCCCATATATATATATATATATATATATATATATATATATATATATATATATATATATATATATATATATATATATATATATATATATATCCCTCATTTTATAATGCTTCATAATATATCCGCTTTTTCATAGATCTGAAATGTTTGATCGTAGACTTTTTTAAAATACTTTAATAATCAATTTTATTTTCTTAATGTCAACAACTCTATCAAATTCTTCCATTTGACTTTGACGAAAGTTTGTCAGTTCTAACAGAAAGCACACATATATACTGCTGTTGTTTAAAATGCGTTAATGATTTTGTTACCAATGAATACATTACTTTGTCAACAAGAGAAAAATGGAAACTTTGCTGTTTAACTCATGATGAAAGATAAAACATCTTTCATCATGATTTAAACAGCAAAGTTTCCATTTTTCTTTTGTTGATAAAGTAATGTATTCATTGGTAACAAAATCATAAACACATTTCAAACAACAGCAGTATATATGTGTGCTTTCTGTTAGAACTGACAAACTTTCGTCCTCTCTTCAATCAATATGTTTTTTCAATGAAAAAATAACAACTGCCTTTGAATAAATAATAGAAATTATAAGCATTCGCAATTTACAGTTGATATCTAAATATCCTAAAGTTACATTAACATACCTTGTAATAATTGTGTGAGTAGATTAATAATGATTGATCTCTTTAATTGTAAATCAAGGTCATGGGACTTGGCTAAGTCTTTGGGCGCTAGATTTTAGATATCTTAGCAACAAAATACACAAAAATGACCCCCCCCCAAAAAAAAAAAAAAAACTGAATAAATTGCTTTTAACTATCCCATCATTATATTTAAATTAAGTGTCAAAGTTACTATATTTTACTCTTGTAACATCCTGTGTCCATAATATAGAAATCCTAGATGTCTGAGATTTCAGATTCTTAAGCTGAAATCTCAGACATATGTTTTCAATGTGTTCATTAAATAACGTATTTGACAAGTGACTTTCATCTCGGAGCTTTCTTCGCAAATCTAAGCCCAAAATCATCCAAATAAGTAATAATATTCAATATCCGAGGACATAAGTAAGATTCAAAATTTTTGACATGTTGCTATGCTTTGCACGGATCAAATCTTTGGATAATTACAAAGAAAAACTTCATCAGTTACTTAAATTGGCTCGTAAATGGAAAAAGGAAAGTTAGAATTTTTTTAGAAATCGTATACTAAAAATGTATCTTTCTTTCAACCAATTCCTTATCATTAATGGGTAATCACCTAGTTTGATCCATAAAATTCGTTGGGTGGGCGCTACTCTCGTGTCTTGGACAGAAAATACCCGTCGAAACCCTTCCATCTCAAAATCTACAACTGGTTTGATTTAAGAGATTTTATTTCTCCTGTTCCGGTTTTCACACTAAGTATACAGAATATAATATGCTATACTGATTACCCATAGCTAGAGGGAGAATTCTTGGATACCTACTTTTTTCAAGATATTTACACAATGTGAAATGAATACACCCTCGTTCAAAAGTTGAATTCGTGTAGACAAGTTTACTTCTTACAATCATAACTGTTAGAAAAGGAGTGTAGTTGGTAATTAATTGGTCCATTGCTACCGTCTCGAGATTTCTCCCCCTGGGCATTTTTATTTTTTAATTATCTTAGCTTAAACAATGGAACAGATAGATGAAAGTAAGCAAATAAACAAAAGTAAACTAAAAACCTGAAAAAAAAAACGCTGAGAATGTTGTATTTACAGTAGAAGGAACTCACTTGCTTTTGAAAGGTTTCATTTTGAAATACATTTTATACACGAAGATTATTGAATAAATAAGTTCAATTTTTCCTAAGTAGTTAACAATAGGAACAACTGTTTAGATTTGCACCTTTTCAAGGAATTCCATAGTGATGGATTTTTTCATGTCACAGACGTCTATCAGATCTTCTTTACTGACCGCTGCATCCGAATAAGTGTTCTCCCTGCATAGACTTTTGGCTAAGGCTCGGAGTATTAAATCCAAGTTTATCCCATTTGTAAACATTTTTAACTGAAATCAACTACTTCGTACACATCATACTTGCAACTATTAATTTTATATTGTTTGTCTCTCTCAGCCATCAAATACACTGTTAAATTTGCCATCATTCTGAATAAACTCAAAACAAATAGTTTTTTTGAATATTAAGATAATGTTTGCCATAAACCAAGAAATGCAAAGTTAACATATCTGAAAAAAGAAATCGTGAAAGAATTGCTTTTTTTAATATATCCTTATTTGAATATAAGGATTGAAAAAAAACAGTCAGGTTTTCTATTTATATTGTAAGAAACCTTTTCTACAGAAAGCCATCCCCTAAATTATGTAAAGTTTGATAAAGACTGTAAATAAATTATTAGTTCATTTTTAGATTATTCTAAACGAATTTATTTTATTTATTATCGTTCTCTATTTTGATTTATTTGAACTAACTTGTTCCCAGGTCAGAAAAACGTATTAAAACATTGCCAAAATGAGAGTGCTTCCATTTCGGTGACTTTCTTATGGGGATACATTGGAGTTTTGTGGGAGCTTGTGATATTCTAAGGTAATGATTAGTGGGGGGACAGGGTGAGAAGTTGCTTAGCTGGTTGAGTTGAGACACGAATAATCCTGGCTGATGTCCCAACGCTGAAACATCTCTAGATCGCCTCCTGCTGAACGGAGATTTTACAGTTCATTGAAGCAGAAAACGAATGTCCAAATATCTCGTCATCATCGCCACCATTAAAAACAAAGACACCTCATTTGTCTGTGTGTATCAGAAATAAACGATCGTCTTAAAGCACCTGTTTCAGGGTGACATGTTCTTTCACCTCTAACCTAGTCCCTATTCTCAGTGAAATATCTATTTGCAATATTGTTCATAATTTAAATTCCTAATTCTGTTTAATGCACAGTCTTCAGAGCGTTCAAAATTAACTTGGCTCTCTCACTATATTTATTTTTCTGTGTTTTTTAGAACAGTCTCAAATGTGATAAGATTTCATTCTGAATAAAATCCGGTATGGGTAATCATTGTAAATTCGTTATCTATACGTGATGTGAAGAATATCAATTATATTATATGAAGAATTATAAATTTGTTATCTATACGTTATAGGGAAGAAGTTGTAAGTTTTCAATAGACAGCAAAATTCTTTGAAGTGTCGTTATCTAATTCTTTATGCATACATAGAAGGCCTAGGTAAATTTATCAATGTGTTCTTTATAGAGATCAGGTATGCTTTCAAATTACAAATAATAATCAAACGTGAAAATAGATTGCTGGAAGACGGAAGTAACCGTAAATCATTTAAATTTGCACTCTTCAAAAGAAAACAACGTGAATTATATTTCTCACATAACTATTCGTGTATATTCAAACAAAATATAATTATCTTAAGTTGTATTGATTTATGTTTTATAATCTGTGGAATATAAAAAATATCAGTTAATTTAAAAAAGACAATTAGTAAATATATTTTATGATATATTATATTTGTATTCCAATAATAAAAAATAACCCATTCTGTAAATGCTTAATTGACAGGAATTATTGTAAAATAAACTAAGAAGCAGAATGATATAATGTAACGGCATATAAATCCGTCTGGGGTTATATTCTGTATCGAGGTTATGGAACTGCATACAGTGTACATTTATATTTACATTATTTCTATTAGTTATTGAGATGAGTCTTGATAATTTGTATTATTTGTATTATTCGGACTTCCGAGTTCGACAAGAAGGCTCTCGAGTTCGAGAAGGTTCCCGAATTCGACAATAAACACCCGAAGAAGGCTGGAGATTACATTGTCCTTGGTGCGAGCTTACCCACCCCTGTAGGGGATACATTCAGCGTATTCTAAGCCTCTTCGTCAGGGCAACAACAATTTTGTACTAGTCTAACTTTCATAGGTATTACACCACAGGAACTACACCGATATACGACGGGAGCAGAGGCAATTTTTTCACATATGTATATACGCATTTCTGTGTCGTTTTTCCATTTATCAAATCCAAATAGAGAGGTAATTCATCTCATTTATTCTATTTCCGTTCGACTGTGGTTGCCATTTGAATCCTTAATATATCAATATTTACTTTAACATGACCATTATACATTCTAAAGAAATTAAACAACGAAACACGGAATGCATTAAAATGATAATTTGAAACATCTTACAGTAGTAGGCATTGATTCTTCGTTTCAAGACACTTTTTTCCTTTCCTTTACGCGAGTCCTTAGCTCCCTCAGTGATATTCCTAGATCTTAGGGTATCCGGTTTTGTATTTTTGAGGTTCGCCCACAGCTCCCCTGGGAGTTGTTTGACCATATTACAGCAAAATACAGGGATTTCTTTTTGTACAGGTGATTCTTCGGACATCCGTATCACACGACCAACCTTGAATCACCTTATTTGCACCACCCTATTGGCAGTGGAATGTTTGTGCATATTTTGGAGATCAGGTTGATTGATCATCGGTGCGCTGTAATAGTTTTCTAATATTTGAGGTGAATAATCCTTAGCACCCTTTGGAGATGCCCCTTTGTTGCTGTTGTACAACATCAAAAACTCACATCTTGCATTATATGGACAGGGTCTCCTTGTTAGAGGAATATTTTATCCGCGGATTCCTTACGCTATTCCTTTATTTTTGTAAAGGAATAGCGTAATTAAGCGATCGAAAAGTATACGCTATTAGTTATTAGTATATTTACGCTATTCCTTTACTTGTGTAAAGGAATAGCGTAAATAGCGATCGAAAAGTATATCAACCTCAAATGTAGAGATAAAATATGAAATACTAAAACAAAATATAGCTAGTAGGTAAAATAATACGAGGCACACTCTATTCATTGATTGAAAAATTAATTAAACATCAATTCCCAATACATGAAAATATTTTACTAAGTTTGGTATATTAATATAGTAACTATTATGGCACAGAGGTAATATAATTTCAATCTGTCTCTCTGTATGTCTGTCTATATTTCTATATCTCTATCTCTGTCTGTCAATATTTATTTATTTGCAAATAGATTTTGACTAGCTGTTCATGTGTCTGAGTAGATACACATGTAGGTGTAAATAGAATAAGATAGACTTTTAAATCAAATTTCGTAATCGTTGATTTATGTTTATAAAATTAAGTCAGCATTTTCTACCTTCACTTCTTTTGTTTTCACAAGAATTACAAAGATATTGAAAAGAAACCTTGATTAATAATCTAAAACTAACGTTTTCAGCTTGCAGAATAAGTGAATTAATGCCGAATTAAAGAAACAATGGAAGTGAAGAAAGAAGGAAGGAATTAGTGATTCCCTCAAACAATGGATGAAAAATACAATTAAGTTTATGTTTTCTTTATATATTTGTTATTTTTCAATTCTTAATTTCACCTTTGTCATATTTTGCTGATTTCGTGGCTATTTTCTGTTTGAATGCTCATATTGATTAGCAAACAGACAATGTTGCTATTCGGCATGATTTCTTTCATGTTCGACCAGAGTTAGCGGCGAAGTTACGTAAAAACTAATGTGCCTGCATCTTCAACTATAAAAGCAAACTATTAAAATTAATTTTAATTTTTTCCCATTTTTGGGTTCTAATTTTATTTTATATATCCTATAACAAACACATTTGATAAACCCACATAAAGTGGAATATTTTAAGATTTTGGCGTATGCAGGTTGCTTATAAAGATGGGTTCTATTAAGTATGATTTTATACCTGAATTTCTAAGATGAGGACACTACGTTGGATATATAATAATAATAATAATAATAATAATAATAATAATAATAATAATAATAATAATAATAATAATAATAATAAATCCTATAATTATTATTATGCTGATATATGCGGATTAGTGTACTCATCTTTCTTCAAAAAAACGTGTAGCTTGAATCACCAACTAAAATTGATATGATTTGTAAAATAAATACTTGTTGCATTTAGAACTTTCCTGGCTGTAAACTTTAACCCAGCAAAGAAGTGTTAACTTGACGATGTAAGGTTTTGATGAACTAACAAGAGGATCACACCAACAGTCTAAGCTTGAAAGTAATCATAGAGTTCTTGAGAAAGTCGTAACAGTATTGTAATAGAAGAAGTGTAATTTTAAAAGTTGATTACCAATTGTGACAAACAAAAGAATTCTGTGTTTTGTGTTAAAATCCTAACACTGTTTTCCTTCAATCAATTTATATACTTAATCTTAGAAATGATAACAAAATATTCCATAAGCCACAGGCGTCGTAATGAAAACAATATACTCCTATTAATTGAATGAGTAGTTTGATTTGAGCTTTCTGGAACATAATGTAATATCAAAATGATGCAACTGTCGAGGCATTGTTTGAAGATAACAACACAAGTCCGAGTATATAAGTTAATAATAAACATGCTGTATCAGAAATGCTTCGAACAATTTTGTCTACACTTCTTAGTCTTCTTATTTCAATGTTTGGTAATCATTTATTCAACTCTTATCAGTTATACACATCAAAAAATAAAAGGAGGATAACTTCTAATTTTTTAGGCAAGAACTTAATGATGTAATACAATATTTGCTTTCCAAATGGTAAAACCCATTATCTGCAATTCAAATACGTTAAATTTCCGGTCGATACTAACCCATACATTGTGCTGCTTGGCTATGTCGATTTAAACGCCCTTATTCTTAAGCAACGTAAATCTCACCGTGTTCAAATGTTTTATTGCCTGCCTTCTCTATTCGAGGTATACACATAAGCTCCTTGACTAAGCATACACCAAAAAAGGCATTCAAGGTATGACACTAAATTGCATCTGGATGTAATACTCTAGTCTTGGAGTGAACAAATAATACTCTAGTCTTGACACTTGTGTTGTGTTGAGTGAACAAGTGAACCTGTTTGAGATAATCAAAAGTTTTACGGTGGAAAACTTTTTTGAACATACATTATATATAATTGGATACCATAATTGTTAAATTTACTTCAGCATAAAAAAATCTAACAAAGGTTGAAACAACCAACTAAACAACAAAATAAACAAATTGACAATATTTTACTTGCCCGTATAAAGGACAATGTAGACAAACCTATTTACGCCGTCTCCGTCTGTTCCCTTAACGATCCTTGGTGTCAATCTACTCCATAGAGATTAATGCGTACCTTTTATGAATATCACGATGGGCACTGTTATACATTATTTCTAGCTCCCAACCGAACGCTTGGTTGATATTCAGTGTAGATGCTGAAGAATATAGTTAGTAAATGGCATCATATACGCTTAACACACGTTCTTAAATAAGCTGTGCTGAATGTATTCAAGTGAGGATCGATCGGGAAAGGCTTGGCAAAAAACCCTATTGCTACGATCATTAACGGAGGTTGAGGTTATAATTTAGAAAATGCAAATCTCCCTGCAATGCATTTTGCTTTGACTCCCACCCTTAACGACTCAGGCATCCACTTCTTGATTTTCCATCGCGTAATACCTGCTTACTAATTAGGGTGTATCGGTCAAAGAGGTCTTTAACCTAATACACGACCTTGAATCATCAAACCCAATTTGCCTGAACAACATTGCCAGCTGCTGTTTAAAAGTATCCTTCTGTACTAACAAAGCTGTTCTATCTCAAAATCAAGGAAACCATCTGTTTTTTTTTTTATGTGAGCCTTGCTTTATGACGAGATAGACTAATTAGTCTACTGTGCATCATTAGTAAACCGTTTAAACCAATCATTAACATAAATCAATCACCATCTAGACAATATGAATTTGCTCACAGTTATTTCTCAGAAGTTTGTTCGAAAATTTTATATCCGATTTGATAACCTTGCAAGTCTATGCCCAGTCAAAGCAAGGTAACCATGCCACTAGTGCCTCGATTCTAAGTGGACATGTGGTGGTCTAAATTTACTTTAAATCTACAATTAGTGAGAAACGTTTTAGCAATTAAAATATTAGTGATATCTTGCATATTAGCGAGTATTAATCAATTTTTATTTAGGATATTTTATGTTTTATTCCATTATTTTCCATTATATGTTTCTTTCCTAACTTCCACGCGTTATACCTCGTGAATTCTTCATACCAGTGTAAGCTGATTGTCTTTCACTAGAGTCTAAGTGCTAACAAGTGTACTGAGTTCCCCATGACTAGCCAAGCATTCTAGCCAATATTCGCTTATTTGGATAGCTAAATTATTCCTGTTATTTCTAATTCCTACAGTCTTATTGCCAAAATTGTAACAACGTTTATCCTTATGTTTCACAGGGTTTTTTTTTATCTCTGGAATACCCTTTTTTCTATCTTTTCTTTTTCTTTCGCTTTCACACTGTGATCTACGAGTACGAACAAATCCAACAGATGACTCTTCTTATTGTTAATTAATATTATTTGTTCTGATCCTCTGACCGGGATTAGGGGATCTGTCTCTATGTCAAATTGCAAGAGAATGAGACGCATAATATTCTCTGGGAGGGATTCCGGTTTTTGCATTTGCTATTTGGTAGAATTGTTAAAATTCATTTATTTTGCAACTGCGAGTGGATAATCCCCCTCCCTTTCATGCCTTATTTTGTACTCCCGTTGTGCCAGTTTTCTGAATTCGCTTATTATATAATTAACCGTTTCATATCTGTCTCCACACGTGGGTTTTAGTTTACGCTTAAATAATACGATTTTTGTAAGCAAATACTACCTTCTGTCATATTTCAGACAAATCCATAGTTTTATCCTTACAGAACATTTTATTTTTATTTTAAAGGTCGAATGTGTGTCATTCTTTGTCTCTCTTTGTGATTATTACAGTTTTTAATGAGTATTAAAAGAGGTTTATTTAAAGGATTATGTACGGATCGAAAGGAATTGTAATCTGAAATGCAATATATGCTGAATTAGTTGCTTGATTGAACAACGAAGTGTTAAAACTTTTCCTGGCTCATCAAAGAGAGATGCGGTGTCACGCAATATTTATGGAATATTACTTTTGTTTTCTCATTAATATGGGATGCTATTCATTTTTATTGCATCCGGTTGTGCTAATTCAGTAGTTCGTTTATCTGTGCTATATAGGGTGTGTATACTTACCAGTCAATCCTTTTATATAGACAGACTCGTATTATTTGTATGAAGAATGGATTTGTTATATTTAGCAGCGTTTTATTTTACATCCTATTTAGTCTCTCACATCCCTCATGTTGAAATTGTTTACATTTTTACGATCTATTTCAACATTTCCTTACATTGTATTTAGGTTTTTCACATGGGATCCGATCGTGTATGTCTCTTGGTTTATAGAGAAGTCACATACAAAAAACTGTAACATCATTAATCGCGGACAAATGGTTTTCTAATTAAGATATATCCCAATTTTGAATGATTTGATATAGAAAGCAAGTGACCTCAGGGTGCTAATACATATAGGCTATGAAAAAAGTCAGCGTGAAGAAGAGAGGCAACTTTCAACGTTCAAAATCTCGTCCAGTAGGCTAGGTGGAAAAGATATGCTCTGCCTTGCATCCAAGACTGAGAACACCAATTTCACCAAGTACGATCAGCCTTCTAATTTATTAGGGTCTGTCTAGAAAATGGTTACTCATGAAAGGCATCAATGTGTGGGGTCGTTTTTCTGTGAACCCTAATAAAGGAAACTGGCTATTTCGATTCACCCTCGCTGTTGTTTGGATAAACAAGCGATAGCGTGGACGGGAAGCTATTGCATAACACAATGAAAATAGTTTATTCGCATTATAACAAAGAATCTATCACACATATTGTGTCCGTATTCCGTTTCCACATATTTCCATCCAATCAGAAACAACGGAGTCATACATTTGAGGGAGTTTTATTTTTGTGTTTCCCCTTCCCCATTAGAAGATCAGCTTTGACCCCTATAGCATGTTGGTGACTATAACAATAACATTGGTTATTCTCAGTTTTCATTTGACCACAATTAAACTCAACTGTCTAGCAAGATATAAAGACATGTTCCGTTGGAAATAACCATTTTTGACAGCAACGATTAATCACTGTACATTCCCGCTAAATAACTATTTTGGTAGCGTGGATTACGTTGGCATTTTAACCTTCTAAACATTTCCTTTATTTTCTTCGACCTTCGAGATGAGAATCAATAAAAGACAACTTTGATGCTTTTTTATAATGTTTCCTAATCACAATACAATGAAAGAAAACTTTGTTTTAAAAGCAACTAAGGAAAAGAAACAACCCTAATGGTATCGTGCTGAAAAAATAGAAATAACTTTGCAGGACACACAATACATTTACTTCCTTATTAACAAAAGCTGTGATGAATATATTTGTATTAGTAGGCATGTTAAGATTGGGTCTTATGCATTGCCATTGAATTATATAGGTGTTATCAAAAATGGATATGTAACATAATCGGAAAGATGAAAGCTTCAAAACAAAGAGATTTACTATATAATTATATGACTTATATTTATTTTATTAGCTATTTATGGCTGAGCCAAACAATTTGCCTTGGTGAAAGGATAAATAATTAATAGAAATATATAAAGCTACAAATATCAAAGAAGACCTTTTAATGAAACGTTTAGTTTCCGTTTCGTTGACTGGAGAATATCCATAAGTATACTTTGTTCTGCGTGGAATTATTTCATATTGCAGGTGTTTTGCTGGCAAATTGTCCATCAGAATGTTGGCATAGAAAAACAAATACTTTTAATTATTACTATTGCATATTTTTCTTTACAGTAATACTGCATACCATAACTTAATGTACAGTTCAATTTCTTAGTATCAAATGTCATTAGTTAATTTATTGGTACCAACAAAAATAACAGTAGCAATACCTATATCCCTTATTAAAGTGGTGTCCTGGGTATGATACAAAATTGTATGTGATAACTTAACAGCATATACGACGTCATCAAATAGACATGTGAGCCTAATTAGCTCTTCGGCCGAAACGTATATACTGATATAACAATTTCTTGACAATTAAACATATGTGTGAATTGAAAAATCATCATCAAGACGATAACAGTACGGATTTCCTTGATTACCTATCTCACAATATTTCCTCGAGACGGCATCAAGTGTACATGGGTTAGGGTTAGTGACATACAGATCTGCATTTTTGCTGGTCAGTCAATATAGGTATGTCCATATGTCGGAATCCATAGGAGTACGTTGGTTATGAATTTTTCCTTATAGTGACAAGTATGATTTGTTCGCCTTACTTTATATATATATCATGATGGGAGGTAAGTGGTCAGATAGCTGTTGTTTTGTACGGTTTCCAAGATTTGTTCAAAACAGCCTGCAGCATACATGTCTTGTTCTCCCCATCCAAAATATAACAACACCCTGACGGTGGGCTTAGAATATACTGACTGTATACTCCGCAGAAGTGGTACCAATGGGGGCTATTATCCCTTCTGCGGAGTATACTATGATACGAAACTACATCTGATGATGAAGATCTAGTTCGGGGATATAAGTAGTAATTAATTGCCATTATTGCCAGGCCCACTCTGACCGGAAGTGTTCTGTTAAAAGTATCTGGATAGACCGCGTGCAAAACAACCGAAAAGCCTTTTAAGAAACATCTACTTATACACGTAAATATAAGAGTACACTGGACTTGGTTCCCTAAACTTAGGCATAAAATGACTCAAGACGAGTTCATACGCCATTAAAATCAATCAATCAATCGATCAATCAAATCTATAGGATTCGGAAGATTTATTTGATATTTCTGCCGAAACTTCTTAATGAATTGTATTTATTAAGGTTCTTTATCAACTATTGTTTTAATCATACATAAAAACACGAGCAGCGAATAATTAGATGAAAAAAAAACATACATAATTTGTCGGGTAAATTTTCCTTTTAATAATTAATGTTGGCGAAGAAAAAAAACAGTATTTAACTTAAACTAATTAGATTTTTCCCAATGAAATAAAAGACATCGATAAAACTAATTGGTCATTTCTTTAATTATTATTATTATCATTTACTCCTTTTGAGTTTTCACATCAGCATTAGTTGATGGTTTTTCACTGGAGTCTGAGTGACAGCAAAGTCTCATCAGGTCTCCAGGACTCATCTGAGTATTCTGTCAGATTGCAGCAGTGCAGTGTTCTGAATGGTATCAATCCTTCCTCTGATTTCCAAACTTTCCAAACCCTTCTCCAATCCTTTTGGGACCGTTCCAAGTGCACCAACTACAATTGGTATCACTTTCACTTTCATATTCCATAACTTTTTCAGTTCTCTGGGAAGGTCCTGATATTTGTCCATTTCTTTCATTTTTCTTTAGCTTCACCCCGTGATCTGCTGGAACTGCAAAATCTACCAGTTGACAAGTTCTTTCTTTTTTATTTATCAACACTAGGCCTGGTCTTCTTGCTGGGATAAGTTGATCCGTTTTTATTTCAAAGTCCCAGAGAATTTTGTGCGTTTCGTTCCCAAGAACAGATTCTGGTTTATGCATATACCATTTTATTGTATGGTCAAAATTTAATTTTTTGTATAATTTCCAGTGGATCACCTTCCCAACCGAGTCGTGTCTAGTTTTGTATTCTCGTTGTGCTAGTTTGCTACATTCGCATAGTACATGATTTACAGTCTCATCTCTATTACCGCAAAGTCTACATTTACTATTTTGTTGGGTTTTATCAATTTCGCTTTGATATAGTTTGTCCCTATGGCATTATTTTGTGCAGCAATTATTAGTGATTCAGTTTCTCTTTTGAGATTTCATTTTCTTAACCATGTCCAAGTATTTCCATGTGCAACCTCTTCGATTTGCCGTTTGAAGTGTCCATATAATTGTTTTTCTTCCCATGTTTGTTTCCTAGTCTTTGTTGTTTTTCTGTCACATCTACTATTGTTGGCTGCCATAAGTAATCTGTCTTTGCTCATTCTTGTGTAGTTTTCGAGTTGTTGGATTGTGATTTCTACGCAGTCCTCTATGTTGACAAGACCTCATCCTCCTTTCCTGACACACATAATCTATCTCTATCGTCTCTAGGGTGGAGAGCCTTGTGCATGGTCATTAACTTTCTCGTCCTTTGGTTAGTCTGTCTGAGTTCTTCTTTTGTCCATTTTAAGAATGGTCCTGAGTATCTTATAATGATAATAAAGGTATTGATTCCTTTGATTAGATTTCTGCTGTTAAGTTTGGTTTCTAGAAGTTTTCTAGTTCTCCTGAGATATTCTTTTTTTAACTTTTCCTTTTATTTCTGCTTGCTTGATTTTGTCAGCTTCTAAAATTCGTTATTATTATTATACCGTAGTCGGTGGTTCAATGGAGGCTGAGTGACAGCAAGTATCTTCAAGTTTCAGGTTATTATTATTATTATTATTATTATTATTAAATAATAAATTTAATTCTTTCTCTATTTATATTATTAATTTATCAGAGCATTCTCAGATTGTCATTTCTACGAGAGTGAGAAACAAGGATAATTGTAAACAATAATCAAAATTAGCATTCGGTCTGTTTTTAATAGATTAATAATTAATATTCTAAAAAAGAAATGTTATTGAAATGATGTGCGTGTATATATGTACGTATCTATTTGATCTATTTCATTATTGTATGCCACTGAATTAAGTGCATTAATAAGACATGTTGAAAAATAAACATTGAGTAATGTAAATGT
Organism: Doryteuthis pealeii; assembly: GCA_023376005.1. Lineage (NCBI taxonomy): Eukaryota > Metazoa > Mollusca > Cephalopoda > Myopsida > Loliginidae > Doryteuthis > Doryteuthis pealeii. Next base: position 69,572,118 of record CM042158.1, read on the forward strand.
TTATTTTGCCTTCATTAGTCAATGTATGCATTCGTGTACCCCCTCTCTCTCTCTCTCTCTCTCTCTCTCTCTCTCTCTCTCTCTCTTTCTTTCTTTCTTTCTCTCTCTGTCTCGCCATCTCTCTATTTCTCCCTTTCTCTCTATCTATCTATGTGTCTGTCTCATATATTGTTAGTAGCAGCAAAAAAGCCGCACATGAGGACCCCGATTGACCATCGCTTAATGTTATATGTTGGTCAGCCGTGAACATATTTTTGAATTCTACTTCAGTCGCGACACATTTTGACCATATCGATATACATAGATAATGCTCCAAAATATACAACAACACGTCAGGCATTATAACAAGGCGTAAAACATTTCGCCTACACAAAATGACTTTATTGTTGCAATATGATAGTACCAAACATTTTTGGTTCCACATGACATTAATCCACTCAGATATTTTTTTATAAGTGGTCTTATATCTTTTCTATTTTCATTATTTAATATCCCACACACCAATCTTTAACCAGGTGTACCAACATTGAGGTGACCATTAATCTTTGGCATTCACATCGACAGAAATGTATTTGTTATATTTGAATTCCTTTCGAGTATTTACATGATAAGAACCGTGAATTCAATTATATAATGTTTAACTAATTGATCGGATGACAAGTTCATGACACAATGCGATTAGAGAAGATTAAACAAGAAAAGAGAGACAAGGTGAGAAATCTACACCGACCTACAAATCTACACATCTATCAATGTAAACATTTTAAAAGGAATCTCCTACAATGTCTTTTTATCACGAAATCAATTTCCAACGGTATATAATTTGGAACGGTATTGGAAGCTGCGTAAAATCTTTCTGACATTCGCTATTTTTTAGCAACTAATACGAATGTGCTTGAGAAGAATTGTCCTTTGACATATCATCGATTTTTATTGACTTTCTAAATTCCAGGTTAATTGGCGTGGGCTGGATGTCGTATACTACCTTTCTCTTATATATATTATATTTTGTATTTATTAGTTGAGATATTGAAAGCTATCCTGAATAAACATTTTTTGCTTTTGCTTCTCGTAATAAAGACATTGTTCGTGATTATCTTGTCCCGAAAAAATAAGGTTCTCATTTTTCAATAATAAAGAGAGAGAAAGAGAGAGGGAGAGAGAGAGGGAGAGAGAGAGAGAGAGAGAGAGAGAAAGAAAGAGAAAGAGAGAGAGAAAGGGGTAGATGTGCCTATCGTGTTGTTCATATCAATCTATTTTTTAGCGAATGGAAAAATTTAAGTTGTGTAAACATCCTACTATAGTTGAATTACATAAGGTCTCATAAAAACGGAATAAACGTCGAAAACAAGTTTACCAATTCCCTAACATAAGGCAAACTATGTCACTGTTACCTTTTTAATCCAGGAAATTGCAAGATAATCAGGTTTCCAATTATAAAAAAACTATGTGAATCTGGTAATGCATTAAGGCCTATAAAGAAAAAACTGTTAATGTAAAGGGTTACTAAATGTGTTTTTCTTGCATCTTTATCTCTAAGATATATTCATAGACTGTTCCAAAGAGCGCACATTTAAGCTAATATGAATTTAGATTACCAAAGAATAACATTCATTTTTAGTTATTTTTTTATCGAAACCGTCGATCATTATATTTAAAGAATATAAACATTGACTTTTATTGATCTTAAATTTGTTTGACTTTTGAAAACGATAATAATAATAATATTAATAATAATAATAATAATAATAATAATAATAATAATAATAAAACATGGCGATTGTAGTTGATGAGATGACATAGATAAAAAAAACGGCAATCTACAACACTAATGACAATTTCTGTCTATCTGCGTATAACCAGTCGGCGCCTACAGCAGGGATCCGATCATGATGAAATATTGCACACATTTTAAGCTAATATTCAGAGTATTGGCTAATTGGATTTCAATAAAAATCCATAATGGAACCCCAGGGGACATCTTTATAATGTAGGATCTAAAAAAAAACGTTTCTCTTGGAGGGAGAATGGGAGCAAAAGTAGGTTGAAATCAAGTGACAGCGGGAGAATTTTAAGAACGTCACGAAAGCTAAATTAATTGTTTTCAAAAACACTCTTACGATATAAAATAAAATAATCATCTATAACAGTTTATAGTAAAAAATAATATTGTTTTTACTTTGCTGTTAATAGACGGGGAATATTTTAAGGAATAATTTTAAAAATTAAAATTAATTTTTAATGAAATAATATATATAGGCAATATTTAGGGTTATGCTATATTAAAATTACAAATATTTTTAAATAACATCACTTTCCTATCTTCCTTAATTTAATTATAAAACAAATTTTGATTTCTGATCAAATGGAACAATTTAAGCATGGAATTCTTTAAGCCTAAATATTTTAATAAAAGAGAAATTAATGTATTAAAATGGAAAAAAATCAAATAAAAGTATTTTTCAGAGTAGTAGTAGTAGTAGTAGTAGTAGTGTAGTAGTAGTAGTAGAGTAGGAGTAGTAGTAGTAGTAGAGTAGTAGTAGTAGTATAGAATAAAAAAAAAAAAAAATAGATTAATCAGTCGGCGGAATTATAGTAGACAAAAACTTTTTAATTCAATAATATTTTTAGAATATTTAACGTTAACACGGTCCTCTTCAGGAATAACAATTCTGATTTTTATCCAACTAATTATGGGGTTATCCTCGGTTATGTTGACAACAGTGGAAAGTCGGTAGGTTTTACTGAATTCCTTCTGTCATTCGATGGGCTTTAAAAACGGTGATATACCGTGCGCATGAAAAGTACCTGAATATGTTGACTCGGTTATAATTTCGTCAATAATTGCAAGGGCTTCCTCAATTGTTCTGTGTTTTTTCTTAAGCGCTGATGCTGTAAGTTTGCTATTGTTATACATAATTTTTATTGAATGAGTTCGATACTATTTCCAAGGCTTATTCTCTCAGAATTAAAAAGCCATATGGAAGAAGGACTTATGACTTAATCAACTATTGAGAGTTTCACACAAAATATTGATATACCATAAACACACATAGCAAGTATTGGTATAGAAAATCCAATATGGAACCCAGGTTTTCTAGCATTTCAAGCGCACTCTGGGAACTGCGACTAACTCTATCTCTCCCGGGTATGACAGGGTACTGCAGAATGTTGCGTAATATGTGTCTACAGAAAAAGAGCAGAACAACGAAACAGGATTAGGCTCGACAGGATGGAGATGTAGTAAATTCTCTGGGGCTTTGATATACAAACGGATCACACAATTCAGACCAAAATATCAGATCTTGTATTAATCAATAAGAAATAAAGAACTTGGCATCCCGTGAATTCAGACCTTCCAACAGAACAGAGACTGAAAATAAAGAGATACAAATACTTGGAGCTGAAAACTCCATGGAATATAAAGGTGACTGTGATCCAATTGTAGTTGGTGACCTTGAGGCGATTCCAAAAGGCCCGAAAAGGAGACTTGGGTATTGGAAAACAGAACAAGAATCGAGACCATCGAGACGACAGTATTGTTAATATCAGACTGACTAATAAGAAGATTCGTTGTGATCTGAGGAAACGTTGATGTCACTTTTGCAACAGTGAATATTTAGCTGGTAGATCGTGTGTAAAAAAAAAAAATGCATAGAGTGAACATAATCATATTAATAATCTAAAGAAGATAAGGACAATGAGGAAAAATCTAGACATCACATTGAAATTATGCGACATTAAATAAAATATATAAAATCTTGATACAAATCGTAAACGTTATCACGAGAGCAATGGAAAACTAGAGATTGGAAATAACAGTCGGAGGACAAACCCTAACAGAGGTAAAAACTCAAGAGACATCTTTCAGAGAGACTCATTATTGCCACTAGTATTTGTTATATTATTTATGTCATTAAATAATATAATTGGAAAATACGAAGGAGGCTAAACATTTACTGTGTCTCCAGAGGGTCCTTCAAAATGTTCTAAGCCTCACTCAGATATTTTATGACTGCTTAGTTTTCTGTTATGTCTATCTCTATATTCTCCACACACCTATCATCTTTGTATGAGCTACATCATCACAGAAATTGAGACAGAAATTTGAAATCGTTTTTCTAGTTTTGTAAGATGTGTCTCTTTTTCTGAGTGAGTTTCGTACATGAATAGTATTTAATTTTTTTTAAGAATGAGAAAAGCATTAGACATCCAGATACAATCCATATAAAATATGCAGCCAAATATAGAAATAATGTCGGAATTGAAAAACGTTCCAGCGTACCATGTAAAAAGGGAAAAGAGAAAAAACGGAAAGAATATAACTGATCAATCAGGAATGCATCAGAACATTTGGGAAAAAAAGAAAACTATAAGCACCTAAGAATATGACAGGTGGATATCATCAACGTAACAGTGAAGAAAGAAAAATTAAAAATGAATACCTTAAAAAACAAGAAAAAAATTACACATCTAATCACTCTCACTTGAAAGATACTCTTAATCTTTTTTTTTTTTCATATGTCTTTAATAAATAACCAAAAAGTTTTATAAATATCTACATAATATAAGCCTCCTTATTGGACACAGTGAAACAACTAAAGAGTTGTTTCATGGTGGTAAAAAGGTTAGTTACCGACAGTAATCAGCAGGAGAACATGTTAATGTAAGACTAATCATAAAATTAATAATAAAAATATCGAGCAAAAATTTAGATTTGCAAACATGAAAAAGTAGAAATGAAATGATCATCAATATTACTTTAATAGATATTTATTTAAAAATAATCCTGAATATTAAACGGTTTATATATTAGTATTATTGTTTAGTTGAGACGGAAAAATGAAAGAAATATTTTAGTAGATAACTCTCTTACATTACTAACATTAATTGTTAGATTGTTCCTCCCCAAAAGTGAAATCATTTAACGAGAATAACATGAATTCTATAAGACCTTACAAAAACATCAGACCGATTTGTATTACCGACACACACAAATACACATGTATATGTCTATTGGAATAGGAAGAGTGAAGGTAGGTATAAATTATCTAAATGTAGAAAATTTAAGATGATCTTTATGTGTTAGAAGTTGTATCTAAGAGATTTACATGATATTGACCTTAGTCTAAAATGCCTATAATATTCAAAGAACAGGGAGAAGGAAGACTTGCAATCATAACAACCTTAACGGAGCTCCAGCAATCAAAGTGCTGACACATTAATAAATTAAGAATTTTAGGACAAGTGGCATAGTAAATATTCATTTTGGTTTTTGTACCTTTAACATTAGTTCTGATCTTTTATTTAGTAATTATCTAGTAACTTGTAGAATACTAGAGTGTACTTCCTTCAAGGCACAACAGACAATTATTTCACCTGCTTCATATGTTAGGGGACATTCCAGTTTTATTTTCCTCTTTTCAAGTAAAACTTAAGATGGTATATTGTTTGTTTTGTTTTTTTTTTAGTTTCTATTTCAGAAGCTGAACGTGCGAATTTCACCTTTCTTTCTATTTGAGTTTCGTAACATTTATGTAAATTTTGTTCCTGGTCAAATATTGGATATTGTTTTCTAATCAGATGTCACCTAACGTGCAGTTCGAATCGAGTTCCCCATTATTGTATTCTGCCTTAAAACATTAATGTATACTATTACATATATTGTGAATGGTGCCCCATCATGGTGTAATGTATAGCAAGTTAGTCCACAGATACATTATTACTGAATATTGATTCCGATCTTCACTTGATGCAACATTGTATCACATCCTACGCGTGGAAAAATGGCTGGGTAAATAATTTCTCATCTCGTCAAGGTCTTTATTGTAGTAACTACAAATGATCCTCAAAGTTTTTTTTATTTAACAGTTTACTTAAAGCGCTGGACTTAACAAATGTTTATTGACAAGATCAAGGAATATCCTCCTTCATCTTTTTTCAGAAACTTCCTCTATGAAGAGACGTTGAATTATATTTTGCAGTTTTCGTGTGTTTTATTTATTAGAGATGGCACTAATACATTTTAGTCTTGCATGATGTCCACTGATTTATCATATTTATCTTTAGTTTTCTTAAAATAGAGGCTTTGCTTGACATTGTTATCAATTTATTATCAGTCAGTGATGGGGGTGATTGTAAAGTAAGTAAAGTCGACGGGGCGGCCTAAAGTCAGTATCAGCCATTCAGCGAGGGAGTCTATCCCCTTTTCAATAGCGCTAGACCAAGGAGATTGTATTTAGCATCTGAGGTGGAGCGCCACACCTACCATCAACTCCTTACTTTACCGCACAGATCCTGTGCTACTCATATGCTGAGTTGGCGAGGACCGGGATCGAACTAGGAACCATAACTGGTGCTAATGCATTTAAATGCATTGTTGGCCATGATATGGGGATTCTCTATATGTGAACATGTCTACAATCTCACAAAACCATGATCCCATTAATGGTTTACCTATATATGTACGTAAAATCTACTATTTTCCACGTTTTTCCCCTTATATTAAGATATAGGCTTGAACTTTTATATCATCCTTTCTCTCATCAATTTTAATTAATTGTTAACAAATATCTATAGCTTTATGTAACAGCTTCTCAGAGATCGAAAGGGTTGAACTCTCATATCAAATAGGACACACATAGTTTTCTCAATGTTTATGAACAATCAGTGATATCCGTTGTGTTTAAACATCAGTTGATGCTTATTGTCTACAGCAGTGATTCTCATTGAGTAGTGTACGTCCACAGGGAGGACAATTTGATATTTAAGAAGGGTAATTTAGAAAAACGAGAGCTGGGTCCTAATTTTCGATTTTGTATTTTTTTCTGTCTTTTGTCTATTTCCTTTTTATTTTCATAGATGGCCTTTTTTTGTAAGCTTCTTTGAACCAAGGTATTGGCGTTGTAAGCTTCTTCAGCTCAAACGAAGTTAACTTTTTAAATTATAATAATTATATTTTACCACATGGAGAAAATCAGGATTTTAGAAGTGATTAGAGGGGGCCGGGTTAGCTCAGTCGGTAGTGTGTTCCGCTGGAAACCGCAAGGTTCTTAGTTCGATACCGGTCCTCGCCAACTCAGCGTATGAGTAGCACAGGGATCTGTGCGGTAAAGTAAGGAGCTGATGGTAGGTGTGGCGCTCCACCTCAGATGCAAAAAAATCTCCTTGGTCTAGCGCTAGTGAAAAGTGGATAGACTCCCTCGTTGATTGGCTGATACCGACATTAGGCCGCCCCGACGATTTTTTAGATGGGACAGAGCAAAAAAGGTTGGGGTCCTCTTAATATACTGTGAATTACGGCATTAATTGACAACAATATTTTTTTGATTATCTAAGCGATTTGTTTTTTATGTCCTTTAATAATTTGCATAAATCTGAATTTTTGGTGAACTTCTCTTTGTTTAACTTTATACGATTAGCATCATTCAATTTATCAATGATGTTGTTAGCCACAAAGATTGTTTTGTATAACTAATACATTGTATTTTTGGTAACAGATTCATCATTGAAATTGATATGAATATTATGATTCTGACGTAAATATTAATGGTTTATTTATTTTTATTTATCTTTATTTGTTACCTGAAGTCTTACTTCAGTTTTGATGGGACCTGTTTATTTTTACAGATTTGAATTTTAGAATAATATCAAATCTTTTTCAATTCTTAATAATTTGTTGACGTGACATGTGCAGATTAATTAATTTATTCAATTGTGATCACTTTCATAATTTGACTTATTATTATTATTATTTGAGTTTTCACATCAGTGTTAGCTGATGGTCTTTCACTGGAGTCTGAGTGACAGCAAGTCTCATCAGGTCTCCAGGACTCTTCTGAGTATTCTGGCAGATTGCAGCAGTGCAGTGTTCTGAATGGTTTCAATCCTTCCTCTGATATCCAAACTTTCCAAACCCTTTTCTAATGCTTTTGGGACCGTTCCAAGTGCACCAACTACAATTGGTATAACTTTCACTTTCATATTCCATAACTTTTTCAGTTCTCTGGCAAGGTCCAGATTTGTCAATTTTTCATTTTCCTTTAACTTCACCCTGTGATCCGCTGGCACTGCAAAATCCACCAGTTGACAAGTTCTTTCTTTTTTGTTAATCAACACTAGGTCTGGTCTTCTTGCTGGGATAAGGTGATCCGTTTTAATTTCAAAGTCCCAGAGAATTTTGTGCGTTTCGTTCTCAAGAACAGATTCTGGTTTATGCATATACCATTTGTTGTGTGGTCAAAATTTAATTTCTTGCATAATTCCCAGTGGATCACCTTCCCACCCAGTCGTGTAGTTTTGTATTCTCGTTGTGCTAGTTTGCTACATTCGCAGAGTATATGGTTAACAGTCTCATCTCTATTACCGCAAAGTCTACATTTACTATTTGTTGGGTCTTATCAATTTTCGCTTTGATGTAGTTTGTCCTTATGGCATTATTTTGTGCAACAATTATAAGTGATTCTGTTTTCTTTTGAGGTTTCCCTTTCTTAACCATGTCCAAGTCTTTTGATGTGCAACCTCATCTATTTGTCGTTTGAAGCGTCCATATAATTGTTTTTCTTCCCATTTTTGTTTTCTAGTCTTTGTCGTTCTTCTGTTTGTCCATCTGCCGTTTCTACTATTGTTGGTCGCCATAAGTAATTTGTCTTTGCTCTTCCTTGTGTAATCTTCAAGTTGTTGGATTGTGTTTCTACGCATTCTCTATGTTGGCAAGACCTCTTCCCCTTCCTCTTGACACATACAATCTATCTCTATCATCTCTAGGGTGGAGAGCCTTGTGCATGGTCCTTAATTTTCTCGTCCTTTGGTCTATCTGTCTGAGTTCTTCTTTTGTCCATTTTAAGAATGGTCCTGAGTATCTTATAATGGGACAGCCCAGGTATTAATTCCTTTGATCAGATTTCTGCTGTTAAGTTTCGTTTCTAGAAGTTTCTAGTTCTCCTGAGATATTCCTTTTTTAACTTTTCCTTTCATTTCTGCTTGCATGATATTGTCCGCTTCCAAAATTCCTAAGTATTTGTAGCTTTCATTTTCATCAAGAGATTTTATATTTCCTGATTTGGTAGTTGTATTCCATTTAATATTTTCTTTCACCCCTTTTTATTACAAGCATAGCACATTTTTCGATTCCAAATTCCATCCCTATATCCTGGCTATATATCCTAATAGTTTGTACTAGGCTCTCCAATTCTTTTTCATTTTTTGCAAAAATTTTAATGTCATCCATGTACATAAGGTGGTTGATCTTTTCTTGTGAATTACTAAATTTGTATCCCCCGGTACATTTTTTTCAGTATATGGGTTTAGCGGTATCATTGCAATAATAAAGAGTAGTGGTGATAATGAGTCTCCTTGAAGATACCTCTTTGGTTTTTACTTCTGCCAGGATTGTTTTCCAGCTTTTAATTGAACTCGCCAGTTTTCCATGGCTTTTTTAATGAAGTTTATAATGTTGTTGGAAATTTTATACATTGTAGGCATTCTAAAATCCAGGTATGTGGGACCATGTCATAGGCTTTTCTGTAATCGATCCAGGCCATTGCAATATTTTTCCGTTTTTTTTGACTTCTTTAAGAATGTATTGGTCTATATAGAGTTAAGTCGTGGGTTCCTCTTTTTCCCTTGCGACATCCTTTCTGTTCTTCTGGGAGAAGTTTCCGCCAATTGAGTGAAAAGTATACTTCTTCTCTTACAACAGCAGTTAGAATTTTCCACATCATGGGTAGACAAGTTATTGTCTATAATTGCTGGGGACATTTCCTTTTGTGGGTTTTTCTGGATTAGTGTAGTTATTCCTTTTGTCATCCATTCGGTATTTCCGTTTCTTGTAGGCATCTGTTCAGTTGCTGGGCCATTCTTTTGTGGATAGTCGTAAATTTTTTGAACCAGAATCCATGTATGCCATCATGGCCTTGTGTTTTCCAATTTGCTACTTTCTTGAGTACTATTTAAGCGTAATTACATAACACTGGCAACAGTCCTTCCTCAATTTCCATCAGTCATTCTTAATATCACTTATCCACTTTTGACTGCTTATTATGTTCTTCCTCATCCATATATCACTCCAGAACTTTTCTGCTTCTGTTGCATTTGGTGTTCACTAATGTTTGTTTTTGCTCCATCAATTTGTTCATAAAATCTCTTTTCATTGTTTTGGAAGGTCCTTTTGTTTGTACTTTTATCTCTCTCGATATCTTTTGAGTCTTCCTTTATAGCGATATCTTTTGTTTTACTTATTTTATTATTTATTATTATTATTTTATTATTATTATTGTTGTTGTTGTTGTTGTTGTTGTTGTTGTTGTTAGTTTCTCTCACCAGCATCAGCTGATGGTATTTCTCTGGAATCTGAGTAACAACAATTCTCCAGGATTATACTGGCAGATTGCAACAGTGCAGAATTCTGGGTGGCCTCAATTTCTCCTATGATTTCCAGATTTTCCAGTCTTTTTTCCAAGCTTTTTGGGACCGTTTTTTGCAAGGTCCAGATATTTGTCCACCTTTTTGTTTTCCTTCATCTTTACCCTGTGATCTGCTGGAACTGCAAAATCCACCAGTTGACAAGTTCTTTTTTTTAATGAACACTGGATCTGGTCTCCATGCTGGGATGAGGTGATCCCTTTTTATCTCAAAGTCCCAGAGAATATTATGCGTTTCATTCTCAAGAACAGATTCTGGTTTATGCATGTACCATTTTGTTGTATGGTCAATTTTTTTTTTTGCATAATTCCCAGTCGTGCCTAGTTTAGTATTCCAAGTGTGCTAGTTTGCTACATTCGCTTAGTAGATGGTTGACAGTCTCATCTCTGTCAACGCATAGTCTATTATTATTATTATTATTATTATTATTATTATTATTATTATATTATTAATTTTTTCGTTTTCGATTTTCTTTGAATACGAGTCTCTTCATTCCCATCTGACGAACATAGTTCATGAAACTTTTATTTACAACTTATGAATAACTTTTAGCATTCAACCACACACACACGCACACACACATATATATATATATATATATATATATATATATATATATATATATATACTGACACGTGCAAGATAATATCGTATAAAGAAAATAGAATTTATCAACTTCTCCAGATTCGATCTAGATAAACATTGCAGTAAGTATTCTTTAAAAAATGTTTCTCCATTATGTTAGCGTTTTATAAAAAAAGATAAAGATGAAAATGATATAAAACAAAAAAAAATCCATTAGAAAAAAGTGTGTCATGAAAACCTCATATTTATAGGTGATTTCAAAAGTATGTAATTGATTGCTACGAAATATAGCAACGTTTAAACGAAGAAATGTTTTCTTGTTGAACTGTAGCATTGTTTTCTATATTATCACGATCACCAGTCGTTGCAAAATTGATAAATCACTCAAAACCCCAAAGACCTTACATTCAAGTTTCGTAAAGTGCACCGGTTCCCACTACCACACTGACGTCATGCATAGATTTGTGACCATTTAATCAACAGCTGCTTCTGTAAGAAAATGAATATCAACATGACTTGATTCGGCATTCGCTGACAATATCAGGGTTGATATTCCATAAAGGAAACCGATATAGGAAACAATCCTTAACAATAAGTTCTATTGCAAAAGTAATTGTTATATCAATTATTATAATATCTGGAATATTAGAACCTAATGATGAAATGACTGGTTGGTTTAAGTCACCTAAAGAGCGGCTGAATAAAACAAGTCGTTAGCTGAAACAGACATTTCAAAGATTCATATTGATAGAAATTGTTGAGAGAATGGTGGGCATTGAGCACCACAAAACTGTTACGATTTTAGTGGCCATCTTTTAGGCTTCAAGCAAGAGCACTTGTCCAGTGAAGATCCTTTGTGTTAAACAGAGCGCGATCCTCAGTAAAAAAAATCCTTTGGTTGTTCCTTCGTGTTGCTCATTCTTGCAGGTCCTTCGCCAATGATTGCAAATGGACGTCTCTCAGTAACAGCGATTAAGTAATTAACCAGCACCGTATTCGGTCTTATTTGGTTGAGGTTTAAACCACGTGACCTCGCTTAGTCTATGAATTTAAGTGGTGTATTGTAACATACCTTATATATCAAAATATTCCAACA
>CM042158.1:69589220-69624220 GCA_023376005.1 Doryteuthis pealeii
TGGTAATGATCATGAATTTTCAATTTGCTTTATATTGTCAGTTTCATTTATTTTGATTCTTTCTCTCTCTTTCCACCTTTTTTCAATTTTATTCTCCCTCCGTCTTATCCTCTATATCAGTCTCTCTATCTCTTTCTGTGTATAGCTGTATGTTTTTTTTTATATTTCAGTATTTTTTTTTCATTTGCTACTATATCTGGTAATGACTTTATTTAGTAAATAAGGATTCTCTCTTTATTTCCTTTCCATCTTTTCTTGTCGTCTTATTCCCACCCCTATTTTACTTTTTAACAGAAGGCAATGTTTTCTTTAATTCTCTATTTCTTTGGTCATTTATTCTCATCAGAGTATCCCCTTCACTATTTTTTAACGTCCTCATGGATACTTTTCATTTTTTTTAATTCCTTTTACTCCTTGTTATTTGTGCTAACTTTTCCTCGCATTTTCTTCTTTCTCACATTGGGTCTCGTTTCCACTCTTTCATCATTAATTCTAATACAGAAAACACATTATGTTTCATAGAAATATTTTCTAATACAAACTATCTAATTAGATTAAATAAGATGTAGCTTAGGAATCTAGGAATTGTTAATAATTCTCTTCTCATATATCTCAAGAATGTGTATTCTATACTTTATTTCAAAAAGTCTTAACCCGTCAGAAAAGTTATAAAACTGATTAATTCCGTTAGTTTCATTACGAATCGAAAAAAAAGAAAACGAAATATCATACAGAGTTTTATAAAATATTAAAAAATCAAATATGTAAACATTTATAAGCAGAATAAAATTATGCTCAAAATATATACATTTAATAATGGAATTCTGAATCGAAAGTTTTCGATGTTTGAGATGAAACAAAGAAAAAAGAAATTGCAGAGGAAATAGAACTACTGAATCGGAGAAATGAAAAAACTTGAGAAAGGGGGATTTACAAATATTTGGAATATTGGAAGGGGACAACAAACAGATATGAAAGAAAAAGTGAGAAAATAGTATGACAGAAAATAACGAAATTTTCTAGGAATCAAGCTCTGGGGGAGAAATCTCGTCAATTGAATACACACATGGACAGTTCCACTTGTAAAATACTAAGATACTCGAAATCCGACGGATTGACCAGAGGAAATGGAATTTATGACAATCCACAAGAGATAACACAGATAATAAGTAAACAGGAATATATCTCGCCAACACTGATGATTGTGCATATGCGACAATTTTTTAAAAATTGAAGATTACACTAAAAATAGAAAAAGGACTAATTGCCACAGCAAAATATTTAAAAAAAAAACAATTGCAACAGAATTGGACGAGTAAAAATACATCAAAATCTAGAAAACAGCAATGGGAAGAAAAGCAAGTATATGAATACTTTACGTAGCAAACTAGATTGCAAATGAGAAGACCTAGACGTAGCTAAGAAGGGGAAGTATCAACAGATAAACTAATCTTTCATAATTACAGCACAAGCCTGTGCCATAGAAACAAAGTGTATCAAATTAAAAATAGATAGGTCGTAACAGAAGAGCAAGAGTAAGATATGTGCAAACAAAGACAAAATGGTTAATCATGTAATAATCGAATGCAGCTAACTAGCACAGCGGCAGTTCTACATATGACTGAGTGGGAAAAGAGATACACTGGGAATTTAGAAAAAAATAGATTTTTATCCTTCTACCGCATGAAGTACATTTAAACCGGAATCCGTCCTAGAGAATGAGACGCACAGATTCTCTGGGATTTTGACATAGATGGATCAGATAATACCGGCCAAAAGATCAGAACCAGTATTAATTAAAAAGAACAATAATGAAAGTGAAATAAAACTAAGATAAACATATACTTGGACACTGCCAGAGAACGGAAAAACTATAGGACATGAGTGTAAAGGAAGTACCAATTATAGATGTCGCCCTTAAAATGGTCCTTATAAGTTTGGAAAAGAAATAAAAGAAAGATTCGAGTTATCCAAACAACCTCACTGTTAAGATCGGCTAGAATACTCAGGAGAGACGATGGTCCTCAGACCACCAGCTAACACCGATGTGAAAAATTATCAAGGAAAAAAAAAAAAAAAAAAAAAAAATAATAATAATAATAATAATAATAACCGAATGCAACAAACCAGCACAAAGAGAGTACAAGACTATGCACGACTGGGTCGATAAGGTGATACATCGAAAATTGTTAAAAAATTAAATTTTCACCATGCAACTAAAAGATATATGCACAATCCGGAATCTCTCCTGGAGAAGGAGACGCATGAGATTCTCTGGGACATTAAGTTACAGATTGATCACCTAGTACCAGCTACGAGATCAGACCATGTGTTGATTAACAACAAAAAGAGAATTTGCCATGTAGATTTTGTAATACCGGCTGATCACAGAGTGAAAATGAAAGAAAACAAAAAGATAGACACATCATTGGACCTTTCAAGAGAACTGAAATAGCTGTTGAACATGTAGGTAAATGTCGTAGCAATTTTAATTGGTGATCTTAGAAAATAATCTAGAGGTATTGGAAATCAGAGGAAAAATCGAGACCACTCAAACAAAAGCATTGTTAAGATCGGCTAGAATACACAGAATGGTATTGGAAACATATGGAGACTTGCTGTCACTCAGCTCCCATTAAAGGCCGACCAGTTAAGGTGGATATGAAAAACTGATAATAATAATAATAATGATAATAATAATAATGATAATAATAATAATAATAATAATAATAATATACGAAGAAATCTAAAAGAATATTGTAAATTAGAAGACATCACACCAGATTCACACAATCCTGCGACAGAAATATAATCAAATGATTAAGTAGCTATATAGTCTCCGTTGTAATGTACTCGGAATACTTCCTTAACTAGACTAGCGAGCTCAAAAAACGAGAAACCTTGTCGCTATGTATTAAACCCTACCCCCGAGAGATGATGTTTATTATATGTCAAAAGAGAATAAAAGAAGGCTCGCCAGGATTGTTGACAGTGTAAAGGCAGAATTCAAGGGAACTGAACTCTAAAAAGAGTCAAGCAAGTGTAATTAAAACATACAAAACTCCAGAAAACAAAACAAAATGACAAACAGAAAAAAGAGTTATTTAGATACAACAACTGAAAACAAAAATGTGAAGGGAAAAAGCTTCGTTGACACTTCAGACAACAAATGACATTAGGTAAGAAGTGATATTGACATGGTTATACAATGGAAAGTCTAGATTGAAACTAAATCATGTATATTTACATCCCAGAAGAACTTTTTAGGAACCAATCATATGCTAAAATATATAAAAATTTAGGGGATTAGCGAATGTAGGTTTTCTAAAGAGAAAGATAAAATAAATAACTACAAACTGAATGTTGAAAACTTGCAAAGAAAAGGTACATGAGTAGGCACGACTGGAAGAAGAAGACCCTTAACTGGAAAATCTGTAAACGATTTCATTTTGACCAAAAAAACCAATGATACATGGACGGAACAGAAGATGCCCTGGGCTTTTTAGTTAAAAACGTATCACGCAACTTCGTCCAGAAAATCGATCATGAGTTAGTTAACCAGAATAAAATAATCGTTCAGCTCATAGACATTGCCTTTTCCGCAAACTGCAGATAAAAGTATTGGGAAAAGAAACGTGGAGTTAAGCGAAGACCGAGCCAGAGATCTGAAAAGAAGGAAAATGAAAGAAAAAAGAACCTGCAGGTTATGGCGATACAATTAATAATCGGGACTTTTATGTAGACCTGGAGTAGCCTAGAAATATGATATCGAGTAATGGAAATGAGTGGAAGAGTTGAAACTGTCCAGGACTATTAAGATCAGCAAAAAATACCGAAATGATTCCTTGGGAACTGATGAGACTTGCTCCAATGAAGATCACAATAGGGAAATAATGATATGAATAAACATGATTTGCAACGAGGCCCGGAAAATGTACACGGATGTTACCAGCTAAACTATTATTATAGCACGCTTCTACTTTTCACTCTGTATCGTTCCTTTTTCTTGATTTTTTTTATCTAAATGTATTCTAATGAGTTAATTTGATCAAATGTAGTACTCGTTACATTCTTCTTATAGTGGTTGTTATAGCAACAACGTTATGTTTTATTCTTCATTTGAATGTACGTGTTATGTGAAACATAGTCTAGTGAATACAAGGTTTGTTAAAAATGTGTGTTGTTACCTGGCACCCGTGATTTCACTCCTTGCGTTTGGTTCAATGGAAAAACATACAAGTGAAGCGACAAGGATAAAATAAGAATATATTTATACCATATATGTTCCTATCATGAACAGCGGAATTATACAAATTGTACTTGTAGATCGCTACCTTTTCGATTCAATATACAGAGAAGGTTAGCGACAACATAAGATGTAAAGAAAGTCCAGCGTCTCTATGGCTTAAACGTTGAGATAACAAACACCAATATGCATTATCTAGTACATTAGTGTACGGTACTGATAAATCCTCATCCCTGAAAATAAGACAAAACGATCATTTGATTTAATACGCAAAATTAAATGTATAAATATTTACTATTTTATCTGTTTCCTTCTTGTGCTCTAACTATCCATGTATAATTTTGAATGTTAATGTTTCAAAATTAATATGCATATTTCCACATTTAGATTTAAATGTTTAGCTTATTTTTACTTGATATCAAGGCAACAACGTTGGGTATGTGTTTTCGTCATCATTTATTCTTTACCTCTCTATATTTCTCACCAAGTCACTCTCTCCCTCATATATATATATATATATATATATATATATATATATATATATATATATATATATATATATATATATATATATATATATCTTACGGTTTTCAAGTCAATGACACATCGGAGGAAGAAAAAGGCTAAAAAAAAAAAATGAGAGAAAAAATACTGACTCCGTTAAAAAGAAAATAAATCAGGGAAAAGACCCTGATAGCTCTTTTATAATTGTTGATGAACATTCTCCATGAAACCTTGGTAGTGAACTTCTGTTACATTCTTTGCAGTTTTTCTTGACGTAGATAATTCATCGAATATCTTTTTAATTCGATTCAAAGTAGAGAAGATGTGCTTCACAGATACAGTTAAAATTCTTTAAAAAAACGTCTAGTTATTTCCTTGTAAGACTTTTTCAAGATATCCAGCTTTATATAACAATTCTTTTATTACAGTTTTTTTATCTGCATTCATCTGATATCTATACAACTATTATTTAGATTTAAGAGACAAAAGATTAAAAGAGTTTTCATATGTACACTTCAGTAACTGTTGAGAAATTGGTTCCTATAGACACAAAACGATGTTGAATGCAGAATCGATAATAATGATCGTAATGAGACCAAATTTGGGAATCAAACCGTAATCTGATTAAGTATATTATCATATTTTTATATAATGTTTTAGGATGTTTTTCTTTCCCTCTTCAATCCTAGTTATTTGTTGTTTCTCAAATGATCCCAACACCTCTTCCAAACACCAGATGAAAATTAATGATAATATCCAATATCATTATAACTTCCAACAGAATATTAAATAATATATTTCACAATTGGCAAACCGATGGAAACAGATTTAAAAGAAAACACAAAGCACATTATTATTGGTAATAACGATACACCTGCAAGGTTATATGATTCTTCATCCTTCTCAGATCCAGGATCTCACCTTTTTTCAAGTACAGTGATAAGGGATTATTTCCAATCAAACACAGCTGTATCTAACCTTGATACATAATTCCAACGAGTAGCTGCCACCTTCGTAAGTTTTCTCATCGCAATTTCTGGATTCAGAACGTGTATTCTCTTTGTTGATTTACTAAAAAAAGGTTGAAAATCCATTCAAGGCCATGGAAATACTTTATAGCGGCTTATTCTTGTCACCGCTTGAAATAAAACTAAATTTATTCTCTAGGCAAAACAGTGTATGAATAAAGCAATGGGATATATTTCCATAACTCTTCACTGCAGGCCATGTCAACTCAACAACCATGCCAATTGCATCATCATAGGTCTATTTTCTATTCCTATTTTGCACAGGAATTTTAATCAATGTGAAATGCGTTTACATTATTCTATCTTAAGAGACAGATTTAAATAACAATGACCATTGATACACTGTGTTATCAAGTGAATAACGAAACAAAAATGACAACTGATATAAATCGGTTATGTCAGTGGCTTCACAAATCATTTCTGAAATAAATGTTGTATGGTTATCTTTTTTATTATTTCTTCAAGGATAACATGTTTTTTTTCAATCTCAAATTCAACTGACTTATAAACGAATTATATTGAGATTTCATTCATATAATATGGAAGACATCTTATATGTACTCCTCGGTGTATATAAGTTCGTCTTGTCATAAAATTATACAGTTCCCTGAACATTATATAAATTTCGTGAAATCCTCTTAACAGTCAATTCATACTTACTCGCACATCAATACATTCATCATATTTACCCAATTGTTGTGTAGCGGTTATCGTCCTAGGAAATGGACCCATCAAACGAGATCCAATCCTGTGATAATTTCGCATGGTACTAATACACTTAGAAAAGGCAAGAGTCCAACTATTCTCCTCTAAGCTACCGGTAAATAGTTGGTAAAAATGAACTCTTTAAACTCGGCGTGGCAAGCAGTCTAGTAGAAAAATCGGAATTCAAACCAGTTGTAATCTGCTTAAAAATTGAACTTGTGTCGCATCCTGCACGATGCTGGAGTGTTAGGTTATATACATATATTCTGCATAATCATCTCTGTTTAAAAAAAATTAGTGGTTTCATTAAGATCTCTAAATACTTACTCTGTTTTCGCTAAGTGACACCCTATATCAAGATAAAGTTTCATAATTTCTCTGCTCCTTTTAGCAATATGTTTATAATTGATTGCCGGGACGACTTATATGATCAATCGGTATATTAACTTTTGATTTACTAAACTGTTTTCATTTATTACTGAAGCAAACTGACCTTCTGATAATCTATGCTTATTTTATTGCTTCATGAATATTTGACAAATTATTTCATGTTAGAATTCAACACATTTTAGTCGTTTAAAAAAGATGACATGCTCAACATTAAAACCTTTGCACATTAGATCATCCAGCAATGTTCAAAGTACATTTATTTGCAACTTTTTAACATATATTATGTTTGGTTGTTAGTTTGCTGTTTTATTTCTAAGCACAGGTCCAGTTTTATAATTTTCTTGACTTCTTCTACAATAACATTCTTACTAAGGAAGGCACCAGATATATATAGGCATTATATGTGTTTATATTTGTTTTTGACTATATTAAATCACATACAATGCATGTACATTGATCTTTACTTTGCTTTTTCTTTCAGTTGGATGGATAATAATTCAAAATTGAAAAACGACAACAGACTTGAATATGGTATTTGCCAAAAGAAATATTGCTAATCAGAGAAATAAGGACCAACTTTAAATATGAAACTAAACATATAAATGAATTTAAATCTAAAAGTTATTAATTAAAAAAAAAATTGTTTAATTCAGGTGAATTTTCAGGCATGAATATGTTACACATTCGGTTTGCTGAAATATTGTCAATAAGCGAGATGTATGAATAATCTCAATTGCTACTTAAGTTAATAGCATAGATAATTAAAGATAATTAAAAGTAATTTAAGATAAAATTAGATGAATTATATTATCTCTGAAATGTCAACTGAATGTTTTCGTGTGTTTGTCTTTACAATTAACTTCTAAGTGTTACACCACAAACAAAATTTCACTGATTTGAAAAAGGTTTATATCATTCAATTATATTAATTTCTCATCGCATTATTAAATTATCTATGTTAATCTTATGATTCAGGACTAGCGATAAGTAATGAAACCAAAACATAATCTAAAAAAATAAAACTTATCTATTGCAGCAAATATCGAAATACACTTAGCATCAACCAGTTAGTAGCTATTTACCATATCAGTTCAGATTTTTACTGAAGGAAAGGTTGTCATGGATACGGGATTCTGCTTACATCTGGTTCGTTCCATATTTTGATACAAGTGGAATCTATGAAGATATTTTTGAAATATCTGTATCTACCTATCTGTCTATCCATCTATCTATGTGTCTATCCATCTATCTATCTATCTATCTATCTATCTATATATATATATATATATATATATATATATATATATATATATATATATATATATATATATATATATGGAGTAAAGTTTGTTTTTTAATTATGTTGTTCTTTCTTTTTGATTAATTATCATTTTGTGGATTAATGTATATTTTCTCGTACCCAGGTAATTTTGTATTCCATTTAGTATTTTGTTATATCAAACAGTTTATGGAACTATTTAAAACTTTTAATCACTGAAATTAATCTACTATCAAGATCAAATATCTAAATCCGTATCAGAATTAGTGTATATGTACAAAATATATTAATATTGTAATCTGTTGTGAATGTCCATCAAATGGATTTCAAATTTTGCGAGAAATTCTTAGTCTTTAAATATCTTACTGCAAATATCAAACAAGTCAAATCACTAAATGAAATACACATTTTCCTAATAAGGTTTGGAATATTTTTGTATTCAAAAGCTTCCTTATTCTAAAGTAAAGATACGCGATTAAGATATTTCGAGATATTATTTAAAGGATTGAATCGATGTCCATATTATTTAAAGGATTGGATCAAGGTCCATAAGAAAGATACAAAAGTAAGCCCCTATATTCTTTTATTGGGATATACTCATGAGAGCAGCTAAAAAAATGAAAATTCGATGGCTCGTATTAAAATCAAGAATATAGTCTTATTCAACTGTTCAATCCAAGTCTTGTGTGTTAATAAATATTCTCAAATGCATTAAAATATGATTTTTCTTTTCTTTCAGTAAACACATCGTTTCCTTTTGTTGTCCGCACCTATTTTTGTAAATTTGAAAGGTGTACAACAAGTGAAATGACAATTGATGCAATGTGCATTAATCAAAACAAAAACTAAAAATACAAAATATTTCTTACAATAGAAGAAAATTCAATCATTAAATTAATTTTTCAACTAGTTCTATAATCATTTTTTATCAATCATGCCTGTTGTAACGTGGATTCCAAGCGTGGATGTTTGGCAAAAGACAAAGTATTACAAGATATCTGCGAAATCCGAACCTTCCATTTGAGGAAATGGAACGATTTTTCTTAGAAATTGGACCAGGCGCCAACTTCACTAGTTTGTTTGTTTGTTTGTTTGTTTGTTTAATTATTTTCTTAGTGTAGGGGAGTGCGTATCTTGGCAGTATCATACCGAATGTTCTGAGAGACGAACCTATAAAAACCTAAAATTCCTACTCTGAAGCAGTGGTATTACCATTCTGTTGTTTATATAAATTGATGCTTCTTTAGTTGGTTTTGGGTTGGGTTTTTTTGTGGGGGGGATTTAACACTGAAAATTGATTTGTTATGAAATATTTGTTTACGTGAAAAACAACGAAATAATAAATGCAACACGAAAAGAAACTCTCACAAATAATCTGCATTTGCCCTTCTTTCTTGTAAACACAATATGTTCGGCCATTTTACATTTTAATGATGCATAATTAAATCCCAAAGATGTTGATGCGTTTGCGTAGTAATATATTTGGTTTTAGATGTTCTGCAATTCCAAATTATGAAACTCATTTTCTGTTAGACTGACATCAAAATATTGTTTTGTTTATAATATTTTCGTTAATAAAATTCACTGAATTACCTTGAGATTCTTTACTTGTGGCAGTTTGAATAATATGACCACATTATTTTAAATATTCATCCATAATTCACAAAACAACATGAGGATCGTGCTTGCTTTTAAATGCAAGGAATTTCAAAGCAGGATGAAACAAACAAATAATCTTCAAGAGAGAAATGGAATTTTAAATGACTTCATATAGTTAATGTCATCAATGCTGGTTGTCCGCATTGTTTTATGTTAAAAGTTGCAAAAGGATTTACATTTATTACTTACAAACAATTTATTATATTACAATGAAGAAAGTTTTTAGAAATGCACGTTTTCTTGAATGTAATTCAAAGATGAACGTTCGAAATACTGAGTCAAGTCACGTTTAAAACCCCAGTTTCTAGTAGATCATCGGAGTTAAACAGCAATGTGTCCAGTACTTACATAGGTAACGATATTTAAATAGGTGATACTGTAAGCAATTTATCGGTATACCATCAGTAGATAGAATTCGAAAAAATATACATTAGAAAAAAAATGTAGAAATTATTATTCATGTAAACTTTTGTTTAATTGTTGGATCATAAAATCATGGTTTATAATTTAAAACTGCATATCGATATAGACATAGGGAAAGAACAAGCTTGTCCTCACTCTGCAACGCAGCAATGGAACCACTCGACCACGGGAGTAAAAAACAATTAATACATTCTTACAGTATGATCATTTCCCTTTTCATTATTGTTCTGTCGGCCCAAACAAGCAAAATAGAGTTGAAATTGGAAATTCTTCCTCATGCAGCAAAGTCACTAGACAAACCGTCATCGAATTCATCATTTATTTTGACAAAATTCGATATTAGTCTTTCATTGATTGATTTAAATGTCATGTCAGCTTTTTTAGGTAGTTGCATCTTCAGTTTTTTGTGGGTTTTGCACACGGTCCTATCGAATACGAATGATTCATAAACACATTTATTTGATTAGCATTATCTGCGTTATTCGGACTATTGTCCTCGTCTTCATTGTTATCTGTACAACGTTTCGGCCGATGTGCCCTCCGGCCTTCTTCAGGTATTTCTTGTCGGACTCAGGAACCTACTCGGACTCGGGAACCTTCTTTTCGAACTCGGAAAACTTCTTGTCGTAATCGGAAACCTTCTTGTCGTAATCGGGAGCCATCACGGAGCTTTGAACCTAACCCTTTATTCAATCCACGGAGGTATCCTATTCTCATTCCTCTAACCATAGCTGGGGTAGAATAATGATTAACACAGCTTAACGCCTCTATCCCAGCTATGAGAACATGATACCCCCGTGGATTGAATAAAGGGTTAGGTTCAAAGTTCCGTGATGGCTCCCGATTACGACAAGAAGGTTTCCGATTACGACAAGAAGTTTCCCGAGTGCGAAAAGAAGGTTGCCTAATCCAACAAGAAATACATGAAGAAGGCCGGAGGGAACATCGACCGAAAAGTTGTGCAGATAACAATGACGATGAGGACAATAGTCCGAATAACGTAGATAATACTAAGCATCAAGCCTCATCTCAAACATTCCGAGAAATAACATTTATTTGACCAATAAATGGGCGCCAAACAGGTTGTAGCACTCTGTGTCATGGTGGACCTGAGAGTAATATCACTAAAGGAGTAATACGAAATACTCGAGAAGGTTCATTCTCAGATGCAACTCGCATCTTTTGGGAGAGGAGTTTACACCTAAGCAGGATATACAGTCAGCGCATGCAGAGGAAGTCCACTCTCCTATGAGTATTGCACTGAAATTAGCCTCATTTTAGAAACAAAATCATAATGTTTCCCTCATGGAAAATATTTAAAGGATTAAAAATTAAGGTATTATCTAACAATATATGATTTGTAAAAAAATACTGAGAGATTTTTACACGCTCCTAATATAATGCATTTTAGGAATGTATTAATAAAAGCAATTTAGTCCCCGGTGAAAATTGCAAATCACTACCTTTTAACAGAGAAGACAGAGAAAGAAATGACTTAAAAAAGCAAAAATATCGCTTTTTAATTGCGAACTCATTGAGTGAATGAGCTAATCATTGAATGGCGGGGTTTAGATCGATGTGAAGCAATGTAGCTATTGCCCAAGTGTTAATAGCACGAATTCTAACGTTCCTCTTCAGGATCAGGTAGTGAACAGATCTCTGCAATCTGCAATTCACTTTTCCTTTTCTATTTATTACTTTTATTCTCTTTGTTTATCTTACTATGTTTGTTTGTACATGTTTTTTTCGTTTGTTTAATTAAATAAGCGTGTATTCGCACATGCACACAACTTAGGTCGATGCCCGTGAAATAAATTAGTTTCTGGTACGCGTCTAAAAACAAAACACAAAAAAAAATAAATTAGAAAAGAAAATCCGAAATTATTTTTTATTTCCTTTCTTTTTAATTTCTATTCCCTTTTTTCCCTATTGACAGTTTGTTGTATTCATTGAAAAAGGTTGGAGAGTGAATATAAGAGACGACAAAGAAGAAAGAATCAAGAAAGCCATTCCAAAGAGACTACAAATAGAATCTTGAAATTGCCAGTAATAAAACCGTTAACCAATCCCCAAAAGATCGATTGAAGCCTGAATACATTTTATTTTATTTTTCGATTCTCCATCTCTCTATATCGATCTTAGAGGCCATTTAATGGCAGTCAACTTCCCCTGTTGCTAACCTGAAAGATTGAAAGATGAAAGGAACCGCCTCTTTGTATTTTAGACTCGTAAGCCTTCATAATCACACAGCCATAATCGAAAGCAAAGTGACACAAATACACGCCTTTAAGGATGTATGTGTTTAAACTATGTCATTTTTATACAGATGCTTTTATTCGTAGACGTCAATGAGAATCGTGTTTTAATTATCTCTATAACGCCGTGTGTACATTAATTCAATTAATGAGACACATTCTCTTATATTCCTGAAAATCTATCAACATTAGAAAATCCCACTTCCGTTCACACATATTTACTTGATTCATTCAATTTTACAATCGGGCCATCTTTTCAGAAGATTGCATATAGATGACGAAGATAGTGGAACACGTTTGCTTTAGATGATGCTGTTCATTCACTATTTTAATACGAAATAATAAATGGATGTGATAAAATCTATGCAAAATTACAACCCCCTCATACACACATAGATAAATGTTTTGATTTAGGTCGATATTTAGCTTGCTATCTTCTCAGACCCATTGGCAATGCTATTTAGTTTCATCCTCATTTGTTATCCCAATACTGCGATCAAGATTCAGACTAAGATAGATGTATTAATGTGTAATATATCCAGCTATTTCTGGTAAGTGCAAGGGGGCGTTTTAGCTAAATTGGTAGAACATTCCATTAAGAATCGCAAGGTTCCGGGTTTAATTTCGGTCCTCACCAACTCAGCACAAAAGTAGCTCAACTTGAGTAATCTGATATGTGTGGTAAAGCGGCTAGCTGAGGGTAGAATGGCACCCCACCTCAATAAAACAACCCCCTTGGTCAAGTCCTACCGAAAAGGGGATTTACTCACTCGCTGAGTGGCTGATACTAACAATAAGCTACACCATCGACTTTACTTACTATCGTTAACTATTCCTCTAAAGCGTCAAATTAAACTAAGAATAGTATGTATTTACCTAATCCTTGCAATAAGGGCAGGATATGACACAAGGTTAATTTTAAGCGGAGTAAAGATTGATGGAATTCAGAGTTTCCCTTCACCTAGTGTTTTTCCTAGCCAGGGCTAGGGAACTCTTTTTGCGCTGTTATTTACCCATAGATAGGGCAATTGAGGTGGATCCATGTCATTCCAAAGGGCTTTAACGCGAAAGAAATTCTAACAGCTTCGTCCAGGATTTGAACACCGATTCGATTTCCATAACGATAATGTTGAGCACCTCATTAGTATAGTAAATTAATATTAATATCTACAAATATTGTTGGTCTTCTATCGACGCCCTAAATGTTTTATGCAGTTCTAAGAATTATAGTACAGATAGTAACTGGACTTGGATTTCACTTATAAAATAAACGACGATGTTCTCACCAATTAATTATCTAGAAATCACGTAATTTGCCACTGAAGTGTCCCCCCCCCCATGTACCGGACCCAGTATATGTTATACTTCGATTCCTGGGTTGCCCTTGCAAGGGCGACAGCCCCTACTTAACTGCACAATAGCAAATTCAGATAGTGTGGGTTGCTAGTACCATAACACCAAGACCGATCAAAAAGTTATCTTGTCGACTTGACAATTCTTTGGACATTTTGTCAACAACAAACATGAACAATGTCCCTTTTTCTTTGTCTAGTAACTGATACAAACATACATTTGCTTGGCCTACTGGACCAGTTCTATGGTATTGACCGCTACATTGCGTAATGGGGAACACCAATTTTTAGGAGAGACATCGATTTTCGATTTTTCTAGTATGTATTTTCTAGTAGTGACATCTCCTTAAAGGCATTTATATTCCTATATTTTATATCTCACTCAACAAGAATAGCAAGTGGATCTCCAACAAATCATATTACGTCCTTCAAAGATTCCCATTGTTATGTTAAAGAGAACCTTAATACCCTTTTCCATTCAAACGTTTTATCTATGGAACAATAATGTTAATTTGTTCCTTAGATATGGTAGTGTAATCTCTTCCAATATTTAAAGACGCTGTCTGGAATGTCTTCTCCTATAGAAGGGTAAGTCTTTCATATCGAACAAATATTCATTTTCCCTTATCGCCTATGACATTAAACTAGTCAATAGGTAGCTCGATGATTTTCTTTTGGTTTATTTGTAATGTTTAGCGAATAAGTTTGCATATCACTTTAGTTGACTTATTGCTAATCCACTCCATCTGATTTTTGTAGGATTTAGTAACCTGCAAGATGGTTTAGTTTTGAAATCTCGCTTCTGGATATCGATGTTCCAAGCTTAATTCATTTGGCATATTTTGGGGTTTTGAAATTAATTTTTTCTCGTCATCATTTGACGTATTTTCATTGGGAATTTAAAAATGAGAGAAAATATACATTTACCAATTTTTATTTTTAGAATCTATACTTAGAGTATATTTGTTTGAAAATTGCATTATCAGCTACTAAGCGCCGTTGACGTCATGTCTATGCTACCCTTCAAATTATAATGTCTCTAACGCACGAGGTTGTCATGTAAACTATAAAGCCTAAATAGTTCCTTTATTTAATTGTTTGCTTCAAATCCTAAGTCTCCTAAGAGAGAGAACCGACAAAGCAAAATCAACGTCTCAGTTTATCGAAAGTCAACAACAGCAATGTCTTCTTCATGTTCTTGAAAATGACTAGTAAATGCTATATATATATATATATATATATATATATATATATATATATATATGTGTGTGTGTGTGTGTGTGTGTACTATATATATATAATAATATATATATATATATATATTCTGCTTGAAGGCAATTATAATGCATGTATCGTATAAAATTCGATAATTATAGAAAATAATCTTGACAAGTGAATCCCGCAAAGGATGGCTCGCTATGCAGAACACCGTACAGACTGTTTCGACTTTATTAAGTCTCTTCAGCGATGTATACTAACGACTCCGCTCCGACAGGAATCGAAACCGGGACTTCACAGGCATAGTCAGAGACCATATCCGTTCGGCCGCCGGTACATAGCGAACAATCCCTGCGAAATTAACCTTGTCAATGAAACTACTACACACCTCTACCATAGTAGGTAAGTGGACGTTTATTGTGTAGTAAACAAACTCGGCCGTAAGCTCTTCGGCGAAGTGAATAAGATTTTTGGGTGGTTAATTTCGCAGGGATTGTTCGCTATGTACCGGCGGCCGAACGGATATGGTCTCTGACTATGCATGTGAAGATTATTTTCTATAATTATCGAATTTTATATGATACATGCATTATAATTGCCTTCAAGCAGAAATATAAATAGTAATTTATTCAACAATGCTTCTATAAAAAACAAACAAACATCCAAAAATCTTATATATATATATATATATATATATATATATATATATATATATATGTATACACCCATATATATGTACATATATATATGTATACATAATATAATAATTCATATATTTTTTGTCTACATATTTTGGTTTCCATCCTTTCAAGCCATCAAATAAATGAGCCAATTTCAGGCGGAAATTGGCTAATGAATTTGCCATAACTAAATATCTTGCCTGGTACTTATGTTCCTATCACGGTCATTCAACGAGATATATGTATATTGTAAAAATAATACCATTTATTGGCATACAATTTATATTGGTGTGATGTATAGATAACACAACAATAGTAGAACATCTAAATAGCAAAAAATGATTAATCGATTCTCGAAGCTCTAATTATTAAATGTAAAAATTTCAACATTAATAGAATTAATTTCGAATTATGTAATGTATTAAATGCCTTTAGCAAATGTTATTTATAGAACCACATTTAATAAACAAACGCTGCTACAGATTACATATTACTAAAAGTCAGATACACTGTTCCCTGAGAGACAGCATCAGTTAAGGAAAAGATAAATAATATAAAAAGTCAACCCTACATAGTAAAGGATAATTAGTCCCAATGTGCAACATCTTTAGAAAACGTACATAGAACTAATTGAAATGTACAAAAAGAACACATAGAACACAGTCAAGGCCAAATAAGGAAAGTAAGAAATTTAGTAGAAGATAGAGAAAGGAATTTAGCATGGCAAACGGTGAATAAAACAAGACGTAGGAAAAGCATCCCTAGATCAAAGCTAAAAGCAGCAAAACCGGAAGATAGCACCGTGAAGTTAAAAGACAACTAAAAGAAACTGCAAGGACAATCCCTTAAAATCATAGAACATAATACCCAGAAAATCACTGAATGTCATTCTACTTAATCGCATCTAACTTGAAATAAAGAAATTCCTTAGGGAAAATCAAAAAAGAGTTTCATAAAAATCGATCAACTATTTCCCAGATCTTAACTATCCGTTCAATCGTCGAAAGGATCCGAGAACTAAAATCTCAAAGCAACAATACGTGACGAAGAATTATCACTTAAGAGGAACCTAGTAATATTAAGTATTAAATAGTGATATTATATTAGTCAATGGGTAGATAGTAATATTAATTTAGTAAATGTTAAGTATATTCATTCGTCTTTCCCTTATATGAAGTTTATAACGAACTATAACCATTCTAGCTATTCATTTAGTTGGACTTGAAAATGAAAATAAGATTCAGTGACTTATGATCATATTTTATAGACAACATCTATGGATGAACGGACATGTGCAATATCTGTTGTAAGAGGTTCTACTTTAAAAGTTTGGGAATTTTCCCATGAGAAATAATAAGCTATCCACTAATTTATAGCATATCTTCTGGAGTCATATTCCTGATGTTTCCTTTAATTCTATAGGTGCATCTTTATCTACTATGTTCATAAATATGTAAATAAATGGAAAACTTACTCATGAACTTGCTGATTGATTGAGTGATTCTATAATTATTTATCTTAACGGTATGTCAACCAATCTTGAGGTCGGGGAATTTTCATTACATGTTTATTTCAGAGGATTCATTACACTCGGTCTTATCGAATATGAATCCTTTTAAAAATAGACCTATTTGATCCATTACTAAGACTCTAATAAGTACCACCACAATCAATGTGGGCCTAAGAGTAATATCAATGAAGGGATTCTTACAATTCCCCAGAAACCACGTCATCAGGTGCAGTATGTATCATAGCCACGACTTAAAATATTGGCGCAGACAATGTTACGAAAATATATGTAGTTGCCTTTGGTACGAATCAATGTATATCAGTTCAATGTAAGAAATGGTGAAATTCAACGATGATGGAAAGAAATGCACAAAATAAACTTCTCTATTGACATGAACATGTTGTATTTTTAATCTGATGATCAAAGAAAACATTTTTCATTTCGTTTTTTACGACTGTTTATTTAAGATCACAATTTTTATTTTAGTTGGCACCATCTTTGTTGATGATGTTTTATATTTTTAACGAATTTTATTTTAGTTGGCACCATCTTTGTTGATGATGATTGTTTTATATTTTTAACGAATTTTATTTTAGTTGGCACCATCTTGTTGATGATGTTTTATATTTTTAACGAATTTATTTTAGTTGGCACCATCTTTGTTGATGATGTTTTATATTTTAACGAATTTTATTTTAGTTGGCACCATCTTTGTTGATGATGTTTTATATTTTTAACGAATTTTATTTTAGTTGGCACCATCTTTGTTGATGATGTTTTATATTTTTAACGAATTTTATTTTAGTTGGCACCATCTTTGTTGATGATGTTTTATATTTTTTAACGAATTTTATTTTAGTTGGCACCATCTTTGTTGATGATGTTTTATATTTTAACGAATTTTATTTTAGTTGGCACCATCTTTGTTGATGATGTTTATATTTTTAACAAATTTTCATCTTAGATTCAGTTGATCATTTATTTTTAAAAATCTTTGGTTGAATATTTTCAGTTTTATTTTGTGTTAACTGTCATCTATCAAAATACGTATTTTTACCATTTAATACATTTGTTAAAATTTATCTATCCGCCTCAATTATTCCCCTGTTTCATATTTTCTTATGTTTCCTATTTTCTTTCTTTGTCAAAATTAAAGTGTCACATTTGTTCCTTTGACATTGTTTTTAGAAATATTTGAAATATGATATATTTAAGCCTTCACATTCTCAATAATATTCCCTTTACTGTTTTAAATCTTTTACGCGCTTAAAAGCCTTCTTCGATGACCATTAAGCTCGTAAAGCCTTGGTGATATTATCTATAGGGCTTACTCCATATATATCAAGGCTGCCGTCGTTTAGAAGGTCTTTATGTAAATATTGATTAACATTTCTATTTTCAATGGGTCTGGTAGGTTATCACTTAGGTTATCATGTTGATCTCACAGGAGAATCGGTCGACTGAAATCCTTTCAAAAGACTCGAGTAAAGAGAATTTTACAATCAGGATGAAAAAGAAGAATGAGAAGTAATAAAAATGGAAGAATAAATCCGAAAGAGCATATCCTTAAGGAAAGTGAAGAAGAAATAATGTTCAGGGCCGAGTGATATATACGGATATATATATATATATATATATATATATATATATATATATATACCAAAGAAAAGGTTTAGATAGCGGTCATATTAACAGTTATGGATGTATTTCATTATTAATCGGCTTCATCAGAGTGTATTTCTCAAAAAGGTCTCTTGAGAAACACAGTCTGCTGAAGCTGTTTGATATCAGTGGAAATAATTTTATAACAATTAATATGGCTGATATTTAAGCATTTTCTTTGCTAAATGTATTCCTCTGTATATAGTTCGCCAATTATTGTGCATTGAGTATTTCACTATTCCGATATTAATACAGGCCTTGCTTAAAATTATTCCCAATATCAACTTACCTGGTTATGAACATTCATAAAAGTTCACTTAATAAGTCCCGGGCCTAACTAATAAAACAACAAATTTAGGCAAAAGTGTACTTTATTCATCAACATAGTCTCCTTCTAGGGTGATTCCAACGCTTCTCAAACAAATTGATACCTTTTTTTGTAGAACGATTTTTCTTTGGCCTCAAAATATGGCCCAGTTTCCGATATCACATCTTCATTGGAGTCAAATCACTTTCACTGGAGCATTCCTTTCAGACGTGCCAACAGTCAGTCGTCGCGAGAATAGAGTGTGTGTGTGGAAGCAATTCAAAGTACAATTCATGTAGTTTTGCCATCCATACGATCGCATTGTCTGGGTCAAAGATCACTTTTTCCATCATTTGCGGCCGTTTTAGGCGATGTCATGCTTCAAATTAATCAATAATGCTATATAATATTTGCTATTGATGGTCCTTCCTTTCTCAATGTAATCAATGAACAAAATACATTGTGCATCCCAAAATACGGAGGCCAAAACCTTGCCTGCTGATGTTTGCGTTTTTGGTCGCTTTGGAGAGATTTCACCTGCTGCTGTCCACTCAGTTGACAGCAGATTTGACTCTGAAATGAAGTGTTGGATCCATGTTTCATCTATTGTCACATATTTACGCAAAAAACAGTTGCAAACAACACTCGGAATCGTCGAGGCGTTGTTGTTTCTGATCGTTTCGACTATGAGCAAATGCGGCATCCCACTTTCTCATTGACAAATGTTCCTGCAAAATAGTGAATACACTGCCTTCTTATATCTTCAACTCCTCTGATATTTCACGCAACTTCCATTTACGATCAGCCAAAACTATTTTGAAGAGTTTTTTGGTGTTTTCCGGGACAACTGGGTGACCTGAGCGTTCAGCATCATTTTCGTCGCTTAAAGTCAGCATCTCACGTCTTAACCGTTGTTTCCGACGGAGCCAAGTTCGAATACCACTTCATTGTTTTGCTTGATCAATATTTTCCCATCAGAAAGCAAAGCTTTATCAATACCCGAAATTCAGATTTTTCCATTGTTTTGAAAATGTGCAACAGTAGCTTCACTTAAATAACTGTACTTTGTAAACTAATAATCCGATTGGGCTCAAATTATGACACGTGATATTTGAAGGTTAATCCTTTATAAAAAGCCTACGGATATGTTTATTAGTGACGCCATCTAGATGTCAGGCCTGGTACTTATTGAGGGATGTGTCATAAATATATATATGTGCGCGCGTGTGTGTATGTGTGAGAGTTTGTATGTGTGTGTTATAAGAATGTAATTATCATTTGTAAATTATCTTAAATTGCAACATTTTCTCAGAAATATTGCTAAATATATATATCATTCTTTAGGCGTTAATAAATATAGTATAATCATAACAATAACATTTTTGACCTTCATGACGCAATTTAATATCTTTACTCTTTTTTCTCAAACATACAACGTCATTTGATTTATTTATTGAACTGTTTTCACAATTCCCGCTTTATTCTTTATTATTTCCTTTTTTGTTTATAAACATTCATGTTTTATTTATCTGTTTCCTTTTGCCTTATCGTATTTAGCTTCTAATTTTCACCATATTGTACTTTTTGTTATACAATGTTAAATTCGCTTGTTCACACGATTGTTTCAAACCCAAAAGAAGTTATTATTGATGTATTATTATATACAAATTAATCTCCTTTCTTTTAGAGATAATAGCTTTTTCTCTCAAATCGTTATTTCTAAGAGAAATAATTTAAAATTTAAGTACAAGATTGGCTATTATTATTATTTCTAGTAGTAGTAGTAGTTGTACTACTACTACTACTACTACTAATAATAATAATAATAATAATAATAATAATATTATTATTATTATTATTATTATTATTCTAGAAGAAGAAGAAGAAGAAGAAGAAGAAGAAGAAGAAGAAGAAGAAGAAGAAGAAGAAGAAGAAGAATTCTCACACGGAGTTCGAGGTTCAGCTAGTACCCTTATTTATCCAGAATTATTATCTGTATTCTAATCGATCTCAATAGTTCTGTTGTGTTTCTCTGGTTCCAATATGTCCATAAATCTCCAGACTACAAAGTCTCTTTTCCAGGTTCTTCATGATAATCCAACCATGTCTTCATCATGATCTAGTGTTTTGTTTTTTGGTGTGTTTTTTGTTCTCACTCTGGCTAAATCGGAATATCACTTTCCTTTCTTTGAACTCATGTTGTTTTTTTAATCTTTTATAGTATTTTCTTGTTAATTCACACAGTTTCCAGTTTCTGGTTGGGTTAGGTGGTCCGTTTTAATACCAAAAATGTAGGTGTCTTATTTTTGTCTTGTTTTTTTCTTTTTATCGTCAAATTTTAGTGATTTGCACACTTAACTCCGGTTCGATATTTTTGTGTTATTTCACAAAAAAAAATAAATGGATCTCTCACACAAACACACACACGGCACGGAAATGTACGAGCACTCATATACACTACGTTTCGAATTATTAACGAGAAGATACTTTACCATCATAAACTAAAACTACTGGTTGGAATTTAACGAAATTATCACGAATGATGACAGCATGTATATACACTTACTCTTGCGAGGAGTTAAAAAAATGGAACATCAGTTATTGTCATTTACCTAATTTACTTGAATTATTATTGAGACAACTTATTAGCGAGGTGAAATAAAAAAAATCCTGTAAAAAAGAAAATAATACTTTAATTGCTTCATTCACATATTATTAGGAATACCTTCTGTAACTATGATGAAATTAAATCGAGTTCAAAAATTATAGTAGATTTGGTTAATATGAGATATGTGATTCCTTTTAAACAAATGACTTGGAAAAGACCCTCGTCCATCGAACGTGTCAATTTCTGGATTTCCTCTGATGTAATTTCACCTGATACGTTTACTATTTCCTCTGACAAGTCACCCCTAATTCTAAATTCGCGCCCATTCTCAAAGAAACGTTGTATCAAATGCTTCATAAGTTTTTAATTGGGTTTAAGTCTGGAGAACTGGTCGGCCATTTATTTCGGATAATCTTAATGTAGATTTGCCTTTGAAAAGTTCAGATGCTATATTTTTTCTTAAGGTGTCGTCATATTTGCGACCAATAATTGCACGATTATAATGAAAATCATCTATAGGCTGGAACACTTCTATATCGTGTTAATATTCCAAATGGAAACCATTTATTTCTTGTTGTGCAGAACAATATATTTTCATTGTACAGGACCGGTTTATTATATTCATTTATTTTATTATAAGCGTAGTCATTA
Source organism: Doryteuthis pealeii (assembly GCA_023376005.1). Classification (NCBI taxonomy): domain Eukaryota; kingdom Metazoa; phylum Mollusca; class Cephalopoda; order Myopsida; family Loliginidae; genus Doryteuthis; species Doryteuthis pealeii. The sequence goes on from CM042158.1 coordinate 69,611,698, forward strand.
GAACATCGAACTAGGAATCACAAGATTCCTTGTTCGATACCGGCCTTCTCCAACTCAGCGTGTGAGTAGCGCAGGGAACCCTACGTAAAGTGATGATGTTGATGGTAGGTGTGGCGCTCCACCTCAGATGATAAAATAATCCCCTTGGTCTAGAGCTAATAAAAAGGGAATAGACTCCTTCGCTGTCTGGCTGATACCGATTTGAAGCCACCCTAACTATTTACTTTTACATAATTTATACAGCCTACGCAAATTTTCTATGATACAGAGAAATTCCGACTGAAGGAAATGAAAAAAATGTCACCTCGTTTATAATTTGAAACGCAGTGTATAATCCTGTGCGTGGGTTTTGTTCGTGTAGAATTTCTTTATAGCTGAATCATTTGCTAAGTTTTCAACTGTTGGGCAGACAGGAAAGCTCAGCATCTAGGTACATTGTCGCAGTTTCTTTTTACTCCATTGTAAGTTTTTGAACGACCCTTGTACATAATGAACTTAAACCTATTTTGGATCTATCGTTGCTGCTATTGTTTGATGCATTCGACCGTCTCTGGCTTAAAAATACTTTGAATATTTGCCTCTGCTATTTTTATTCTTTTGATCATAAATTTACTTCTTTTTTTTTCACCATTTCTTTCTTATGCTTTTGACGCTGTCACTTCTCGAATTGTTTCTATTCATCATTGCTTTAATATTTATTCTGCTTTTATAGACTAATCTTCAAACAATCTTCTTGTTTCGTCCTTGTTAATTTCTTTTGTATTCAACTTCCCCTGTTACTTGCTATTAACTTACATTTTTGGGCCCTAATTACTTTTCTGTTAGTCTTTATGTTATTTTGCCCTGTTTTTTATAGAATGATTTTGTCCCACAAAATCTCACTTCTCTTCTTATACATACCTTTATTTTTTTATAGATTTTTGTTAGTCTATATATATTTTTAGTCTTTTCATTTTCTCCCATATTTCTTCTTTCATTTTTTATCTATCGTCATTAAAGTTTTACAAATAATCTTTTTCCCTAGTTATTTTCTTGACTAGTTTTTAGTTGTTTCTTTGTGATAGTAACAATTGATGGTATTTTTTATTTCCTTTTCTTCATCTCAGTATTGAGTTTCCGTCAGAATTTTCAGTATTTATTTCTGAAATTTTATATATCTCATTATTGTTTTATTAGGTTGATTCAGTTTTATTTCTTTTTGGCGTTTTTACTCATTTACTAAAAGTTCATAAATATGTCTACAGTAACATTTACATTCTTCAATCATTGTATCTTTTGAATTACTTCCCTGTACTCTTATGTTATCAGATTCTTACACAGCCCCACACACGTTTGAGTATAAGTGTGTGTGAGTTTATGTATGGGTACGTGTGTGTGAATCAATACGTATGGTTGAAAGAAAATAGTTTCATAGACCGATAAACTAAAACATAAAAACATCAACATTGACAGAAGACTATATTTCTTGAAATAGGGGTTTAAAACAAAGTTAATAATAACACTTTAATTATATATATATATATATATATATATATATATATATATATATATATATATATATATATATATATATATATATAGTGAGGGAGGGAGAGTATGTGGGTGTGTTACGTAGTTTAGAAATATCCCTCGGACATAACTGTCTTTGGTGGAAATACCTGTGTTGAGTAGGACTATTAAAACCAAAGCGAAGACAGAATGGAGAATGTAGTGAAAAAAACATTTCCTTGTCGGTCCGTGAGTGCGTGATTGAAAACAAAATGAAATGGGAAAAGATACGAACAGACATGAAAGAAACAGAGTTGTTTTTGGTGGTGAGATGTATGATATTTATATTTTGTCAATGATGTGAACGAGGAACTATGAATACTTTATATTGGAGTGGGTCTGATTTGGGTTTAGAGTAATGAGAATTCATAAATCTTCTAATCTGAAATACTAAGGAAATCAAGATGCACAAATAAAATACAAGGGAAATATGAGTACTAATGATTAATGCAGATTTTGTTTTAGGAGAAATATTTGGAAACATCTATGTCGGACATTTTACCCAAGTGATATTATTTTGCTTGCAAAGTATGACTTTTAAGTCTCATGACAAAAATGATTTTCTTTTGTTTTCACGTGCCTTAACCAAAAACAAGTGGATCTCACATGTCCTGTTTCATTTTTTAAAATTTTATATATATAATATTATATATATATATATATATATATATATATAATATATAATATATATATATATATTAATATAAAAGGCAATTTACATACCATATGTGTAGAATTAAATTAGATTTTTGAAAGTACTAGATGTTTTTTTTTTATAGTACTTATCCCTCGGCCTAAATATGCTAAATTTTTTCTGTTAAATTTTCCGTGATGATTTTCGGTAATACGGCTTATATTTTCGTTTTAAAATGATGCTTTATAGTATCTTTGAAGCATGTGTGTGTGTAATTTTGCAATGCAAAAATTTGAAGAATAAAATCATACCCATGCAATTTATGAACACCTACAAAAAAAAAAACTATATATATATATATATATATTATATATATATATATATATATATATATATATATATATACATATGTCCATTAGATATATACATATACATTATACATATAAAATATACATGATATACATATAATTTATGTATATGCACAATATATATATATATACATCATATATATGTACATTATATATATACATATACATTATATATATATATATTAATCTCTTTTATCGAGTTCAACATAGGTAAAAGATGTGAACCGATGGTTTACCTGCACAGATGTTTTCTTTTTATAGTTGGCAAGGCGGGTTTAAGACCAGCCACACTTGTAAAATAATAACATAGGAATTCTCTGCTGTTGTGTCCCAGAATTCCACAAACAACATTTATCAGGGTTTGATTCTGAATGTTTTGCTTACTCTAGACTGGTTTTTCTAATAAAGATTTTTAAAAAAAACATAGCTTGAGGAGAAGAGGATGGTCCATGGTTTTCCGAAGGGTATTAATGGGGGGAAATGCAAGCAGACGGAAAGTATGGGAATCGATTCCACGTGCCGAGTTCAAATGTATACACATCTATGCATGATATGGAATTCAAAACAGGATCTATATTCAGTAATAAGCCATGGGGGTGAAGAATCCATCATTAGTGAATGAGAAAGAACTAATCGACTGTGTAAAAACTTGTCGAGCATGCATATCAAAGCATCAAATGCCTGAAATACGCCTGATTCCGGGATTTTACAGCTTTTTTTTTTACAAGAGGAAAAATTTAAAATAAGTCCTCTCTTAAAAGACATAAAGGAAGAGACTTCATTGCGATAAACGAGAGTAAAACCTTTTCATAAAATAACTCATGCTATCACATACTGATTCCAACATCTATTGTGATGGAAAACCTAGGAATAAATTCATAATTTCTGATAGCAAAATGTTGAATATTTAGCATTGCCCTTCATCTTAGCATTTGATATTCTACTTCTTTTAATATTCAATTATTACCATCTTTTATTTTTGTAATAGTTTCTTTTTTATCATTACTATTCATTTTATTTTTATTTCGTACTGTATACATTCTTACGCTTGGTTAATATATTTCCTAGTAATAATAGAAGGAGAAACCAAAAAGGTACTCACTATATTTAGCCAACTGCAAATTGTCCCCTATATATTTGTCAACACTGGCTTTCCTGTTGTGAGAAGCCTATAATGACCAGGTAAAATTCAATAAAAAAAGCAACAATAAAATAAAATTACCCCCCTATAAATTGGAAACTTCATCTCCGTATATGTCAGAATTATCCTGATGTATTGAACATTTTCTAACATGTATTATCCTGACTCAATACTTTTTCCTTTGTCCGATAACCAAAATTGTGAATCTTTCATTTTTTTTTCTTCATTTCCCTCGTTGAGATTAATCTAAACTCCTGAATATATATATATATATATATATATATATATATATATATATGTGTGTGTGTGTGTGTGTGTGTGTGTGTGTGTACCTATTGGGACTCGTAAATCTAAGATGAATTTAATAACTCGATTTCAATAGCTACCTGGACAAGTTAAGTCTTAAATAAAATAAAAACCTAAAATTTGTGAGCAGATCCTATCATGCAATCTAGTAATAAACTGTTTTCTTAAATCAGGAAAAAATTCTTTCACATTCAAATGACGAATTTACTATGTGTACAAGCGTTCACCTGACAGCGTTTTGTGAGTAAAAAACACATAAACTATCTGTCAAAATAAGCTAATCTGGAATATGGTTCGTGACCTGGAGCTCCCAGAATTCTAAACAAAATCTTTATTGGTAGTTGTTGAAATGGAAAATTCATTGGTAAGCAAAAAAAAAAATGAAAGAAATGAAAGAAATGCTAACTCATTATTTTTCCTACGGCCTATACCAGAATTGAAATTTTAATTGGTTAACCAGTGCAGGGAAAAGCCATAAAAACTTCCAAACAGTAAAGAAGAAAGAAGGAGAATGAAGGATGACAAGATTATGTTGCTCCAACTTATACATATTTTGTCACATCGCCAATGAAGGTGATATTATTTGCGGATCAAAAGAATAAGGTTCGTTCATTAAGGTAATACAAAAACAAAATGATATCGTTTGGATCAATGAGAAGATGTAAACGATTGAGAAATTACAAAGTAAAACAATTATTATTGATTAAATGAAAATTTATTTATATAAGTGAATTTAAAAATGAAAATTTAAACCAAGAACGGATTAGAAAAATTATTAATTATAAAAAAAAATAATGTTTTTATATAAAGATAAGAGGGAATATTCATGTTACTTGTAATAATCATAATAAATATAATGTAGACTGACCGTCTCTTTAAGTGATTAAAAAAATATTTTATTCTGATTTAGTAGTATTATATAATACTGGGCCGGGTTAGCTCAGTCGGTAGAGTGTTCGGCTAGAAACCACAAGGTTCCTAGTTCGATAACGGTCCTCGCCAACAGCGTATGAGTAGCACAGGGAGCCGTGTAAAGTAGGGAGCTGATGGTAGGTGTGGCGCTCCACCTCAGATGCTAAAACAATCTCCTTGGTCTAGCACTATTGAAAAGGGAATAGACACCCTCGCTGACTGGCTGATACCGACTTTAGGCCGCCCCGACGACTTTACTTTTTTTTTTATATAAGACGACATAGGTAATTAAATTTATGTTCATTATATAAATGTAATGTAATTAGACAAGTGTCTTATAGCCCGAAGGAAAAATGATATCCGAGGATAGCCGAGAGTTAAAACAAGCGTCCCCAGTAATCATAGAGATAATAAATTCCCATTACTAGCTAGAAATAAACAAAAACAAGATTCGATGTTTTCTTTTATAATAAATTTCGCCAGAAATCAGACTTAATGGCGACTGAAAAGGGCTAGTCTTCTTTGATCTGTGTGATCAAGTGGTAGAAATGACCAAGATATTCAACACGTCTTTCAGAATTTTTGAGAATCTTCTTGAAACTTCTGAACGAAAAACATAAAAGACACCTTCCCTGAGAAGCAGAGTTATTTAAGTTCAGGTGCTCGAACGGGTGGGACTAAATCAATAAGAGCCGGTGACAGTTAGATCGGTTAAGTCAGACTTAACGAAAAATACAAAGCATACTTAAGCAAGATACTGAGAACGAAACTGAATGAGATATCTCTCTCTCTCTCTCTCTCTCTCTCTCTCTCTCTCTCTCTCTCTCTCTCTCTCTCTCTCTCTCTCTCTCTCTCTCTCTCTCTCTCTCTCTCTCTCTCTCTCTCTCTCTCTCTCTCTCTCTCTCTCTCTCTCTCTCTCTCTCTCTCTCTCTCTCTCTCTCTCTCTCTCTCTCTCTCTCTCTCTCTCTCTCTCTCTCTCTCTCTCTCTCTCTCTCTCTCTCTCTCTCTCTCTCTCTCTCTCTCTCTCTCTCTCTCTCTCTCTCTCTCTCTCTTGAAAAACTGTCTGAAACAATGAACTGGTTAAAGAAATGAAACTCTTCTTTAAAGACTTCGTCACTACGAAAAGATTTGTGAATGGAATGTTGCGAGTGTAAGAAGAAAACAAAACAAATAGCAGTTTCACCCCAAGCCAAGACGATAGCCAGAGAGAAAGATAATCTGTTGACTTGAGTCAATTGACCATGACGATGACGCATGTCCACTGATCTTCTCCTCCTCTGGCCACTGTAACTAGATATCCCCTGACCATGGAAAAAGAAAGGCAGCGAACGCGAACTGCTAGAAGTTGTTTTGGAAAACAAACCGTTGTACCCTCCTTGTATATGTTTGCATTATGTATCTTCTACGCTACGCAGGGGTCAGTGCATCTGCAGTAGAGGGCACATTACATAAAGAATGACAAAAAAGGTGAAGCAGATAAGCGTATATCATTGCTTGTTATTAGAGATACTTATTCGTGATATAAAAAATGTGCTAGGTGCCAGTATCAAATTCCATTTGGGCCCAAATTGAAGCTTTTAAAAATTGTAATCATTAGATGATAATGGAGGGGATATATTTGTACATTGCTAAAACACACACACACACACACACACACACATATATATATATATGTGTGTGTGTGTGTGTGTGTGTGTAAATGAAAAGACATGTTTGGTAAAGACACATATATATATATTGGGGTACATACATACGTATATCGTCCCTGTCGGCTGACACAGTAGAAACGTCACCGCTATAGAAGAGTAAAATCCCCCAACGGGGTCATCTGTTAGTCATGGATGACTACTCGTGATGCTTAAGGACGTAATTCTGGTGGCTGATAAGTCTAGGATATGCAACATTCAACTTTGGCCCTTATTTAGTGTAGAAGGGCTGTCTGAGAGGCCCCTTCTAATCAATTGTCTTGACACATCAAGTCTTAGCATCTATATGATATTACCGAGCATATTGCCCTGAAGTCAAACACCCAAACCCTCTTAATCATATATGTCCTAGAAGGCCGTGACTGATGGTCTTATGTCCTGGGTATTAAGTTAAACTGCATCTAATGGGAAAGTTACAATTTTTGAATTCTGGGAAGTGAGTATCCATTCAGCGTTATTATCCCAGGCCTACTCTGACCCGGAGAGTTAGCACCTGTTAGGTTACGATTTTTGGATTAAATGTAAAAAGAAATGAGTTTAAAAAAGTGTTTAAAAATTCAGTTAAAAATGAATATCCATCAAGTATAAATAAAAGAAAATGTCTTCGGCATAGCCCAACAAAGACTGACATGCCGTAAAATACAACCTACCAATATATGTATGTAAATGTATATATATATATATATATATATATATATATATGTATGTGTGTGTGTGTGTGTGTGTGTGTGTGTGTGCGTGTATGTGTGTAGGTATATATATATATATTATATATGTGTGTGTGTGTGTGTGTGTGTGTGCGTTTATATATATATATATGTGTGTGTACATATACCTATGTTTGTATATTTATAAACATGCATATATGCATATGTATAATTATAGATATGCACACACATATGTGTATATATAAGATATATAATTTTTGCTGTCTTCTTATAATAAAGTGCGCAATATCTGTAACAGAGCTAATAAATATAAATAAGCGTATATATGTGTGTGCATGTGTGTGCGTATGTACACATGTAATTAGATGTACATATTTATATATGTTTAGGATACTTATATGTATATATATATATATATGTGTGTGTGTGTGTGTGTGTGTGTGTGTGTGTGTGTGTGTGTGTGTGTGTGTTTACGTTGAGTTCCTCAATCTGGCTGAGATTTATGCAATTTTGATGCAAATTCTTCATCGATCGTTTTTTTTTTCCTATTTCAAATTTAAATTTTTCTACTTTTCTTCTTTTTTAGAGTGTGAACGTGTTACTGATGTATAGTGCTATTTATGCATACCTATAAAAAGGACAATAAATCATCTTGCTGGTATAATCTTAACAAGAGTGAAAAACATGTGACAAATATCGATCACATTTCCTTAACATTTCCGCATTATTCATTTTATGTTTCTTCATGTATTGGTTTTTATTTCATGTCGTTTTCTGTCTCTTTGCAAACCCTTTTTTGCAACTTTAGTATTTGACAAATAAATAATGAAATGCATACTAAGATTCCACCAAAACTGGCGACAAAATGAATCAATTTATGAATAATGAAAAATTATTTTCTAAAAAAATATTTTGTAATGATGCATTCCAATATCAGTCTCCAGTTTTTGATTCAGAAAGAGAATCTGCGAACAGGAATTTAACCATCAAATAATGATACATCGTAATATATATATATATATATATATATATATATATATATATATACGAGCGTATGTGCGTTGGGTCGTAGTGAGAGAGAGAGTCCAAGATCATGATATATTCATTTTAATGTCAGCAACTTTTATTTTGTTAAATCTTCGTAGAGACGTCAAGACACTTGCAAAAACAGTTTAGGAGGTGCTTTAGATGAAACTCTGAATGTACTTCAATCAACATATTCGTTTACGTGGTTTTAGAATTCATATATATATATATATATATATATATATATATATATATATATATATATCAGCTAAGGAAATAACTTACTTCAACAGATCAATTTGCCACTAATGATGGATTTGATAAAGTTTACATTGAATTCTTTAAGCCTAGTAAAAGTCAAAAAGAAATTCTTAACTTCATTATCATGCCAATTTCCAAGTTTTATTAAATTGTGCAATTATTGGATTGAATACGGCACAATAAAGTTAGTTAAAAAAAAACAACACCCCCTTAGATTATTACCTCAATGTTATTCGAAGATGTTAACTATTTATGGTTTGAGTATCTGTATAGATGTTTGATAAGGATGAACATATTGGAAATTAATTATTTGGTGCATGTCACTATTAGAAAATGAATAGTTACACAGAGGCAACAAGCATCTAAAATATATCTCCAACTCTTCATTCCACTTGGAAATGTCAATAGCATCTCAATGCAATACGTTTTTATGATAATTGTCTTTTTTCACACACCACTAGCTTATTATTGGCGATAAAGATTAGGTTAAACATATAACGTATCACCCTCAAAATGATATATATTAAAATCATAATTACTATATGTGAAATTTTGCATGAGGAATTGGATCTTGGGGCACACCTTTCATTGATCACTGATTTATGAGTATAATACAATACCGAATGTTCAACAAAAGTAAAATGCTTTGAATTTGTAATATTCTTTGAAGACGGATGCTCAAGAAATAACATATTGTATATACTGTTCATTTAGGATAATAAACCTCTCAATTCATGTACAATAATCCTTATATTTTTCATTAAAATAAAGGAATTGTTCCTGCTATTTGTTTTACATTCTTTATTTGTTATTCCAGTTTAAGTTTCATTTCTATTAATATCACAAAGAAGAAAAGTTACGTGTTCAAAATAAAATCCTTTCTCATTTATTTCAGCTTCTTTGTTTCAAGCAAATAAATTTCTTTTATTTTTTTACTAATCCTCGATATGAAAATTGACCGTAGTTCGCGCGAGTCTAAATACGATTTTTTGACATTGCCAGTAGAGGTAATAGAAGAAGACACCAACCGAAAGGATTTGAAGTCAAAACAAGAAGGTCGCCCATACACAAACACGTTTAAGGCATTCAGTAAAAATCCATATAGCCGGAAGGCTGTGAAGTAATTGCCTATTTGAAAACTTTTATTACCTTATTGCACGATCTTACATCTTGGGTCATAGTAACCTGTTTTTATTTTTCATTTGGTCAGCACCACTGAAAACCTCCATTTGGTTGGGAGCCAATCCTTTCCTAAACAAATAAAAGGGGATATTTTCTGAGAAAATTGGTTTTACCTGAGAAGTTACACTTCATCAGCCAAATATTGATAATAACTATGGAGGCTATACGATCCTCTACTACATCATTTTATATGCAAAATTGTTTTGTTGTTTTTTTTTTCAAATGTGCTATTTTTTGCATTAAAAATAGCACGTAAGGGTCATTCTTGATTTAACATTACATTTTTTCATTTATCACAAGACGACGATTGATATTCATGTTTGTTGCGTGTGTTTACCAAATATAGACTAAATACAAAATGGGCAATTTCGCGTTTTTCTAATTTATTTCTAATTTATCTGCATTGTGAAAGGCAATATCTGAATTCTGATTTGGTATCCCATTTGGTATTGAAATAAATATACTCAAAGTATGTAATGTAAATATGACCCGGTTGGCATAAAAAACAGGTTGAAACTCCAAGAGATGTGATATAATATAACTCCACCCACACACATATATATACATATATATAATATATATATATATATATATATATATATATATATATATATTTGAAAATATGTATATAACTTATATATTTATAAAAACAAAAACGAATCCCGTTAACATTCTGGTAAAATACAAAAATAAATGTTATCGTGATAATACTTTTGAATAAACATTACAAGTCGTTCATATATCCTACTTAATTTCATAGTAACCAATACCCTTTTCTATATATTTGAGAAATAAATTCATATGATGTGACTTTTAATGATCTTGAAGAGCTGATTATTTTATTAAAGGAATATTCGCTTAATTTTGTAAAAGTTTTGAAATTTAAATCCAATAGGATTCGTTACGTATTGATATAACGACATATCCCTAATTACACTGGCCTGCGATAAAAAAAATTGCCAAATATGAAAACTTTACCAAGTAATATATGATCGCCATATTATTCTAAATTCAAAACTACTATTAATCATGTTTGGTCAGGTCTGTTTTAAGATTAGCTTGAATACTTCACACCAAGTTGTACATAATGATAACACTTATTCAAAAGCCTGTGGACTTTGTCAAAAATAGAGTTATAGTACTGTTCTATACATTTCAATTAAGAGCTTTTATCTTGAGAAATTGATCTGATTAGAAATAATGAGAATGATTCTTGCATTCAGCGAAACAAAAACGATTTAAAATCAGCAATCATATATTCGACCTTGAAAACATCGCAGACCAGTGTTCATTTTTAATGACCTCAGTCCAAGAGAGCTCGATATCGTCTTCTAAGTATATATTTACTCAACGCTTTTGCCACAAGCAAGGTCAATTTTTTTAAAGGGGGGCTGCTTTTTTAATTCAGACTAGATTTCTCCTAGACTGGTTACCACACCAGGCTTAACAAGCTGGTGTGGCAACCAAGCTGGTTTTCTACCTGCACATAATTCGAGAAGGAATAGTTAGATACATACGTTTCCCAAGTGTATTACGTCTATTTGAAAAAAAAACAGCCGTGTTTACTACTACAATGGTCTATACAAAGCGAGCAAGTTCTATACGCCACTTGCGCCTCTAAATCTCTATACTAAATTCGGTAGTTCTAACTCAAACATTTTAGCCGCCAATAGAAGATAAACGAACTGTTCTCCAGTTATTAGTATAGATATATTCAGTGATTTCGAGAATGTTGTATATTATGTAATCACAAATCATTATGCTGAGCTCGTATGACATTCCTTTTTAATTCAGGGATTATTTGAGCTTTATTTTGAAATATACAAGATATAGAAATCACATTTGACTTTTATGAATTTTCCTTTGCCCCAACTTCATAGAAAAAAAGGATTATGCAAGTGAATGAGCCAAATGGATGTCGCTCTAGGCCAACTGTTCAACTGGGAATATTAGTTAGTTCTACCAATGGCATGATTCCAATGTTTACAGAAACTCAGTTTAAACAAACGATGGATTCTTATGTAAATTTTCTTTCAGCCATCCGTCTGTGGCAATGAATTCCAAACACCAGATTATCAATTTCCTGCCAAAGATATAAACAACACATATCACTGCAATGTTAAAAGTGAATATCATTACAAACAACAAAAGGCTGTCTATTCTCTTTATTCGAGCTGAGATTGAATGCTACAGAAACTAATGTGGGGTATATTTGCAGATAACCGATACTAATACCCTACACAGTATCATAAGATTAACCAGTTTTTAAGTTGTTTGGTTGGTTGGATTTTATGGCATGTCAACCCTTGAGTTATTTTATGCTGGAGATGGCTTTGTTGGTTTGTTATTTTGTTTAATGGCATATCAACCCTGATCAGCTATTTAATTGAATTGTTTTTGTATATAGGATCTGAAAGTGAATAGCTTGCCGGTAACTATTTTGGTTTGGTTTGGTTTTATAAACTGGTAGAAATAATTTTCATTAACTTCATGTGTATCAATAAATTAGAAGGAATAACTTCACGAGTATTATCAAGTGGTTGACACTCAGACATCACATTCTAGCACCGAAATGAGTGCTGTGTGTTTGCTACAAGGTTCAGACACATATGTAGGTACTAGGGCTTGAGATTACCAAACGATTTATCAGTTTGGGCCCCTTCTATCACCCGTCTAGACCAAGTCATGGTTGAGATGATGTGTGGTATGTCACGGGATAACTTTATATACGCTTCCCGGCTACCACGATTCTGTCTTCAGACATTGAGAGC
>CM042158.1:69629220-69654220 GCA_023376005.1 Doryteuthis pealeii
CATGGCTACAAAACACCATCTCTCAACTGCGGGATAAGTTTCCATGGTTCCACCTCAGAACCATTGTGTCACACCTGCGTCCAACATAACCTACATGATGACTCTGGGGATCATGCATATTTAAGGCTCCAATATATCAGTCAATAAACTTAAAATGGTGTTTCAATTCAATATATTCCCTTTCTTTACTTAAACTAGTTAAGGAAAATAAACGTATGTGTATATCTAAGGAAATAAAACACAGAGAAAAAGTAGGAAGAAAGCAAAATGTTTCCAATAACTAAAGCTCCACCAATCAAAATGCAAATTACTATTTTTTATAACTCAAGGGAACAAAATCAAAATAGAAAAATGGATAAAAAATAGAAAATAAATTCAAAAAATCAAAAAAATCTCTAAAATACTCCAAAACAAAAAATTATTCCAATCTCTCAGCTTCACAAACGTTTATATACAACAGTCGTAGCACACTACCTTAATACCAGGCTAACATATATGGTGGTGGATTTCAAATCGTGATATTTTAAAATGGATTCCAATTTCCTATTCACCAATTTATCCTACACTTCAATATATATATATATATATATATATATATATATATATATATATATATATAATATATAGAGAGAGAGAGAGAGAGAGAGAGATAGATAGATAGATAGATATGGGTGGGTATGTGTATGATTGTGCATATATATATATATATATATATGGGGAGTAAGCGGTTGGGTAAATCCGACAAAATGTTGTTGAAAATAGAGGTAAAATGCGGACAAAATAATACACCTAAATTCAAATGATATTTCGCCTCGGTCTTTTGCAAAGTAGTCCCTCTTCCTCCACCTACATTACATTATACCTACCAACTAACATACTCAAGAAGCCACTCTATAACAAACTAACCAGTCTAAGAATAAGAATCATTCAAACTACCTCCTAAATAATTAGAAATCCCGCTAATTCCTCCACACGCACAAACCTCACTAACATCTCCAAGGCAGGCATATACACCATTCCCTGCAACTACTGCGACAAATGCTACATAGGTAGAACCCAACGAAACTTTGACAAACTTATCTAAGTACATAAAATTTCGATAAAGACAAACGACATACAAAAGGCCCTATTCACACACATTCAACTTCAACCATGCATCACAACTCAAACACATATATAATAAGAGCCTACGCAGTCTATGCGAATCAACACTTATTGCGAACAGAATAGTTGTAAAACAAAGGCCAGGTTTCTTCCACCTAACAACAACTATCGCAAAAATAATAACTCAAGGAAACAAATCAAAATAGAAAAATGGATAAAAAATAGAAAATAAATTAAAAAGATCACAAAATCTCTAAATACTCCCCCCCAAAAAATATTCCAATCTCTCAGCTTCACAAACGTTTATATACAACAGTCGTTGCTCACTACCTTAATACCAGACTAGCATATATCTTCAATGGCAATAAACAGTACTTTCCTTTCCTCTTGCCTCTCATCTTATTACTCTGTACGCTCCCCTCATCATCTGCCCGTGTAAAAAATTACTTTTTCGTCGAATGCTAGACTGTAGAACCCAATTTGTCTTCAGAATAAATTCGAAAAAGCATCGCAAAAGACCGAGGTGAAATATCATTTGAATTTAGTTGTCGTGTTGTTTTATCCACAATTATCATCTATTTTCAACTACACACTCACACACAATATATATATATATATATATATATATATATATATTATATATATATATATATATATATATATATATATATATAGTGAATCAATATTAGACTGATATTTATTTGTTACCTGGATTTTGCCCTATATGACATTGATGAATACGGTGACTGAATCAAATATGCGGATGGAAAAATTTTGTGTAAAGCGGGTTTTTACTTCGTAAATTGGATTACATATATACGCAACGTGTTATCTCTTTTAAATAGGAAAAGATTTCCATTAGGCACAGACGGTTATATGGACGAAGAAAGATAATCTCATATAATAGCTCTAAGATTATATTAATCGCTTATATTTCATATTTAGCATGAGAAATTTCAAATATCAAATTAAGAATATATATATATATATATATATATATATATATATATATATATATATATATATATATATATATATATGAGAATGAACAAGATGGAATGAAAACACCACACAATGCTGTTAAAGAGAAAACAATTTATAACAGCATTGTGTGGTGTTTTCATTCCATCTTGTTCATTCTCATACTGTTGGATCCATTTCCTCTCTTTTAACTTATATATATATATATATATATATATATATATATATATATATATATATATATATATATATATATATATATATATATATATATATATATATATATATATATATATATACTGAAATAGAAAGAGAAAATAGAAAGAAAACACTTTTTATTACTCACTAAAAACGTTTTATATTCTAGTCATATATATCTCTGCGTCATATAATGTTCTTTCTTTATTCGTTATCATTTCATGTGACTTATAATTTCTTTAATACATATTTTTCATGTTTTCTTTTCATTTTCCCTATATACTATACTGTTTTGATATGGTTTTATCTTCTGAAGTTGCCCTCACATATAACGCCATAATAATTTATTTGCTGAAGCTTCCGTTGTTGCCTTTGGTTGACACACACACACATATACACCCACACACAGCGCTAATACCCTTGAGAAAGGTATGACTTCTACTTTCCCTCTAGCTATGGGTAAATAGCAGGACAGACTGAGCTCTTTAAACATGGCTAGGTAACCGGTCTCGGAGAAGGAAAACTGAATTCAAACCTATTGAACTCCGCTTAAGAAATTGACCTTGTGTCGTATCCTGCTCGTGCAGAGGAGTTGGTAAATACACACACACACACCACACACACACACACACACACACACATATATATATAATATATATATATATATATATATATATATAATATATATAGAGAGAGAGAGAGAGAGAGAGAGAGAGAGAGAGAGAGAGAAAGGGGCGGGGAGAGAGGGAGAGAAACTGAGAAAAAGAGATTACATCTGTCTACTACAGGCGAGTAGATGCTAACGTTGATATATTAAGACCATATCAATCTTTTAAACTTCCTTTTAGAATAAAAATTGGATATTGATACTTTATTTTGGTGTTTGTTCATTAAAAATCACAGACTGCTTTTTTACAGTTGATATTGTTTTAGAATCCCTAAATACCTTATAAACAAATGTTTTTGGTCACTAATATGACTTCCAAGGCTATACTTTGCATAATATACTATTTTACTCTAATTTCTTATGAGAAACTTTACAAGGTAAGTAGAACACTATATTTGCTTTTTACTTTGCTATCATAAAATAGATTAAACTCAATCTCCATTTTTTTGTTTAACGATATACAGTAGATATTATCTTTGTATTGCCATGTAAAGCAGATACTTTCTTGAGATATTTCCTCGACCACAAGGAAATTATCCCTGGTTTCAATCATTTATTTATACTTAAAACTAGTTTAATAATGCAGCAAGCATTAGTTATTTTTTATTTTTTATTATAAATCTATTGTATGTTATATGTATTGACTTTTGTATGAAAATCGATATTACAAAGATCGTTATTCTAACAAACATAATCCTTTAAGGGTGTCTAATTCGATACCCACGTCATTTTTCGACATATGTGCAAAGATTAGCGGCTGAGTAATGCTTCAAATCAAATTTTAAATGAGCATAAAATATTAGTTTTACAACCAAATTAAGTGCCCAAAGCAGTAAAAAGTGTGTAAAGCATGTATGCATTATTTTTAATCTATTTATTTCAAACTGATTATGGCACAAAGCAAAAAAGTATGAGGCATCCAGTGTGGACTAGACTCAGTGTTAATTTCTACTAAATATTTTTTACTGAGGTTACTCAACAAATGCATAGTCCAAATTCATTATCTCCTGTTAGACGTGAATTACACTTTTAAGGCCTTGGATATTTTGGCAGGTTCCCAATTAATCTACGACTGGCATCTGTATACAGAAATAATAAATACGCTAAAATATAAAGCAGCAACTCCGCTTATAATGCTGACTGCATAAGATATTTTGAATTACTCTTCTCATAACGAAAGAACACACTATCCTCAACTATTTCAACCAGTTTTTTAAAGAGTTTACATCCACTGACACACACACACACACAAAAACCATATATATATATATATATATATATATATATATATATATATATATATATGAAAACCCTTTATGAATAAGAAAGTAGAGAATTAACCTTGTTTACCTTCACTGACTTTGAATCTGTTACTTTTTAAACGACCATCTCACCAGGAAGTCACGTTTTATTACCGACCTTTGCCTCAAATAAGACATTATTTTTCTTTGTTTAACCTATCTAACCTATTTTCTCTCACAAACTAAATTGCAATACTTTTTGTTTTACTCTTTCACGTACTGTGTTAAATAGACATGCTTTCTGAAGAAATCCCATTTCCTTAATTTAACGAAGTGCAGTTGGCAGAGGGAACGTTCAATGCGAAAAAAAAACAAACGATAATAAAAGAAAAAGGAAAAGAATAGGAAAGGAAAGAATGGAGAAACAGAAAAAAACGTTAGTAAACGAACGCCTTTTATCCAAATCATTTTATTCCTAAGCTAGCTTGACTAGGAAATTTTGTCGCAATTTTCTTAAGAGCACACTGTGTTTTCAGTTCCATTATTTTTATTAGGATCTACGTCGATGGCTTCAACCTTTGGGAATGTTTTATGCGCTACACACGATAAGATGCTAACGTTGAAAGACTGGGACATTAAAAATCTGTGGCCTCTTGTTCAAAAGCCAACTTATGATTGGTCATTTCCTTTTGGCTTTATTGACAACCAGACTTTTCTTTTTTCTCTCAGTTGTTTTAGGTTGCAATAAATTAAATTCAGTTATTTTCAAGTGGATCTTCTTATGCTTTGAAATATTTTTGTGGTTTTAGTTGTAAATCATCAGATTTGCAAATCTGAGTTTTTTTTTCGATTTCTCACTCGATATTTATAATGTCTCTTACCATGCTTAAATGTTATTCGTATACATACAATTACTACAGAAAATATCAACCCTACACGTAAAAAGACAAATGAATGATGCATTACAAAGAGACAAAAAATCAAAATTTCACATTATTCCTTGAAGCGCAGTACAGATGTTCTAATAAAAAAAATTAATTATAGAATAGATCATGCGTCTGGTGTAAGAAAGAATTTGAAAGATTAGATTCCACTCGATAGAGACAGCGAAGCAGTTCTAATTAGAAACTTATGAATAGATGGACCAGTCAATGCAGCTCATAGGAACTACTTCCATAAAAGAACGGCAACTGCGACAGACAACAGGTTGATTAGAAATAATCTACTCCTACAGGATCACGCAACGGGTTTTGCCCTATCTATGTAGGCAACATGAGCCGAGACTAACCTGTCTAAATATGAGAACAATATTCCATCTTGGCTTTTGTGTAAACACAAGAAAGCATCAGATGATAGATACTTTCTGGAGCAATAGAATTACCGTACCATTATACTGTACCTTTTGTAACTGATGTAATATAGATGCCCCACTTTACTGTGAAGTGAAAACGTAAGAGTTTTTCAAAGCACAAGATCGCTTTCAATCGAGTTCGAGTCAATAGAATGGAAATGAAGAGATCAGGAGAGTGCCAGTGATGATGAAAAGATAGCAGATTTGGAAGGATGCAATCTATTTTATACCTCGCTACACAATCAAATTATGTTGATAAAAGTAATTTAAAATCAATCTATATCTCATCCAAAAATATGACGAGATGGAATCTATAGATACTTATAATATTGTTTTCATATCTATTTTATAGCCTGCTACTGCAAGAAATTTAATAGAAACTCCCATGTAAAAGATTTTGCTTAGGATTAAATAAAGCCTTTCATGTTTCATTAAGGTTGCAGAAACTCGTTAGTATTATGACAGGCATTGTAAGTTCGAATTGGCTGACTGGTTGCCGAGTCACCAAACATAATAGGAGAACGGATTTCGACTTTCAGTCGAAGCTATTTACATTCCCATAGAATAAATGTTCAGGAAAAAATAAAGTTTAATAGGAAAAACAAAACGCAAATTTTAAGTGTACAAGAATGTACATATATAACGAAAACAATATGTAGCATAATTGGCGCGCCTTACCCGGGAACACCATATGTGTGGCCTTGTGCCAGACACAGAGAAACCTTAATAGATGTGGTATGATTTGAAGAATCGGCCTGAAAACAAATATAAACATTCAGGCGAGCAAGAAAAATCATTATCACCTGTGAATCGGTTCGTTAGCCAAGAAGTCTAGGATTTTGCTATTAAAATTTATTTTAATCGGTTTGTCAGAAGAAAGGATGGTTGACCCGTGGACCTCTTAAGTGACACTTGCAATTTGGTAAAACAGTGAGAACATTTGAAAGGTTCTAAAAGATTCTAGATAGCTCCACACCCATTTATAAAATGAGGGAACCTTAGATTTTAAAGACAGTCGGGTTACGTATTTTACGACAGTTGGTCTGGGGCAGTGGGTTTGGCTGGCAGTTGGGCTGGCAGTTTTTGCCGAGGGCAGTTACCCATAGATTTTGACGGGGACCGGTCGCGAATCTGGATCAGTGTCACTTGTATGTGAAGCCTGATATTTAATATTTTACACTGGACAAAGTTAAAAAGATACCTATTAATGAAGCCAACCCATCTCTCTCTCTCTCTCTCTCTCTCTCTCTCTCTCTCTCTCTCTCTCTCTCTCTCTCTCTCTCTCTCTCTCTCTCAAGAACAATATATGAATAAATTGAATAAATGAGCCATTTGAAAAGCAAGAAGTACTGTCCTCATCTTTATTTTACTAGGCCAAAGAAATCGTACGAGAAATCATGAATGAAAGCCATTAAAAAAACAAACGTGAACAGATACTTGACTGATACTAAGGAGAGAGATAGTTGTAAACACAAGTCAAATTGACCGTAACTAAAAACCCACGGTCGTGAAACGTCATACCTTTTCCCTGACCACGCGAGGAAGTATGGAAAAATTTGCCGACTAGAAACGAGGACTACTAGATCTGTGTGCGCTTGTAAACGAACGGGCGCATCGACCCCTGATACACGACTGTACAAGTCCTGATAGTACCGGGTGTTTTGAAGTCGTGAAGACGCGGTGGGCCCCAATCCATTACATTACAAATACATACATCTATAATAAACCCGTATCATATAGTTTATTAAAGATATGCATATATGTTCGCTCAAATACAAACAATTTTTTTTTAAACCGTTGATGGAGTGGCCCAATGTCCGTATCAGCCAGATAGCAAGGGTGTTTCGACTAGTGCTAGACCACGTACATTGTTATGCCTCAAATCCATCAACTCACAACTTTACCGCATAGATATAAGCTAGGCTACTCATGCGCTGTGCTAGCGAGGTCCGGTATCAAACCCGAAACCTTTGGTTCCGTGCGGATGCTCTAACGACTGAGCAACATGGATAACGAAATTTTAAAATATTCTATATTTGCAATTTTTCTGTTCTGTTTAATATAATCACTTTTATTTAGTACGTTTCTTTCTTTTTTTTAATGAATATTGACTTGTTTCAGATTTGCAATATTTTCTTTGCTTTTTATTTTAGATATATGTCTAATGTTATTTTCTAATACTTATTTGAATTGAGAACATTTCAATTACTCTGGAGGCTTTTGAAAATATTGTCAGACCGGTTTGCTGTTTGACAACTGCAGATAAAGACGAATTCAAAATGATTCAAGAAAAGAGAAAATACATTTTCTAATTCCAAATGAAAAAATCAATACACTAATTTTAAAAACTAGATCAATTTTTTCTCTGTTGGAGTACATTAAGGTTTTGCTCAGGAACTGCTGAAAATGTCAGGCGGGGATTAGTGATCATTTAAGTACGGGTAATTTTTAGATGAATAGATGACGGAAATGTGAACTAAATATAGTCAAGCAGACTTACGATTAAACGCATAATAATAGAAATATTTATTCCAAGTAAATGTTTTTTTTTATGTTTATGTTTCGAAAATCAATTGATAATTGAACTGTTTATCTTAAAATATATTTTTGATATTTATTTATTTATTTTGAATTGGGAGATACTTTTGAGTGTGAGATGGTCATAAATTCAGTCTCGAAAGCTTCATCGATTTCAATGTCATTACATTTAATGCATATATTATGTAAAAAAACTAATGCCTTCCATTACATTAGTTTTCCCCATTTATAAAACAAATACGCACATCATTATCATATCGAAATAGTAGCATTTTTTGGAATTTTGGATGGTGAACTGATGAATCGTTGAACTGATACAATTAGGGATATACAATTATCATAGTATAACGCTTGATCTATTGGGAAGTGTTTATTTACCTGCATTGGTAAGAAAGGATATTATGGTATCGCCCATGAAAATAAAAGTTATCTAATATTTATTATAAAATATAATTAAACAAAACATCCCAGGATTTTAAATAAACTTCGATACGACTGCAACCAAAAAGTCAAATTTTATAGATATTTATAAGGCGTGTAATAATTGTTTAACTGCTACTTTAATCATATTTTGGTTAGAGTGTTTGTTTGGTTGGATTGTACGACATGTCAAGCATTTGGTTATACTATGCGAAATACACTTTTGTTTTATTAATTCTTGGCAGGTATAAAACTTTAAAACTCATTTTAATCTATTTACACATAAATGGGACCCTATCAGGTACTACCACTCCGGGTCAGAGTCGACAAAGGATTTATGCCAATGAATGGCTATTCCACACTCCCCAGAGCTCCCGAATTGGACCCTCATCAATAGATGCAGGTTAAATGAATACACAGGACATTAAGGTCCTTATTCACTGCCTTCTAGCACATATATGATAAATAGGATTGGGTACTTACCATAAGAGCAATAGGGTTGGGACAATCCAATTAGTTCTAGACGTTGACTTGACGGGCCGATTGACGCTCGCCCGTCTAGCCAATTATCCAGGTGCCATAAAGAGATAATAAATTGTTAAAATGTATTATCAAATGCTATCTTTGCTTACTATCACAAAAAATGTTCTTATTATCTACTTATCAAAATATGCTCATTTAATATAATTTGTGAATATAGGATCAATTGGAACTTTAGACCATAAACAGTACGTTATCTTGTCTAAGTATTTTTGAAAAGATTGAATTATACTCTATTAATTTAATCGAAAATAGAATGATACGTGGATGCACTGGTCCAAAATAATTTCATAATAGGTAATACATTTATTAGTGGTAAAGGATATATAAAAATATAGCACGAATAAAAAATCGAATTTTATAAATATTAAATCATTAATTGTTTGTGATATTGTAATAATCATTGTAACTCTTATGAATACCATTTATATATGAGGAGGAACCATACATTCAGGTACAGTTGAAATCAGGATAGAAAGGATTATTTCTCTTATATGATATAAGGTATCTACTATGTCCTTTTTACCTGATCAAAGAATAATGCTATAATTATCACGAAGCATTGATTCCGAAGACGAAGTATAGAAATATTGCGTGCAAACTCTTTATATTATTTTTTATCTAGATAGCATTTAGGTTCATCATTTCTTCACCCCTTACAAGTTTTAAAATTTGAGAGGAAAAGTAAAACTTCTGTTTGTTTGCGAGATAAAACCAAGATGGGCCAGAAAATGGTCTCTGTTAAAACACCTCAAGTTACCCATCCTAAAAGTAAAACGTTGAGTTAACGTCAGTAATTCAAATTATGACCGTCAGAGGGAATTCACCAGTCCTCGCTACATCAAATTGAACATTTATGATCCTACTCAATAGTTATTATTTACAAAGCCTTGCATCGATATGGCACACATGCCCCAGGTTGCTTACATACAGTACCTGCTGTTGCTTCAAGTGGCTAACCATCTAAATATTCAAGAGGTTCATCGCTGCTTATCATTGGTGATCTCGCGTGAACCGATGGTTTTAACGTGACTTGGCCATAAGTCGAGCCTACTTAATAGTTACATGGGTAACCACTTAGAAACAGCAGGTGTTCTAATCAACTTAAGGCCAATGGACTGACTAAACAAAGCATAATAAATAACAGCAACACAAATAAGAATAAGGCATCCAATTATTTTATCTATTTCTGGATATTATCTATTGCTTTCAAACTTATCAACGTTATTGCATATATATATTCCCCAACCCCTACGCACAGACAGAATGTGACATAATATCAATTTCTTAAGCGGAGTTTAGCAGGTTTGAATTTAGAGTGTTCCTTCTCCTAGACTAGTTACCTAGCCAAGCTTAAAGAGCCCAGCCTGTCCTACTATTTACCATAGCTGGAGGGACAATAGTTGGATTCATACCTTTCCCAAGGACATTAGCGCTATGTGAAATCCAAACAGCCTCGTCCAGGATTTGAACTTGGGTCGACACGTCCATTTCCTAAGACTCTAACAATTAGACCATGCGCCTCCATAAATGGTATTGCATATAAGAATTTTCCGGTACACAAAAAAAAAAAAATCGTACGACAGTTTTGAATTTTTTTTCATTGATATACATTTGGGAGGATAGCCTTTTTCCAATTTTCCAAATAATCATCAATTTCAATAAAAAGAAGCATTTCAGAACATAGATTGTAAAATTCATTAAAATACAAAAGGAAGCAGTAATGTCTAAAAATTGATGTTCACAGTTTCTTTGAAAAATTTAGTTAATCTTAATTCTGCTTATTTTAGTCCAGATACTTACTGTTGACCTGACACAAGAAAAGAAAAATCTTGTGCTGAAGTAAAAAGTGTGCATAATCAAAAGAAAAACGAATAGACTGAACGAAGTAAACTTACTCAGATATCTAAGACAGTAGATTCAAGAAAGTTACTACGTAAGATGTGAATATCATGAGATCTTTTGGGATACTTATGTAGATGTTTGAGTTGTATAAAAATAAATGCAAATTAATACATCGCATTTTATGGAAAAATACGATTTATTGTAGATTTTTCTAAATATATGTGAAAAACAAGTTATTCACTTGAATACCTTAGTACTTAAAACCGCCCGTATGCACACTTTCCGAATGGACATATATCGTAGCGATGACTTAGGTGAGTGTTTTAGAATTAATTCCAGATACGAGGGTAAATTACAGGTATTATAGTTACGTATCTTCTACTGTGAGAAAAATTACATGGTGTCGGCGGGACTTAGAATACTGACTGTCGACCTAACAACGCAGGGTGGCCGATCATACTAAAAGTATGTAGGTATTCTTACCTGAGAATGGTGAAATTAGGTGAATATGATATAAACAGTAGGATCTGGGTGGGGGTCGGGATTTAGGGTCGGTTAATCAGGGAGGCTAGCGCTGTACAAAGGTAATTTGTTAAGGCTTACTGCCCTGTTTAGCAAAATGTTTTGTTTTGTTTCTACTCTTCTTGTCCCCACGAACTTGTGAGACGAAATTTATTCAAGGAATATAAAAACTCGTACCGGTAACGTTCTGTTTCCGTTAATCAAGTAGCAGAGATAGTTGAAGCAACACGGGTAACCCTCAACCAACGGAGAGGTGATATGACCCCCAGGAGTCGCAGTGACATCGAGTGAATGTCGAATCCAAAGAGATGGTGGTACCATATATATATATCAACGCAATGTCCATATATACGACATACTTATTTGACAATGCAACAGCCCCTGAACTAATACCGTCCTATACAACACCTAAAGTCTAGCCATAAAATAAGCCTAGATGGGTTGACATGCCGTAAAAATCAATTAATCAATCAATTTCTAAAAAATTAAATGTTTTTCACATGGTTAACTAGATTATTGATTGCTGTTTATTTCCAAAGAGAATGAAAAATAAAACAGCACACACACAAACAAATAAAAAATAAAATCTCTCAATTAACCCTGAGGCTTGGAAATGATAAAAAATATATTTCTTCTTTTTATAAGCAGCTGAATCAATTGCGTTGAATAATTTAATTATTTTTTTACCTTCTGGGGGACGTGAAGAATTCAATGTTCGCTACATGATTACTAAATCTGTAAATACTGTTGAGTTAGAAAAATCTTGTAGGATGTTTACTGAAGCTGCGATTTATGAAAAGGCATTATGAATGTTAATTGGTTCATTAGTGTTCTCTAGTTTATTGATCTTTCATATATTGAACAACAAATGTGTAAATCCCTATTGGTAGAATACACAATGTATTAACCAATATTAATGATCGGATAAGTTTTTTTTTGCCAGTTTTCTAGATTCTGCCGAACTATATTCGATGAATTTATCAAATCTGTTATGCACACTTACTGGACATATATGGGGGGTGGTAAAGCCCAAAGATTCTTTCTTATTGGGAAGTGCAGAAAAGCAATAATAACACACAATACGTAACTAATTGTACATAATTTAAAGATAACTAGATTATTTAATATTTCTTCTTACTAGAATAGTTGATAAGATTTGATTAAAAGTCACTTATAAGTTTGGAATTACAGGATATGTAAAATCTTTATAATGTTTTATTGTATAGTTAGGTCAATTAATCTGGGGAAATTATTTAATTGATAAATGACTTGTGATTAGAGAAGACAGTAACATTAATATTAACATAGATATCTTAAGGACAAAGAGGAAAAACAAAAACTAGAAAATGTAAATAGGAAGAAAACAACGGCAAAATATCAAAATGTCATACCAGATGTCTCACAAGCGAATCATAAAGATAGAAACCACATATCTTTTAATAGCAGTGCAAAATAGAATCAGAGGACAAAATATGTCAAATAAACATTGATAATACACAGAATAATACCAAGTGTGATGGTGACGGATATGAAACAACTACACAGTAAATGCAGTAAACCGGCTTAAATATAATACAAGTGTATTCATAACTAACTCTGAAAACTGATCCATTGAGAATTGTGCAAGAGAATAATGTTTGACTAGGCTGACAAATAGCATATGCATACACTATAAGATGTCCTAGAAAATTAGGCGCTTAAAATTGACTGGGACATATGGATCACTTAAACAAAATCAGATTAAAAAGAATAAAAGATCGTGTTAAGTTGATGATGTTGCCATTCCGGAAGGAAAATGAATTAAATAAAGATAATCAACAAATATCAGGACATTTCTAGGGATCTGAAAATGTGAAGTATTAATTTACCTGTGATATCAATCCTAATTGGAGTTCTTGGAAGGTGTCCCAAGAACATTTAGTTAAATGGAAATCATTGGAAGAATCGGAACCATCAAGACCACAGCATCGTTAAAATTAGATTGGCTACGTAAAAAAGCCCTGTAAATCTGATGATACTTATTGTTACTTGGATTTTAGTGAAAATGCAATAGTAATAGTTTTATTTGGAGAAAAACCCCATCCTGAGCCAGGCTTATCTCACAACATGCTACGACAGACTCGTCAAAAAAGTCAACGCATGGAACCTGCCTACACAAACCCGGGAAATTTCACTGTTGGGGCCTTAGATTTTCAGAGCGTATTTAGTGGGGAATCGAGGATCTGATTTGTGCATAGACGGGAATTGGTGTACGTTTATTGCTGACCACGAAGAGCTTCTGGCAGTATTGATTTTTCTTTCTTTCATTTTTGCTACAGAACCCATGGAATTATCTCTTTCAGAAATTTTTTTTTATTTGATCGAATGTTTTGTCATTTTCAATAATGGTCTGGTGTATTTCAACAATTTTCATTATCTCCCTCAAAAATATAACGTATATTAAATGTTGATGTCTGTAATTGGTACTTGCAAGTCATTTGCTACTCTAAGCAATTAAAAGATCAATATACAAACATTGACGACAAAACAATATAATAAGAATTTATTTTATTCTTAAATATTTCATTACCTTATAGTCATCTATAGAACTGCTGGAATTTTATGACCTTCCAAACATCAACATATGGCATAACAGTTGTTCATGCAAAGCCATAACTAATTAAATAAAATGTAGAAATCAAAATTTTAATTAATTATCAACAGGATTGATCGTCTTGTCTAGCAGCAGGTAACTAAATTGTATACGTGTCTTTTTTTGTTTTTAATTCTTCATTTTAGTTTTTTTTCAATGCCGTGTCAAAACAATTGGTTCGTGGGGTCGAATGGATAACTGTTTGAAACAAAAACGGATGGAATTAAATTTCTGCACGTGCATGTCAGCCAACTTAAATAATGAACATTTAAAAAGAAAGTTAAAATAAACCATAGATGCTCAATAAGTTCATAACCTGACACACATTTAATAAGGTGATGATTACTCTGAATATTTCACTGTATATATTTCGATGTATGCGATTTTTTTTTTATATGAACATCGACCTACACGTATCAATATTCTCATTTTGGCTTCGGGCGTTGTAGTATTATCCTGCCTAGCTCATGTAACTCTTATTGTTGGCAATGGTGTTAAGATCCATAAATGAACATTTGCATCAAATTCACAGTTGTAGATTGTCTCATTGCACAATCTACATTAAATCAACATATAAATCGTGTCAGTTGATTCAGGTAGTGATTCGTATATATTCTCCCCGGAAAAAAAGTAAAGAGAATAACTTTACCCAGAAATTGAACTAATGACCATCAAGTGTCTAAATAATTCTTCATCTTAAGAATTCAGACAAAAATCATCTGATTGATTTTCACCACTAATTACAGTACAAGAGGAATAAATTGTACCGTAGTGGTATATTTCCACGGTACCAAAATGATATATGTCGCGTTGTCCCTTTTTTTCGAGCGCTACTACGATATCTGTCAGGTGGCGGCGGCGTATATATTGTATAGCGAGTCTCGTCCACGTGCCTCCAAATTCACAGTGCTAAAATGGTGTTGATAGAAATTATAACACGAGAAACATGTCGTCACAACTGCCAGCCTTTATTCCCAGGGTAGGTTCGTCTCGTGTGCTGTATCGGAGAGGAGGAAAGGCAGAGAGAAAGAGAGAGAGAAACTGTTAAACTACTGTGACCCCATGCTAGCCACTAGAGGCCCCGTCCGTACCCTACGACGGCGGCAGGCAAAAAAAGAGGCCGATCCCTTTTTTCGTTGTTCCACGTCACCACGTGACACCCGGTTCACACCCGAGTTCCGGTTGCGGTCAACACCCGACTTCCGGTTGCAACTCAATTCTCAGTTCGGGGTCACGCTACGGTCAAATCATCGTTCATCCTGTTTTGGGTCATCACTATTTTTTAAATCTTTATCATCTCTTATTTATTTATTTCTTCCTCCCCCTTACATTAGTAGTCCTAGCTCACAAAAGTCAATAATATACCCATCTTGCAACAAAATGTTATCATATTAAAGAATTTTTTGTTCATATTTAGGCTGCAGACTCATTGATGCCTATTTATTTATTCCACACACAGGCAAAGACACAGACACAGACACAGACACACACACACACACACACACATATATATATATATATATATATATATATATATATATATATATATATATATATGGGAGTAAATATGGAAATTAAATCCGACAAATAAAAGAAAATTTAAAAAACAAGTATTCCGAAATTCATCCCAATTTCGGAATACTTGTTTTTTCAAATTTTCTTATATATATATATATATATATATATATATATATATATATAGTAAATGAAGAAAAACTCTAAACTTGCTTCATTACAATAATTTATTTCAACCGTATTAATACGGCATCTTCAGGTAATCACAAGAACATGACTCTTACTGAGAATTTCCCAAAGTAACATCTCTTTTATATCTATAACTTTAGGGGAGGGAGGGTTGGTGTCTTATTTTGGAATGAGTAGAGTTAGTTTCTTTGGCGGGGAGGTCTATGTTTTGGATGAGGTTTGGCTTAGATGGGGGCAGATTCCTTGGAGAAATAGTTGTTAGAGTGTATATACAAAATGAGCAGAATTTAAAGGCTAAAAATTGTATTTTTTTGCCTTTAAATTCTGCTCATGGGAAATTCTCAGTAAGAGTCATGTTCTTGTGATTACCTGAAGATGCCGTATTAATACGGCTGAAATAAATTATTGTAATGAAGCAAGTTTAGAGTTTTTCTTCATTTACTAAATATCTTGTTCTGTCCTTTTACTCACTGGTATTAGGCACATTGAGCTCTCCTTATGGTCTACCTGCATCAGCTTGGTTAAACCACACATGGAAAGACCCTAACTACGGAAAAAAAACTATATATATATATATATATATATATATATATATATATATATTTGAAAGTATTTCCACGTAAAGAGAAGTTGTACGTTTGAAATGTACTATAATTTTTATATCTCTTGTATTGATGCTGACTGCTACAAAAGCAAATTTATGAAATATTATTTTATTCCATTTAAAGAAAAAAATATCGACAATACGAAAACAACGATATTTTGACATGAATATTTTCAAAGCATTTTCTTGTTTTATTTGCTGAAATAGAATGTTGAAATAGAAACTTTTGAGATTACAGACACGTAAATATATTCCACATTGACCTTCGAAACCTGCTATTTCCAACTATATCACTCTCTCAATCGTATTGATCTCTTTTCTTCTTGAATGTTGACTTTTTATCACTTCACAACCTTAAAGTGAGCGACTGTTTGACACGAGGCTGGCTGTAGATATGGATGCACGAAAGTGACAAATTCCGATTCAAATCCAGCAAAAAGACATTTGCCATTGCTACAATAGATATATTTGAGATCAGTGAACAAAACAAATGATTACACACAAAACGCATACGATAACTATTGGTTTGGTTTGTTGGTTGGTTTTTCTACAGGTTAGTCTTATTTGCCAACAAGTCGATTGTTACCAGTAACCAATGATGATAATGTATAATTAAATTATTTCAAGTAACTATTTATTATCATGTGAGTTTGTCACACCAGCGTTAACTGATAGTATTTCGCTGGAGTATGAGTGATAATGTCTCCTCAGGTTTCCAGCACTCTTCTGAGTATTCTGGCCGATTGCAACAATGAAGTTGTGTGGATGGCCTCAATTCTTCCTCTGATTTCCAGTTCCTCCAGTGTTTTTTACAAGTGATGAGAGAGAAGAAACAGCCAATTACATAATAAGCGAATGTAGCATAAAAGGAATGCAAGAGTAAGGATTGTTGTATACTGGCTTCGAATTCACGCCGCTAAATTCGTGTATGTTAGTAGCGGATATCGTCACTAACCCAAAAGCGATGTATGTTAGTAGTCAGCTACTGGACTTCAATAACAACAGATACGCGTATAGAATAGAGGACTCTTCTTTATTTTCTTCGGTATTTGGTAGGTGAGGGGCGCAGAGCTTACAATGAGAATGCCGGTGGCTAGCCAAGAGCGCAGTGTTCACAATGAGTACCTTAGGGATGTTTTGTTGACGGGAGTCTGAAGTTAACGGCTGCCAAATCTCAACTGCCGAACTCTCCGTCTAACCGTCACTTTTTTCAATTTTACCCAGCATGCCCTGGTCTATTCAAATTACACCGGAACTGTACTGCATGACCTGCAATCCTAGATTTGTCACCAGTCAATAGGAAGTCCTTTGTCATCCTGCTATTGTTGTTTTTCCGGTCAGTTCGTTTGACCCGGTCAGCAGTAAGCGTCAGATCTCAATCACTCTTCCTCTTTATTCGATCCAGTCTTCTGTCTGGAACATCCTTTGTTTCCCAACTCCCTTGTCTTTTTGAATTTCTTTCCGCACCAAAAGAATTGAAACAATAGTTAATCTGCAACAGGATGAGAGCATGGGAAAGGTGAACCACTTGACATAGTGCTAAAACAGTTTGGTCATATTGACAAATGATATATGTACAAATCAAAATGAGGCACTTAGTGTAATAGTTACTGTCATAGGAAATTGACACTGCGAGATGTTTTCATATCCTGGACGAGGCTGTTTGTATTTCATATAGCGCTAATACCTTTCGGGAAAATATGCATCCAAATATCCTCCCTCAATCTATAGATAAATGGTGGGGAAGACTCAGCTTTTCAACCTTAGTTAGGCTACCAATCTTGAACAAAGAAAACTGAATTCAAACCTGTTAAACTCTGTTGAAGAGAATAAACTTTTGTCAAATCCTGCTGATGTGGTGTGCGTAAAAGTGTGTGCACACGCCAATATCTGTGGTAGAAAAATGAGACCCATAAGATTCTCTGGGATTTTGAGATACATACTTATCACCCAATCCCGGTCAGGAGAACAAAAATAGTACAACTTGTGATTCAGTGGATCCTGCCGTTATAATGGACCATAGATTCGAATAAAAGAAAGCAAATATATATATATATATATATATATATATATATATATATATATATATATATATATATATATATATATATATACACTTGGATCTTTCCAAAGATTCGAACATGAGGGTGATGTTGATAGCAATTGGTTTTGCTGCTCTCGGAACAGTCCACAAAGGCCTGGGAAAGAAACTTGAATAAACATAGGTTTAGAAGAAGAATGGAGACCATCCAGGCTACAGCAATGTTAAAATCTGTAATTATACTTAGAAACAACCTGGACACCTGTAGGACCTACTCTCACTCAGATTTCAGTAAAAAAATCAGTTAGGGCTCGTGTGAAATAATTACAATGAATGTAATCATATTTTTGTATGCACACAGTTATATGATATGAACTATTTCTATGTGACTATGATAATTTTGAACCAGATATGAGAGTACAGGGATAAAATGGAACTTTACACTCCCCCAGAGATCTGGAACTGGAGACTCATCAACAGATACAGTTTAGCGTCATACATAGGACTCAGCTTTTCTGTGGGGAGATGAGCTTACTTCTCTGCAGAGGATAAATCCCGCCTATTTAAGCCCCGGTGACAGTGCTAATGAATATTGGATGGGTGCCGATTAGCATTCTCTTATTGTTTAGGTTTGCCTAATAAAATAATATTGACTCTTTATCCAATAATTTATTCTGTTGACTTCATTATCGATAACTAAAACTATATAGGAATATACTTCCTCATCCGGCTTTCATTCATATATAGGTAACGCTGAAATGAACGCCTCTTATTTTCTTATTTTCTATGGACATTATAACAGAAATAGGAAGAATCATAACATTGGTTAAAAGAACAATTTTGAAATAAAAAACCTTAATATTTTACATAGTCGGCATCCTTAGCTAGGAATTCTGCCAGTGATGAGCAAGTGGGTGTAAGACGCACTTGTTAGAAGCTGTTGTAGTGGAGGTGACTCACCTGTTGATTCTGGTTCGTAATGATCACATCTGTGATGAAGTTATCCTAGAATGTTCATCTTTAACAAGATTTCAGTTATGTTCTCGTGTATGAATATGGGATTACCTACCAAATTGAAAATTTGCGAAAGTTGTATCTGACTTATAGGTCTATACACTATTCCCATTGTCGTAAAAAAAAAACAGTGAGTGCGGATTTTATCAGTGGGGACTTTATTTCGTGGCTTGACAGTGGAGCATGGACACTCGGGTCGTGGCTTGTAACTCACATTGCTAACTATCCATTGCATAAACCTACTCTCATGCATTGTTTGCACTAATTAGACATTCTGCAAATTATATTGTTCCCGCATGTTTGCATTGGATGCACTTTCATAGTAGACATCACTGCAATATATATGGTATCTATAAAACGACCACAACTTAACGGTTATCGTCAGAATTATCAACCTTTATTGTCATCCCGCCAACACATTCAGAGCCATCTTCAAATATGTGTAGTGTACTAGATGTTATGTAGATATTACATTGTTGTATGTTGTCATTTTACTTGCTATCAAGGAAAAAATACTTGAGACATTTTGCGCTTAGCAGTTTCCGTAAAAATGATGGGTTAATTTGCTTATGGATATTTCCTTCTGTTGAGAATCAGAGCACAAACCACCTTCTCCAGTTATTTGAGACTCGTATGTATTTCTATTCCCCGGGTTAGATTTTTAATTATATTAAATCTTCAAAATTATATTACAAAAGTGAAAAAGATAAAATAAAATGGAAATTATTTTAATGTATTTATAGAGTTTCAAATTAATGAATTTTCACTCAATGATTAATAATAATACACGAACTAGAAAAAAACAAATAAATATTGAAATGGGTTTTATTTTTTCCCTTTTCTTTTTATTGTATTTACAATAATTTCGGAATTATTGGAAACTTCCTGCTTTCTACTGTGGCAGAGAAATGTGTCGTACAATTGAATCATAATGTTCGTATGGCTCATATACACATTGCACTTTGTATATTAGTAGATTATTCAAGAAATGAATTACATGTAATTCATATGAAATACTGATAGACATTGGAAATACTTTGCTAAAATCACCGAGCTGATGGATATAAACCATTCAAAGCAAGTCACTTTCGAAGATTTTGGTTCATTTTGCAAGGTGTCATTTAAATGACAAATGACTAAGCAATAAATACTAAATAAGTTAATGGAAATGATAACATGCAAACTAGTCATTTTGTTTCCATCGTAGGGAAACAGGATCATTATTGCAGTGAACGCAAACACAATCCCACACTATTACTAAATTATTAAATGGGATCGAGGAAAAAACATAATTTACTACAATTGATAAACACACAGACACACACATATATATATTGCCTTAAAAAGCCATATTTGGTGGCCATTTAGCTCAATGTGGGTTCAAATTTTATTTATCAATCATAATATAATAACCTTCAACTACATAAATTTAAGTACCCTATAATTGACATTTAATGGGTATCGCCCTGGATAAGATATAATGAGTGTGTGGACTACAAACACTAACTCTCCACTTCTAATATTAACTTGAAACTTGGATTGAAAATGCCTCATTCGATAATTTAGATAGCGTTACACTAACAAATATATTGCTCCGATGTGGTATTTTTACCGAATTATGACAATATACACTTGATAATTGGATGATTATAATACAGGCAGTCGCAGAGATATTTATTATTATTAGTATTGTTCTAAACAGTAACCTTTCCAATTCATTTTCTAATGAAAAACATGGGGGCATTTTCTTCGACCGAAACAAAATTTTATTGATTTATTTCCTCTTCAACAACAATTCTAAACATTTCCAATCGATTATTCTCCTAATAAAATATTCAAATAATTTTCATCTAATGGCGAACTTCAATTACTAAAATGTTCGCTTGAAAAAGCAACAAAGGCAAAACGAAATTTAAAAGAAATCTAATAAAAAGGAAAAATCGTATTAAAGTAAATATTTGCTTGGAAACTTGTGCATCAGCATGCATTTCCAAGCAAACACTTATTTTATAGGAAAAGGGTAACAAGGGATTTCTGAAAAGTCAATATCCAGGTCAGGGCTCATTTATTTATGTAAGGATGTTCCTATTTCCAAATAAAAAATAGCAAAACATGTACATACCCAAATGATATTAAAAGCATAAGTGGGAAAAATCTAGTGTGGGCAGAAATGGTCGAAGCAAACCCATTATAGGGACTATGCATTCAAATATCTAACACAAGTATTACCTGCTGGTGGAAATTCTCGCGAATTGTTGACCCCTACAAGTAAATAACAAAATCTTTCCAGGAAGAGCGATCGTATCAACTCGAACAGCAGTTGTCAGAACAACTTGCACACTTTTACCGCAAGGGGAGGCCACGTAAGTGTCGTTTATTTAAACTAAGCGGAAATCGTCTCGTTTCTTAGCACTGTTGACTTGACCGGTAAATTGAACTTGTCACTTGCATGTTCTTTCTTGTTCAGAAAAGACGAACGGCAAGGCCGGACACTGGTTGTCGAATCGGCGTTTGACGTTGTGTAAACGACTACTCTGACTGGGACTGTCTTCATTCCTGGTGAATTTGAAATTAAATAAACAATCAAAACGGGAAAGAGGGACATATGTCATTCACTGCCTGTTGGTTAGTTAGGTGTTTGGTTTCAAGGCGCTAAAGCCCTCGTTCGTTTATGTAATACCAAAGTCTGTATTTTTAAATAATTATATAGTTCCAAGTAACTAATGATAATACTATTTTCAGACCATTATTGGTTCATGTAATAATATTTCAAGTAATATTTAATAATAATAATAACAAATCCTAATATAAGCAACTAAAAAAGGTTCTTATTCAATCTCCGAAGTTAAGCAAGAAGGTCAGGGTATAGATGGGTGACTGCTTGGGAATACCAGGTGCTTTAAAAGCATATTATGATCAAATTGAGATTAGTTGTATAAACTCTTACGGAAGAGTTTTAACTTTGCTACATGCCAGGAATATTGGTAGAGGTAAGAATTTAAAAAAAAAAAGAAAACAAAGAAACCCCCACTAGAAAATGTTGCGAACGAAGATATGAACTATGAGTAGTACACTTAACTCATTTTTTATAACTTTAAGTTTTCCTATTAGAAAAAGTTTAACGTTTGCAAACCTGTAAAAATCGTTACGTTACGAAGACTGCTATATAAAGAAACGGGATTTTTCTGATCCAAAACATTACCCATTCGTACCTGTTAAAAGGGGAGGGTGCCCCAGTGTGCCCAACATGCAAAGTATAACTTACAACCAAGCATATCCTTCTAAATTGTAACAGACTTAAACATATCCGCGCAAATTACTATCAAGCTAGAAACCTGAAAGACATCTTCAAGAATACAAACCCTGAAAACGTTTTAAATTTTATTAAAAAAAGCAACCTTTTCAACAAAATATAACAGAACATAACCAATTATCTCCATAGAACCACTACTTTAAAGTCTGAAATCCAAAATAACCTTTTTGGCATTAAATGACCCACAGAGGTTGATATGCCGTTAAACAAAACTCAAACTCAAACAAACCCAAAAGTGTAACGAAACATATGATTTTAAACTGATTTGTTTTAATTTCCAATACATCCACTCACTTATAACAAGAGGTTTAGCAAATTATACTAAGGATGTGATTAAGTTCCTGTAAGTTCATCCATATGTATATATGTTTATATTCATACTAAACTTTACAATATGTATGTACAAATCTCTAAAGTACAAAGAAAATATACCAAAGAATGTCCTCGAATTTTAATCGGGATTCTGAATTTTATGAGAATAATCTTTCCTTTCGCAATGATATTCCGGAATATTCCGTTACGATAGAAAAAAATTACAAATAGACATTTTGATTTTGATTAAATATTTATGTGTCTGATACGTCCGGGTAAATTACTACACTAACATTTCTCATGAAGAAATGAGGTCTACTTTGAAAAACAGACAAGAACGAGAGATTTTTTTCTCACAGGATAACGAGTCATTGTTTCACATACAAATTTACTATTGAAACAAAAAATATAGATATAATAATTGTAAATATAATATATCTGAAAGATCAAGACAGCATCAGAGTACATTGTATTTTAGCTTTAAATCAATATTAATTAATGTGGGCAGACGCAGAATCCTTACATGTTACTTCCTCTACTGGTAAATACACACACACACACACACACACACACACACACACACACATATATATATATATATTATATATATATATATATATATATATATATATATATATAAAAGCGTATGTTTGGAGTAAGAGAATGAAAGAGATGAAAGTTCGAAATGTTCATGTCAAAGATAAATTATACACGATCCATTAGATAGATAATGTTGGTTATTACCAAACATTACTGCAAAGCAAAGAACATATAATACATCTTAAAAGGTATTTCATTCAGACAGTGGTCTCCGAAGTTTTCAAGGGGACATAAGTTTGCATAGTCTTGTGTTTTTATTTTAATTTTCCTTTTCAGCGTTGAGAAAACAGAAAGTTGGCGGCAGTAGGAGTTATTGAGTATAAAATGAAGCAGAGTTTACTGCAAACAAGAAAGTTTAAAAAGTGAATGTAAAGAAAATATTTTAAGGTTATTTGTTAATACAAAAACGAATAACAAAAAGTGAATGGATTGAGTGATTGAAGAAGGAGCCGGTCGACTTCTTCCTATCCACCGGAAGCTTCAGGGACGCCATACTTGTAGAAGGAAATGGCTTTTCATCTACCAACGATCCTGTCAGAGATAGATGTCCAAAGGTGATGGGGAAATGGGCTGTGGTAAGTGGGGCAAAATAGATGGACTGCTAGGCTATAGAGAATATATTAAAAACATGCACATTACTGTAAATAAATGTGTCCAAATGTGTTTTATGTAAATCTCTTCATTCTTTTTTACTTAGCACGCACATACAAAGTTTCGCTCATTTTTCATTGATTTTTAACGGTCTTCTGTTTCTTCTCAATTGATCTGCTTTTTAAAAAAATGAATTCCAACAGTGATATTTACCTAATTAAGGAAGACAAATCAAAAACAAAAAAACGTGTTTATCGCGGTGGAACAGATTTTACAATGAAATACAAAATATATTACACACAAAGAGCACACATATTGTGAAAAAGTAGATTTTATATATAATATATATATATATATATATATATATATATATATATATATATATAACAACTTGATATAAGCTCAATTTCTCAAACGGAGTATAGTAGGTTTTAATTCAGTCTTCCTTCTCTGAGACTGGTTACCTAGACAAGGTTAATGTCCAGTCCGTCCTACTATTTATCCATAGCTGAATGGAGAATAGTTGGATTCGTATCTTCCCCAAGGGTATTAGGGCAGTGTGAAATGCAAACAGCCTCGTCCATGATTAGGATATTATAACGGATGAAACTGTCGACTAAAACAGAGAAACGGTTATATATATATATATATATATATATATATATATATATATATATGTGTGTGTGTGTGTGTGTGTGTGTGTGTGTGGTGGAGATGTGAAGAAGCAAAGAACAAAACTCAGAGAAAAGTGTGTAGGATCTATTTTGTTAGAGATTTGAGCT
>CM042158.1:69659220-69674220 GCA_023376005.1 Doryteuthis pealeii
ATGTAATTCATTTTTAATACATTTTAAACTATTTTTTCGGCCAATTTTGCTCAAATTTATCGTAAACATGGCCGTCAACTTTGCCAGTGCCTAATATTTTTCATTTAGAATAATCTTTTGTAATTTAATCCTTCATAAAATATAAATATAAATGAATATAAATACACTTTTGTGTAAAATCTGTGTTGTTATTTTAACATTACTTACATTCATAATAAACATATTTACAGGGCCGGTAAGCATAAAATGGGTATATCCAAAAAATTCGGCTGCTACAAATTAAAAAAAAACAATTAGAATTAATTAAATCGATTATTTAAGGTCAGTTTCTTGTCTAAATCAAATAGTAGCAACACAAGGAGCATCAGTATAAAAGCAAAATAATATTACACATTTAATTTATTTTTAATACATCTAAAACGATGTTTTCGGTCAATTTCAATCAAGATCGCCATCTTTTTTTTAGTGTATATATGTATTTAACAACGCCTCCTCAACAAGCTCAAATGTCTCAATCTACGAGATCGTTTGCCATTTTAGGGTTAAAGAATCCATTCTGGCCAACAATTCTTCGATACCTAGAATAGTTAGAGCATACCTTGTTCAAGGGTATTAGAGCCTTGTGAAATACAAACAGCCTTGTCCAAAATTTGAAATCGGGTCGCCGTGTCCATTTTCCTCGAAGTTAACCATAACAGTCCATTTATTAGTGTATATATATATATATATATATATATATATATATATATATATATATATATATATATATACTAATGTGTGTGTGTGTGTGTGTGTGTGTGTGTATATTTTTATTTTATAACAGAATAGGGCCTGATATTTATAAAGTGTACAAATGTTATCCCTTTTTTCTGCATTTATCCCTATGTATTTACTCCAAGCAGCTTGTGACACAATGTCAGTACAGCTGGATTGAATTTACTATATTTCTTACCCTAGACTAGTTAACTTTTCGAAACTGAAGATTCTGGGACTCCTTACTGTTTACCTATAGATACGAGGTGAACATATTAATGAAACAAAAACAGTATTGTTCAGATCAGCAATTACATTTCCTATGACAATAACTGTTATACGTGCGCACATCCTTCATTTTTCTGTAATAATACGTATTAAGACGCGTTTATGCACTTCACAGCTTGAATACTCTCCTACTTTCCGAAACACTATCCATTATCATCTCTAATAGAATTGCTTTGGAGGTGTATTCATATAAATGTATATTTCACGTATATGTTTTATTTGGGTTTAATTATATACCTGCATATATATATGTGTGTGTGTGTGTGTGCACGTATGTGTGTGTACATGTGTGTACGTGTGTGTGCGTGAGTGTGTGCGAGTGTCTATGTGTGCGTGTGTGTGTGTGTGTGTGTGTGTGTGTGTGTGTGTGTGTGCCTAAGTATGCAAAATCATTTAATAAGAATGTCTTTGTTCACATCAATATTAGCTGTTAATTTCAAGTTTTGTGCTGTTTTAATACATGAACCCAATTTTTCTCCGTTCGTTGCCAGTAGAATTGTATGCTCAAATTAAGCTTGTATCCAGCGTTTGGCAACTTTGCAGGGGGCGGGGAGGCAAATTTATTTTGCTTCAATTGAGCCGTTCAATTTATAGAAGTTGATTGCAGATTAATTACGAATATTTATTGTCAAAGGAAATAAAAGTTGTTTATTGGCGCACACGATGACATTTGCAATATTTATTGGGGAAACATAAACTTTATGATGGAATCATGGAAGTCACATCTACAGAGATGGCTTTTTCATACCAAACTTCGGAATATTTCAAAGTGATTTCCTCACTACCATGAAGGAATGAAGATGGAAAATATTAATGACTATAAAAACAATAGCAAAGGTATCAAAATATATTTATCTGAAAATGAGTGTTTATAGACTAAAGCTGGCCTCCAAAAATGTATTTACAATTGTCCCACTACGTCAAGGTTTTAAAATCAGCGCATACTTATATACTAATAGTATATTAGTATATAATATCAGATAGTAAATTGGCTGTTAAGTTCAAGGTTTGTGCTGATTTAAATTGTAAATACTTATCCAAGAGTGTTTAAGACTATGACATAAAATAAGTTAAATAATATATTTTAAATACATCTTAGACGTTTCAAATACACTTGCACATATACTTTGAGCTGAATGCTTACCAATGAGATACCAATTTTCTGATTTCAACATTGTTCTGTGTCTTTTCTCTGTGCTAAATGTTATTTGTGGTGGGATGGAAGGATGGTGCTTTGTAAATTTCCCAGTACTATTTAATCTATACTGTAGCAAATCTGACAAATTCTAAACCCAACTTTGAATCAACATACTTGATCTAGTCAAATACATCTGTTTTAAGAAAAGAAATAGATGAGTTATAGAAGAATGCAGGTTTTCCAATGCAGGTGTTTCGATTGTAGAGACTTCTCCTCGATCAAAACTGCTTAACAGCATTTCTGTAGAGTAAGCAGGTTGCCAGTGTATTGTACTGTATACTGCCCCATGTTTGACCTTGACTAACAAATCACTAATCATAATTAGATTTGACTGAAATATTACATAATTCATCTTTATCAATAAAAAAAATGTACTTTGTAATGGTGTAAACAAATTTAGCATTGATAATAATACAAAGATAGACATAGTATTTTTAGAATTGTTACATCTACAACAATATCGTACGTTATATTAGTATTGGCACAAGAAATATACTGACGAAAATACCCATTTAGCTTTTTTTAAATTGATTTAGTAAAAATGTTCATAGAAGTGATACATTAAGATTTTGATAATTTGTTCATTGGAAAACATAGAAACTGTTCTTTTTTATATTCACACTCACATACAGAGAGAGAGAAAGAGAGATAAAGATATATATATATATATATATATATATATATATATATATATATATATACATACGTATATAAACCTGTGTAGTACAAATCTTTCTGCGTTATCATAATTAGACCTCAAATTATGCAATTAAACACTGAGTAAGAGAAGAAATGAAAAAAAGACTTCATCAAATTGATTTGTTAAAATTAACAATTTCATCCGAAGATTTACGACAACCATCATAATATTAGAATTAATTACGATATCATTCTATCAATATCTACTTTATGTCAAGTGAAAACCATGCATGTCGTTATATTACTGTATACAAGTTTGAATTATAACCAGCAATAATTGATTTGGCAATGTATTGGCTTAGTCAAGGGTCTCATTAACAGCTTCAGCCGACTGTATCCGATGGACAGTGATTCGCTGCCAAAATGGACCCACAAAAACTACGCCTTTTCCGAAAGACTTTGCCAAATTATGCGCCACCGTTTATAACTTCGGCCAGTAAGCGACCGGGCAAACTGGAAAATGAGGCTAGAACATGGGGGAAACAATCTAAGGTTCAGACAATTATGCTAGCAAATAGGCTTCACTATACATAAAGATCTGAATGCATATAAACGCGCATACACACATATATAGTAATATAATATATATATATATATATATATATATATATATATATATATATATATATATATATATATATATATCCACACTTTCTATGCAAATGCATACATATTCATACACAGACACACACACACAGTCATATTATATATATATATATATATATATATATATATATATATATATATATATCCCATATTACTACATATATATGTCAATGCGTTTATATGCGTTTAATATATATATATATATATATATATAATATATATATATATATTGGTTACTAGTTTAGTTTTCCATTTGCATACCTGATGATTTTGTAAGAGTCGAACATCCTCTTTTTATATGGTGTGTTGTTGGGAAGATGTATTTTGTTAATGTTCAGAGATAGATGTTTATGCAACTATGTCCGGTAGGTCTATAGTTTGCTGCACTTGCACATTTCTGTGTTCTGACTTAATATGTTGTATAAACATATCAGGAATTAGTATTGATTGATCTAGATTGTTGGCATTAGTCTTTTTCTACAACTACTACTACTACTACAACGAATAATAATAATAATAATAATAATAATAATAATAATAATAATAATAATAATAATAATAATGAGAAGAAGGGGGAGATCATCTACTTATTAATTGACAACTGAATTAAAGTGACATAATTCAAAATTTTAATTACTTTTATATACATAAATATATATATTTCTGTATATATATATATAAATATATATATGTGTGTGTGTGTGTGTTTATGTGTGTGTGTGTGCGTGTGTGTGTGTGTGTGTGTGTGTGTGTGTAAGTAAATGCAGTAAATTAGCACAAAGAGAGTACAAGACTAGGCACAACTCTGATGGAAAGGTAATCCAATAGGAATTGCGCAAGAAATTCAATTTTCACCATTCAACTAAATTGTATATGCACAAACCTGAATCTGTCTTGGAGAATGAGACGCACAAAATTCACTGGGATTTCAAGGTACAGACCAATCACCTAATCCCGGTCAGGAGACCAGACCTAGTGTTGATTAACAAGAAGAATATAATTTGTCATCTCGTGGATTTTGCCGTCCCGTCCGACCACCGCGTGAAAATGAAAGAAAGCGAAAAAGAAAAAATATTGGACATTGCCAGATAACTAAGAAAACTGTGGAACATGAAAGTGAAGGTTGTTTCAATCGTAATTAGTGCCCTGGGAACGATCCCCAAGGGTCTGGAAAAGAATCTGGATGAACTGGAAATCAGAGGAAGAATCAAGAGCATCTTGACTACAGCACAATTGAGATCGGCTAGAATTTTCAGAAGAGTCCTGCAGACCTGAGGAGGTTTTCTTTCACTCAGCCTCCAGTGAACCATCGGCTAAGGCGGGTGTGAAAAATGCGAATTGCGTGAAAATAATAATAATAATAATAATAATAATAATAATAATAATAATAATAATAATAATAATAATAATAATAATAATAATGAAGAGGTCTTTCAAACATTAAAGATTACGTAGACGGCGCCAATCTGATTGCTCGAAGAATACACTAAAAAGAGTAAAAAAGACTTATCACAGTAACTAATGACACTAATTGCAACATATGGGCAAGCAGGAAAAAAACAACAAAAACTAGAATAAATGAAAAGAAAAACAATTATACATAATACTTCAAGCGACAAATTGAAGAGATTGCACATGAGAACACCTGGCTAAGAAAGGGGAAACATAAAGAGAGTAACTGAATCTATTGTAATTACAATGCCATTTGAAAAAAAAAACTATATCAAAGCAAAAATAGATAAGATCCGAGAGAAAAGCATGTGTAGGATATATGGAGACAAAATTAAAATTGAATATAATTAGTGGATGCATCAAACTAGAACAAAGGCACTACAAGACTAGGACAAACTGGGTGGGAAAGGTGATCCACTTGTAATTGTGAAAATTTGACCATGCTACAAAATGCTATATGCACAACCGCCAATCTGTTCTAAATAATGAGACGCATACAATTCTCTGTTACTGAGATACAAACGGATCACCTTATCCCAGCCAAAAGACTATTATTACTTAACAAGATAAAGAGTTCTTGATATCTAATGGATTTTGCCGTTTCCATGGACCAGAAGTTGAAAGAAAACTAAAAGTTGTACAAAAACTTAGACGTTGTCAAAAAAGTGAAAGAAAGACTGCAGAATATGCGGGTAAAGGTCGGTGCCCTTGGAACAGTCCCTAAGGGTTTGAAACAGGGACATAAAGAACTGGAAATTAGAAAAATCTAAACCATCCAAAACACAACACTGCTGATATCGGCTAAAATACTCATAAGAGTACTGGAGGCCTGGGGAGACTTGCTGTCACTCAAACTCTTGTAAATAACTAGAGGTGCTTTTTACTCCTCAAATTTACTCCTTATATATATTCGAAGGTCTTAACATGGAAAATCCTCAAC
Source organism: Doryteuthis pealeii (assembly GCA_023376005.1). Lineage (NCBI taxonomy): Eukaryota > Metazoa > Mollusca > Cephalopoda > Myopsida > Loliginidae > Doryteuthis > Doryteuthis pealeii. The sequence continues at coordinate 69,665,157 of CM042158.1, forward strand.
AATTTTAGAAATACATCACTATTGGCCATGGATTTTGCCAGTTATTGACAAAAGCCTGCATACTTTCTCATATACCTCCGCACAAGCAGAAGCCACCTACACAACATTCATTCCGGCGATGTTATCGAGACAGTATTATACACAGAGATGAATAAGAATTATGTAGTTTTATTGACCAGAATATAATAAATTAACTAACAAAATTAAATAATCATGTAATTAAAATAATGAAACAATTATATCAACAGAGGAAAAGAAAGTGAGAAACTAATAATTGATTGATGAAATGAATATCCCTTGGATTTATTTCATGGCTACCGTTGTTTTGCTTTTTTTTGGACGGGGGCGCAACTTCTGTCATTTTTCTCGATTTCAAAGTGCACTATTAGATCAAATAGAAATATACAAACAATATTGTTTAACAATATAATACACTTACCGTCAAGTTTCAAATGGTAGAATTTTATAATGAATAATATCTTCTCTTAGGCTAATTATTTTTAGCAAATGTTTTTCGAAAATTGTCATTTAATATCCCATTATATTTGATTCTAATTTAAATGTTGTTATTAGGAAGCAAATTGATAGGAGCTGAACAGCTGCTTTGTATGATAGATAATATTTTGAAAAAAAACCCATAAAGTAGACAGAGAAGTCGGCAAAATATATGTTAGATATTTATGTTGTTCTTTTATCCTGAATTATTTTGCATCTCTGTAAATTTAAGCATAACTTATGATAACACATGCAAGGAGGAAAATGAAAAACATACATGTTTAACTCCCCTAATATTTATCAGCAGTAAAAATGCTTTTTTTAGTATCATGGTGCAAAACATAACTTTTTAAGTTACCGTTACGGATATTGGTAGGGAAATAATTATAGAAAATGAGTGACTCCAATGCTTCTTTTTTGTTGTTTTTTAATCATTTTTGTTAACAGAAAATTGATATTTTTTCTCACTTCCTAACTTATGCAATGTTTGAGTTGTTTAATGTTCCTAAGGTCATCTATTAGCAGTTTAAAGAGAGGTGAAGTTTTTTTAACATAATTTGGTTTTATATATATATATATATATATATATATATATATATATATATATATATTGTGTGTGTGTGTGTGTGTGTGTATGTACGAGGAATAATGTGTAAAATCCGCAGATGATTTTTTACTTCCATATATATATATATATATATATATATATATATATATATATGTGGTAAAGTAAGGAGCTGATGTTAGGTGTGGCGCTCCACCTCAGACGCCAAAACAATCTCCTTGGTCTAGCGCTATTGAAAAAAGGATAGACTCCCTCGCTGACTGGCAGATACCGACTTTAGACCACCCCAACGACTTTTTACTTATATATATATATATATATTATATATATATATATATATATATATATATATATATATATATGTGTGTGTGTGTGTGTGTGTGTGTACAAGCCATTCACCTATTTTATACGATTGATAATTTGATTGATTTTAACGGTACATTGACCCGTATCGGGTTATTTTGTGTCTAGCAGCTAGGGGACCCCTTTCATTGTACGCTCATGTTTACAGAGTAGATGTTTCTACAGTTCTTTTTATGACCCTCTCAAATACAAATATTTTAAAACATTTATTTGCCCCATAGATGGGAACATAACATGCTATCACCCTCACTCAGAATTGACATAATGGCAATGAAGAAGTACTGCAGATTCCCAGAAATAGATTTTAGTGTCATTCTCTGGACATCTCTATCAGGGGTACCTTACTCCACTGCAGGGGATAAAATAAGCATATTAAAAGCCCCACCGATGGGTTTGTCATCTGTTTTTAATCTGAAAGAGTTTCAAAAGCAATATCACACTAATTAACTATTAACTGGACCAATGAATGAAAATAATATAGCCATGCTGAATGAATAAGGGTCTGTTCTGAAATACTCAGGTGGTCACCCACTATGAGAGATGGGTAACCGGAGAGCCCAATGGTCAAAACTTTGTGACAATAACAAACAAAATAAGTACACTTTCAATCTGAGTTAGACGTCGTTCGTTGTAAATTATATTTATATTTTCTTTGTATTTGCTTTTTGAGAGTTTATTTTGCATACAGTCTAATCAAATTCGGATAATTTTTAAACCTATCTATTTGGTCTATACATGGGAACCTAATACCTTTTACTATTTCGAGGCAGAGTGGACTCGGTAGTAATGATAGTGAAGGGCTACGGCAAACTACCCACAACTCCAGAACTTGGTCTTCGCTATCAGATGCAATTCGGTATTATAACCAGGATAAACTTTTAAGGTATTATACCTCCGAAAGAGATACAGTCAGCATAGTATAAGCTCCGTGGCTAAGACGGATAGACACCACGGGTGTAATGAAAATATTGTATTAATGTTTTTACTTATAAATTTTGCTATAGAAACTCTCGGCCATTTGGATTAGATAATTATTAGAACATATTATTATAGTCATTATCTATGTGTCTTAGTTTTGAACAAACTCAACAAGCATGGATCTGTGAAGTCAATAAAAATGTCATTTTCTTCTGTTTTTTTGGGGGGTTTTTTCGACGGGGCAGCCTAAAGTCGGTATCAGCCAGTCAGCGAGGGAGTCTATCCCCTTTTCAATAGCGCTAGACCAAGGATATTGTTTTAGCATCTGAGGTGGAGCGCCACACCTACCATCAGCTCCTTACTTTACCACACAGATCCCTATGCTACTCATACGCTGAGTTGGCGGGGACCGGTATCGAACTAGGAACCTTGTGGCTTCTAGCCGAACACTCTACCGACTGAGCTAACCCGGTCCCTTTTTCTTCTGTAAAATGAATTTATTCCTTATATTAATCTTTATGCAACACATATCTCTAAGTCATTAAATTGTCTGTAATATTCAGAGGAATTGTGACCAGTTTAAGAAAAAACTAATGATAAAATGTTATCTGTATTATATTAACTAAGCATCGTTTATAATCTAGAAACTTTAGAGTATGATGAGTTTATTTTTGGAATTATTGCTGATCAAATATCTGCTGGGATGTCTGGTTTTGATTATCTGACCATGATTAATATCCATTTTTTTTAATAATTCAACGTTTTATGCCGGACTTTTTTCTGGTATCATGGTCTGAACGGAGACAACTAACTCATTGATTTCTTTAAAAGGGATAATTACTGTAATAAATTAGTGCAGTCAAACAACAATTTCCAAATAATAAAATGATGGGTTCTGTCAAAACATTTTAAGAACGCAACGATCACAAAGTACGAGAGCAATTAATGAGTAAGAAGAAATCCGAAACGTGATGCCAAGAGGAATTTTTGCAAGTAAAAAGAGACAAGAAACTAAAACAAAAAAAAAGGCAAAAGAATAAAAACATTGGGGATTGAAATGAACGAGATAATGAGGGTCAGCGACAAGAATCATTCTTTTCCTAATCAATATGTCGGAGTGCATCGATCTGTCACTTAAACTGCTACTTTGTGATGGAAGAGTAAGGAAGAAAGAAAAAGAGACACAAGTAAAATATAAAAAAATAGAGAGAAATGAGAAAAAGATTTTCATAATGGGTTTCTTGCAGGGACAACCCTGCTCTTTATTTCTCATTATCTTTGATGAGGCTTTCCGGGTGATTGTACGTGATTTGGGATTCAAAATGAAGGATTGAAATATAAGAGTCACTAAAAGAATAGAAAAGACCACGATGAAAAATGGTAGTGAAAGAGTATGTAGATAGTAAAAAAAGAAATGCTCATAAAAAGAAAAATAATTATGATCACCAAACAATTAGCAACTAAGAAAAATGTATTATGCAAGATGCAATCTCAAGTAGTTGAAACTTGTGTCCACATGAACATTTCGTGATAACATTAAAAATCTAAGACTAAAGAGTGAAGATTAGCAGAGGCGATTATAAAAAAAAGGCAAATATATGGTGAACGTGCATAGAACATATTCTCCAAGTATTCAATAAAAACAGAATAAAAGATATGCTGGAGGATATTATTTCACTACATAACATATATTGGGGTGTAAACTATGGTGTTTAAGAAATGGACAATAATCTACTAATGCATAAAATAGAGTTTGTTGTCACGCAAACACACATACAAACACACACACACACACATACGAGGGTTAGTCAAAAAGTAATGTCATTTTGTTTAGGTCAGGAACATGTACCATACATCAAAAGGAAGCTGGTCCTCTGTGGATCACATAACTACTTCTTCACATAGTCAATATTGCTCAATAGAAATGTTCCATCTTCGAATGAGAGCATGTATCCCTGTTCCGTAAAATTCTGTTGACTGTTCTTTAAGCCACTTGTTCACTACAGATGTCACTTCCACGTCACTGGAATAATGTTTGCCTCTCAAACCCTCTTTCATGGGACCGAAGAGAAGCAAACATTATTCCAGTCATGGGGAAGTGAAATCTGTAGTGAAGAAGAACCTCAGTCGATAGAACATCCGCCTACATACCATAAGGTTACGGATTCAATATCAGTAGCACAGCTTAGGTCTGTAAAATAGAGAATTTGATGGTATATGAGGTGCTCCACCCCAGGTAAAACTCTCTGGTCAAGCGCTAGTGTAAAGGAGATAGGGTCCCTCACTTTCCGGCCTATACCGACAATTATCCACTCCACTGACTTTACTTTTATGACTATATTTTCTGAAAACACCAATTAAAAAGTAGTATAACTATTGATGGACCATACTGACTGAAAATTATTCTAGAAACAAATTCATAATTCATCTTTGCATGTCTTGTCTCAAAATAATAAAATATTCTTCAAATTTGCTAATGTGATATTTATTTTATGCTTTCATTCTTTAAATGTCAACTGGTTCAATTTTTTAAAACATGGATAAAACCAATATATAAGCTGTACCTATATTTATTTATTTATTTTTCCTTGTACTATTCTTTTTCACTTCATAAGGGAAAATGTAATTAGGAACTTCAAGAATTTTGTTAATTTTTCAAATTTTGGAATAGTTTTAAACAATTAAGGAAACGATAAATATACTTCTAGTTTTTGTTAGCCCAAACGGTTTGTGCTCGGATAAAAGAAGAGGATAAAAGGCGGGCAACTATTCAAACTGCAGTTAAAACAATAGTATTTTGTCTGCCAGGAGTACTTATTCATGAGGTTAATAGTAATCTAAACTCGCAGACCATTTACTACTGATTAATGAGTTCGAACCCCGTCAGGTGTACTATACTTAAGGATTGTTCAAAACTAATATACTATTATTAAATGACCAAGGATTGGTGAGATAGAATGATTCCAAAGAAACGTGTTCCGTACAATTTCATTTTTATGTCTTAACGCTATAAATTATTTTAGTTTTTTTCAACGCATTTATTGCTCTTAAATATGTATCTCGTGGTGACAATATACTCAAAAGTCCAATTTCAAAAATTTGAAATCACCAACATGCTGTATATAAGCACGCATGCGCACACATAATTACAAAAACCGATACGATACGATATTGAAAATCCAAGTTAATGTCTGTCTTAAATGACATATCTCGCTAATCAATTCCAATATAAAATAAATATTTGATTATATAATTTTGATCTGAATATATTTTGATTATGTAAATATCTATCCTTCTTTCAACAGACACAGGCATTGTCTAATTCAAATTGGAATTTGAAACAACAAATCTCTAATCTGAGACTAGTTTATGAGGTGATGACGTCGCAGTTAGATAAGCAAATAATTTAAATAAAGAGAAATTTTAAACAAAATATTACTGGATAGAACAAAAGTGATTTTGGGTCTGGGATCTGTCATGATAGAAATAATTCTGTAGTCTAAGAAAATGAGAAAAATAAATTTGTAATGAAATATTGAAAGGGTTCATATGCCCCCCCCCAAAAAAAAATGACCGTTGAAAGGCACTAGTCAAGATAAAACAGAGGTAACATAGACTGTAGTCAAAGGTCTCTTACATAAATGAAAAAATATAATGAGTAAAATATTGAATATGCTGGATGAGGAGAGCTATTTAAGTTAAGTAATGTCAGTAAACATTAAAGTTAGATAATTTTACGAAATATATTATGCGATGAAACATAGATATTATAGAGCATGTTGGGTGGAATATAATTTTAATGAGACAATTCAACACTAAAATGTAAGAAACAATGAAAGATAAATAAATAAATAAATAAAGAAGAAGAAGAAGAAGAAGAAGAAGAAGAAGAAGAAGAAGAAGAAGAAGAAGAAGAAGAAGAAGAAGAAGAAGAAAACAAACGAACAGAACAAGCAGTAGTCTGTAAGTTGTAAAAGTCAATACTTAAGAAGATTTTACACCCACAAAGACATATATACATATATATATATATATATATATATATATATATATATATATCGAACTCACAATACAGTAGTAATCGATCTGCTAGATTAGACCAGAAGGGGATAGCCTTCCCTCATATATATATATATATATATATATATATATATATATATGTGTGTGTGTGTGTGTGTGTGTGTGTGTGTGTGTGTGTGTGTGTGTGAGAGAGAGAGAGAGAGAGAGGAGGCTATCCCCTTCTGGTGTAAACTAGCAGATCGAGTACTACTGGATTATGAGTTCGATCCTTCGATCCTTGCTGGATTCCCTATACTTGCAACCTTGTATCCCATCTTACTTGAGCCGAACTGTTTCGGTAAATACCTACATATATGAGGTGTTGCTGAGTCACCGAACTGCAGACTGAGCTTCTGGAATTAAAGGAGCTTTTCATAACACTTGATCTTTCCCATCTTGGTAGGGCCGATAACTTTTTAGCATCCCCTCGCATGTACAGTATTTCATAAAACATTCAAAAGATATATCAATAAGTAAAAAGAAAGACCAGGGAAATGAATGACTAAAACCGTGTAGGAGGAATAAGTACATAAAAGGCAGACATATATGGGAGAAATAGAAAAAAACGATGGTTTGAGAATAGAAGAGAGAAACGGGGAGTCAAATCAAGAAAGTAGCAAGCTAGAGAAGAACGTACAAAAAGGAAAAAAATAACATGAATAATAAAGCATTGGCCAGTGAAAAGGAAAATAAAAACAAAAGGATCAGTAAATACAACATGATGATGAATTGAAAAAATAAAAAATAAAACCATCAAAAAATGTAGGGAAAACAACAAAAATAACAAGATTAAACTGGTTAGAACGTGCAAACTGACTTGTAGATGTAAATGAAAGAAGAAGAGAAAAACACGATGGAGCAGATAACGTGTAAAGAGAGAAATCGATAAGAAAACAAAATTGGCAACAACAAAAAAAAAAAAAAATAACAAAAAACACAGAATGAAAAAAAAGGAGTGAAATTCGAGATTGTTTAGAATTATTTATGTATTTCTTTTTTCCACTTGCCATGTCTAGAACGTGTTTCAAATATTTTATCAGTGGCAGAAAAAATAGAGAAGAAAATTCATGTGCTTTGGTATTTTCAATTTTGGGGAATATGTTCACTTTTCGACGTTTGATTCCTCAAGTTTTTTTTCCTTTTTTTTCGTGTTTTCTTTAGTATTCCATATCAGCTCTGTTTTTAGTTGCAATGAAATATGCCGACATCGTCTACCCCCGGGTATTAAATCTGGCATCTTGAAAAGATAAGTTACTACCCGTATCTCGTACTTATTGTATTTATTTTACTACAGATTACAGATGCCATAATTTAAAATTTTACACAACACATTCTTGCCATTATTTTAAACACAAATTTGCTTTCCTCGGTAATTATAGATATTGAAACTACATCATAATTATGCGTTTTAGAAGAAATCAATAAACAATTAGAAATGTGGTTCCTATTAAAATGTGTCTAATAAAATATGTAAGCGATCTGATATCGGTCTTTTTCTGGTCCATATGTTTTCTTTTAACACTGTAGCAAAACAATAATCTGGATAGATTATTTGGAAAAATATACTTATATATAAAAAATAACTGGAATGCATAAGTAGATATATGGTACTTTATAGGCGTTATTTTTACAACTTGTATTTAAACGTTTAAGAAGTTGAATCAATACACGAAAAGAACTTTCTAGGAGAAATCAAAGAGTCAGGTTTAAAGGTATGGATACATAATCCGGAAGGTCGATTTCAAGATTAATTCTCCACACTTCCCTTCTCCTGAAATACATTAAGAAAGAAAGATTATAAATCAGGCCTTCCTAGGGAACATATTAATGGGGACAGTTCAGTTAAAAAATAACATTTCTAATCATAGTACAATAAATCATTTTCGTACATTATTGTGACAGGGTATCTCTATGAACTTTTACCAAACCAAATTAGGTTTTGTAAATATTCAGGTCGATCTATATATTCAGATATTGTTTGACACTCATGAAACGTGCTAGTCTCAATTGCAGATTATACATTTCGTAGTAAAACGAAAAATAATCATTGATTTCCTTGACCAATATGCATAAATGTTCGTATATTGAGGATTCCATTTTGGTAAAAGGAAGTGTTTGCATCGATACAATGGAAGAAATACATTTATATAACACGGAAAAATCAGGCAAATCTATATAAGAGGGAATTCACCATTGATTCAACAATGTAAGCTCTATACATGTATAGATAAAACCGGCAAAGGATAATGTGTGAATGTATTTGATCAGCCAAACATGTCGAATCAATATATCGTAGAACAATGTACGTAAATGTGCTGATTATTCTCGTAATAATAAATGGAATTGTCAGAGTATATACACTTTCACGCAAAATGCGAATTGAAAGAATACAGGTTGCTTAACTTCTGGTTAGAGCATCATGCGTTGATTCTTGTATTTTTATCACCATAGTTGAGAGAAAGTAGTGATTGTGATTAATCCAACATTTCAGAAGCCATTATAAATGCGTTTTATCTTTATCTGTTAAACGGTTTGTGTAATAAGGTTTATACATTCATATTATTAATAGCTGGAAACTATTTTGTGCCCTCTATAACCGATTAAACCGATTTATCTAGAGCGTATCTGATAATTATCTCCTCATATCTTTTGACCTTATAGGGA
>CM042158.1:69679220-69701720 GCA_023376005.1 Doryteuthis pealeii
TTTTATGTATACACACACACACGCATATATATATATATATATATATATATATATATATATATATATATATTAAATGAATAAAAGTAACCTACTCGAGTTTCATCGTCTGAATCATCAGGGTTACATCCGCTTAATTAATCGAGTTTTCGATTAATATCAGTTGGTACCATGTATGTCCGTTGAAACGGGTCTTATCTTTTATAGATGAAAGCTTGTTTTATCAAACATATAAAACAAGCGTTCATCTATAAAAGATAAGACCCGTTTTAACGGACATACATGGTACCAACTGATATTAATCGAAAACTCGATTAATTCAGCGGATGTAACCCTGATGATTAAATATGGAAATAAATCCGACAATATTAAGAAATTTGAAAAACGTAGTGTTGCAAAAATAAGATGAATTTAAATTCATCTTATTTTTTTTTGGGGGGAACACTTCGTTTTTCAAATTTTATATATATATATATATATATATATATATAATATATATATATATATATATATATTATCCTTCTGAATACATGAATATTAACAGTGATTTAAACATTATACAATATTAGAGATCTGCAGCTCATTATTATAGAATAGGTAACATAAATTACCACTGTATTGATTTCCCTTTTTTTAAGTCATGTCTAAATTAGTGTAAAAATGTGGAGATTTTGGTGAATCTTTTACGCTGGGGTAGATTTAATCATAAGCTTGCTTATGTATAGGACATTTCAAAACGAGATACAATATTATCAATAAGATTAAAAACATTTGAATGTTTTCTGCAATTTCCATGCGATGCTCAGAAATATTTGTTAATTTTGACTTTATTTTGCCAAGCACAGATCCTCTAGCTTTGTTTTTTTTTTTTTTTCAATCATGTTTGCATGTATCTGAATCCTACTTGTGAATTTGACTTAATTTAAAATCATTTTATCCTTTTTCCACATAAGAATATTAATCTTATGTTTAATGCAAAATGATGTTTTGCTAACTTGCGAATTGAATATTTTATATGAAAATATAATATGAATTCATGTGAAACTTCCACATTTTTTAGAGGATTCTCTTTTATAATTCTTTGAATCTCTTTTCGCCAGTTTGTCGCTCGCGAAATACTGAAATATCATTTTAAATATATCTGGCGATTTCTTACCAATGCTGTTATTATAAAATGTTATGATATTCATGTTCAATTTTATTTCTGGCAATTCCTTAGTATGGGAATTCAACTACACCTCTCATCAATTTGTTGTGGATGTTAAGTATCTGGTCGGCATCCTTAGTTCCAGATGTAATAAGTAAGTAAGCCAGCCAATAAGAATCCGGTGGTAGGGTATTCTTTGTAAGTCCGTCGTCCAAGATAATCCAAGTATCAATGACATAAGCTCAGAATATGGTCTCTATTAATACATCATAAGCAGCAGCAGCAGTGCCAGTGATTGGACAATAGAAATGCCTTCGGTGGTCACGTGGTAGTCAACGAGTCTATATCTTGGAGTGACCATTTGCCCCATGCCTTATATCCAAAATAGTTCAACAGTGGAAAAATATCATAGTTATTTTGTTTCTATTCTGTTTTTTTATGCTGTTTTTATCAACTGAATGATAATGTCACTATGTTCTCTTATTAAATAGTCATATTATTTGTATGTGTCTGACTTTCCTTGCTCTTCCTATGTCGTCTTTTCGACCTACCTAATCTAATAAAAGTGTAAAGCCAAAGGGAAGATGTTATTGCATTTTTCTATTTAGAATTTTATGATCAATCCAGAATCTTAATTACTGAACTTTCAAATACCAACGCAAGCATGATATTTACAATGATGTCATGAGTTATACCCAGAAACTCAACTGAGATTTTAAACAAAATGTTTTTTTGTGCTTTTTCACAGAGTATTTTATGAACATATTGTTTTATTCTGTGAAGAAATCGCCACTCGAGCTACCATTGTCATAAATAATTTCATTGTAAATTACAAACATAAAATATCAATTATTATCGGAAGTACTAATTAAAATCGTAAATACTATAACTATTATTCAAATACAAAGCCTGCTATTTTATTTCCTATGTTTTTATCTAAACGCTTGAGAGAATCATCAGTAGGAAATAGTTATGTTATCAAGTTCTATTTTAGTTGTTGTCGGTTGATTTTCATCGTACATTCGACAAATCAAATGGAATTTCTAAATCAGATTTGGGAAATAATTCCTAATTTGCATTATTAAAAAGCAAAAAATTATTAATTTCAGAATCTATATGCTAAACTATAAACTTGCAAAGAATCACAGCTCTCTACTTCTTTCTTAATATGTACTTGATATTATAGATAAAGGGAAAGGTGGAGAGCATTCCCTTTACTTTATATTTAGTAAAGAATTGATATTTGCAGAATATTGCCAAGTAAATGACAAATTTATAACCATGAAGATAACTTATTATTAAAATAAAAAAGGCTCAGAAAGGGACCTCTATGATTATTTGATGATTTGTTATTTCATATTATAAATCTTGGATGTTTATGGTTGAAAAATATTTATTATCCGTTCCCATTTTCGAATCATAACCTTTTGATTTTCAGATAGTTTATAAGTACTTTCGGTTCTATCAATTTACTATCTATGTAATAGCAGGAAATTTCATTTGTGAATCTAAAAAATGTTTTTGTAGAAAGCACTACATAATATCGTTTTTTCTTCTTCATAACAGATGTCGGTGATCATAATATATGAACTGCGTCTGGATATCTCGAGAAAAGAAAAACTTAAAAGCGAATATTTGTAAATCTGTGATATCGACATAGGAGATGTGGAAATGACAGCGTCGATGATTAAATTGCTCCAGCAGAAGAAAAAGAATTTAATAACTTCATAGAAGATCCATTTAGGCGGGTGCCATATTTCAATGCAGTTTGGCACGAAAGATTGAATTAATGTTACATCACTTACGCAGTAGAAAATATCTTTAAAGGAATCTCGAGATTAATGAAATTCAAGGCTAGGTTTTGATCACATCAACAATATTACTCCCGCCCACGTAGACACTCACATAAGAGATGCATGCACGCATGCATACGTATACAGCAATGCAGGCATAGACAGAAATATTCGACTGATGCAAAAGTTATCAGAACAATCTTTAGTAGAAATTTCAAATTAATTTCTTTCAATTCTCTTCATCTCTTTAATACTGTTACTATAATGTTCTCGTATATATATATATATATATATATATATATATATATATATATATATATATATATATATATATATATATATATATGGGGGTACTGTGTGTTATTTAAGTAGGTTTTGTTAAAGATCATGATATATTTCTTCCGTATAATTTTCAAGAGTATATGTTCAAGTCTTCTTGTTTTTCGTATATTGGTTTCCAAATGATAGAGAAAACGTTCCATATGTTTTTACCCATTCGCTTTAAATCACACACACACACACACACACACACACACACACACACACACACACGCACACACACACACAAATATATATATATATATATATATGTGTGTGTGTGTGTGTGTGTATGTGTGTATACGAGTCATTAAATTAATACTTACATCGTTTATAAAAAGTCCAACAGGGCTTCCCTTCTTTTCCATTTTGACAAAATTGTAAAATCATATCTTTAAACAAAAGTGTCTGTAAGTTTAAATAGTGCTTCATTAGAGAAATTCAAAACGAACACAAGTAAATCTTAATGGGAAATGTTTTCTTCAGGGACAAAATTCTTCTCCAGTAGGATTTACTAGGACATATTTATCAAAAAATGATAAACTATGCACAAAAGATTATTGTGCGACCAAACTATGAGGCCTTGTCTTGGGTAAATGAAAAAATTGAAGTTGAAAGAACATGTTATTCACTTGTGATAATTTGCATGATAAGATTTGTCCTCCAGTGGCAAAAAGTACAGAGAGAGAGAGAGAGAGAGAGAGAGAGAGAGTGAAACACACACACACACACATATATATATATATATATATATATATATATATATATATATATATATATATAGGAACTAGCAGAATACCAATGAAATTGTCACTTTTGATTATTGAATAACGGTGTTTGTATATGAAGCAAACATTTTTTCAAATAATTCCAGAAAATGGGTATTATTTATATTATTCGGAAAATTGTCTTCGTCTATATTTGTATGTGTCTCTTTAATTGACACATTGTGTAGTGGATATAGGCGTTGAGTTCCAATAGACAGTTATCCCTAGGCTGCAGGTTCAATCCTGGTCAAGGGTGACAGTAACATAGAATAATAATTGACACAGCTTAACTCAAGTACCCAGTCATGGTTGGCGGAATGTGAACAGTATATCCCGTGGATTGAATAAAGGGCTGGGTTCAAAGTTCAGTGATGTCTCCCAATTACAACCAGGTTATCGAATTCGAAGAGAAAGTTCACGATATCGTGAAGGCTTCTGAGTCTGACAAGAAATACCCGAAGGGATTTTCAGTGACGACACCAAAAGAGTCAACATGTAATTTAAATTGTCATTTTTGCATTTGGTAATCTTTGATCAGAAACAACGAAAGTTTAATTGTTCAAGTTCTATTAGAATTTACGCAAGACAATGTATTAAATGATTTCCACCTGTAATTTTATTCATTCTCCCACTATTATATATATATATATATATATATATATATATATATATATATATATACAGAGAGAGAGAGAGGGGGGACGGGGGTTGAGAGGGGGGGAGAGAGAAAAGTGAGAGAAACAAAGAGAGACAGACATATAGACAGAGGCAGAGACATGGACATGGACAGAGACAAAGACAGAGAGACAGAAAGAGAGTAGAGAGAGAGAGAGAGATAGAGAGGGGGGGGTTGAGAGGGGGAGGAGGAGAGAGAAGAAAGAGAGAAACAGAGAGAGGCAGACATATAGACAGAGGTAGAGACATGGACAGGGACAGAGACGAAAACAGAGAGACAGAAAGAGAGTATGAGAGAGAGAGAGAGAGAGAGAGAGAGAGAGAGAGAGAGAGAAAGGGGCGGGGTTGAGAGGAGGGAGAGAGAGAAACAGAGAGAGACATACATATAGATAGAGGCAGAGACATGGACATGGACAGAGACAAAGACAGAGAGACAGAAAGAGAGAGAGAGAGAGAGAGAGAGCGAGCGAGAGAGAGAGAGAGAGAGACGGAGAGACGGAAAAAGCGAGGCAAAGAAATTCACACATATATCATTTTTGAAGATCCACGGTTGAACGTAGACGCATATAAGAAATTTAATTTTTATTTCATTTTATTTCCATCGTTTATTTTGCATATAGGAAAATGCATGTCTGTATTACTGTATATTTTTGACATATATTATTAAAGAATGTATATGTTATGATTTTACTTTTGAAATATTTTTACATCGATTGTATAAATGTCTTGATTTTTATCTATTAGAAGGTGTTAATAGATTATTTCCTTTTCAAGAAGTGCCACATGAAAGCTAATTTATGTCGCATTGACACATATTTACATGGATTTGTCTACGATTTGTAAAAGAAATGCAGTCGTCTATGTGGTTGTTTTGCTTCTTTTATCACTAAGAGCTTCCTATCCTATGTCACTTTTATCTTAATTAGTAAATCTGTATACATACACCCTACTTCTCATTCCACATCAGAAAACAGGTCTTACTTATCGTCAGTATATGAGCAGTGATATAACTTACCCAGACTTTCTGTCCACTGATGTGGGGACAGGAGATTTGACTCGTTCTTCTTCCACACCGGTAGCCCTACCAAAGTTATATATACCCGTCTGCCATACTATTTACTTATGGTATGGGAGAAGTAGATTCATGTCATTCCTACGAACATTAGTGCTAAATGAAACTTAAACAGTATATGCGAGAATTAGACAAAAGTCGCCGACTCCATTTCACATGCCTATAACCACTGCTTGCATAAAAATACGTTATATATTGACAAATATGTTCCTAATTTTCCATAAATAAATTTTAGATATGAAGACTTCCTAGAATTTTATTTTTTATTTACAGACACATAAGTGGTTTACAGTGTGTGTTATGAAATTGCGTACACATATTTATTACATCTATATGGAATATTTAACATACATAACGGTGTTCCTTATCAAGAAGGGTCTCTGCCAATCAGTGATGATAAGCTGGATGTCATCTTGCCACGAGATGAAACTAATCTTACAGAATTGAAATGTTCAAACTTAAATATGATTGAATTATTTATTTTGTTAAATCACTTATTCACATTTAATTAAAGAAGAATAATTAGTTTTATGTTATTCCTTCAAGCTGGTGATGTAAAATAAATGAATTTAAGATAAATGAATAAAATGATTACGTAGAATTATTGCTTATTCGGGATTAATAATGAATACAAAACCAAAATTTGTTTAAATCAAGAAATAACTTAGGGGGCTTACTTGAGTTAAAATCTATTTAATACTTATTTCTTATAATTTAAAATTAGATATATTTCTCTACAAAATTTCATGTTTTTTTCGCACATAAATATACGAACTCCATTAGACAATACTGAAATATAATTGATAATTCTCTTGATATGTGAATTTATATTATGTTGCTATTACATACGTTTACTTCAGCTACTAGATAAGTATGTAATTGAGAAATCGATACATATTTCGGAATTCATTTTGGTAAAATTTTTGTTTGATTTTTATCCTTAAGTTTGTAGTATTCTCCAAGTCACATTTCGCTGTATTCTTATTGATACTCTGTGCAACCTCTTCCCATTTATTTTCCGTTTTACAATGTTTTCGCAAGAGAATATTTCTTTATAATCCTAGATCTATTTGTATGTATCCTGAAACGATTCTTTACCTTTATCTATCTCTTGAATTCTGTGTATTAGCAAATAGGCCTGTGAATATAAGAAATGTTAATAGGTTTTCATCATCACCGTCTCCCTAAAGTAAAAAGGAAATTCTCTCATTTATTTGTTGAGATTCGATCAACGCAAAGCATTCATCATGATTGATTGATCTTACAGTGAATTCTCCACACAATTCTTGTTGGCGTCAAAAACTATTCTTTAATCTTTTTTTCTTCATCACAAAATAAATGTTGCTCCAACAACAAACCTACGAGTTCCGTCCAAAAAGAAAGTGGAGTTTTTTAAACAAATTCATTACTTTGCCTAAAAATTAATGACAACTGTCTCCTTCATGAAATCCCCATTCCCACTTAATGAACCATGGCGACATCTATTTTTTTAGTTTTGGAAATCCTTTTTAAAATTGTTTAATGAATTTTATTTTTGCTATTTTATATCTACAGCATTTCTATAAATTCTTAGAACTGCATTGCTAATTGCTTAATTATGAAATTCTTGTTTGTAAAACGATCTTTTTTTCCATATAAGTAATCTATGTCATGATAAACCGATGTTTCATGTGGACTATATAAATAATATAATATATAAATACCCTGCATCACTAATCCATGAAATATCAAAATACATTCAGAATGAGAGAAAAATTACCATCGATTTTTTTTTGCTATTAACATATCAATAATAAGAATGAAGGTAATAGATGAAGGGTTTGCAACTTACAATCAAAACAGTAATTAACATTATCACCAATAAATACTACATTCAGTCTAATGACATTTACGAATACTTAAGCACTTCATATCTATTCTACGTCGTCGTTACTACATTGCAGCTAGCATTTGACTATATTGTACATTCAAATATTGATAATCACATTGTTTTTAATAGCATTAGTCGCGACATCAAAATGGCCGATATGACTTTTGATGTAATAATAGGCCATGTTTTCTTGGGGAAGCAATGTTTCGTATTAATAACATCACCTGACAGCTTTTATCTCTGAGACACTTGTGACAATATTTTGACACTCCACTATTGTCAAATCATTCTTAAAACTATGTAATATGGTTAATTTTGGCTTCACTGTCATTTCGTACAAATGTCTCTCAGTAAAGATAAAGGATTTTAATCGAGTTGGAACACAGACACAATCATATGGTGAAAATTGACAATGAGAAAGAAGACAAAGACACTTTTAGGAAATAAAATCGCTGCAGGATTCACAGATGGGCTGCACTTTCAGAATATTTTCATTAGAAATGCAGAAAACGAAAGATGTAAAAGAGTTGATATTTTTGTAATATATTTTGTGTCTGATGTTAAAGGATATATCGTACGGTTAGTATTGGAAAGAACAGATTCCAGAGACGATTGATCAAAGGGTGATGATGATGATGATGATGATGGTGATCATCATCATCATCATCATCATCATAATCATCATCATCATCATTTTGGTGTTTATTGTTAGTACTAATGGTATTGATATATCTTCTTAGTGGCTGGATAAAGTAAATATAAAATATACCTATTTCTGTCTAATAATACGAATTTTATATGACCTCTAGTGACCCAACAACTATCTGTAAATATATACATAAAGATAAACCATAACTGGTCGATGTCTTATAGTAACCTTTAAAATAGCACCCTCTGTAAGTTTTTTGACTAAACACTTCATAATAGTTCATATTTTTTTAAATCATATTTTTTTAGCTGAGTATATTTGTTTTTGTTTAAATACATTGAATACTTTCTCATTAAAAATGTTATTCCCCGCTTACGTGCTCACAATGGCTCCACTGTTTCTTGGCAATCTAGTTGATAAGTTGTAAATTAATTATTTTGTGTCTGCAGTCTTGGACTAACGTTGACTCGATCTGAAATATATCTATTTTAATTTGTTGCCAAATTATAAACAATTCTTTATCAAAAAAATTTCATTTGCTAAATGTAATCATTTCTCCCGACATCAGATCAAATTAACGGTTGCTAATCATAAGACTGTATCAGGTTTATTTAAAATGAGAATTCCTAAGAGAACTCTATTGAGCACCTTGATATTATTGACTGTATACACTATTTATCCTAGTAATTCTGAACACGTTTTCTGATAGTTGGGTTCTGCTTTACCGTACATTTATAGATCGAATGGCTGTACATTTATTGGCTATGTTATTAGGAACAACTTAAAACTCTTAAAATGATTAAACCTCGTTTGTGCAATACGGACAAATACCGTTTCACTTAATTTCCGCTTCCCGTATCCTTTGGACATATTGAATGATTTTGAGACCCATTTGATAATAAATTTGTCAGAATCTCAAGACTTGTATCCAAAATCAGGAAATCTTTAAAGAAATTGTGGAAGTGAATAGTGTTGATAATTATATATAGTGGAATGATACGTAATTTTTGAATGTAGAAACAAAATTAAATTTCTTAACAAGTTGTATGACAAACTTCATACATGCTAAAATATAAACTAATCAAAATTTTAAAGCTAGAGACGAGGTTCCACAATTTAGAATTTTATGCCTCATAATTTGACTGAGTTGTAAGTTCAGTTATATTCAAATTTCATTTTAGAAAAGGAAACCAGGAAATATATTTGTCGCTTATATCAAACAACCTATGATATATTACGGACACTTATCTTCTGTATTCCTTTGATATTGTTCACATAACATTCTGTCAGACTCAATCAACGGCTGTCGAATACAACGAAAGAGTCTCGTGAGAAAAGAATGAAGCAAAATTATAGCAGCCAGTGTATATATATATATATATATATATATATATATATACATATATATATATATATATATATATATATATATATATATGTATATATAAGCGTTATAAAAGCTATGTTTGACTAGCAGATGGAAAATGCTTAATTAAATGTGTATCTATGTTGCTATTGCTTTTAGGCAACGTCCATATTAAAATCAGCATTGTCAGAAAGCTATTTGCTTTTGGATTACACTTCTGATATATTCTCTAAATAAATCATATTTTTAGATTCTCAACATAGAAACATTTGTTATATTTCTATTGCAAATGTAATCTACTGTTAGTGTCACTAAAGTTCGACTCCATAATTGGTGACATATGATTCACCTATTTGACTTTGGCTCCCATTATAACAGCAATTGCTCTATGCCTAAAAAAATCATTCCGAGGTTGGAGACTGATTTATTTTAGTTTGATTTATTTGCTTTTATGTTATCCCATTCTGTCTTTTTCCCACTGGTTTTTGGAACATTGCCTTTCAACCCCCAACAGTGAGCTACAAGACGTGTACAATAAATGCCAGTTGTTTAATTAGTGGAATAAGTGTTCAACTCACTGACACCATTACTCTATGTACAATTTACAAAGAGCCATTTGTGACGTCTGGAACAGTCACCCGCTGGGGAAGCCCTGTGCTTATTTTAGTATTCTTTAAAGTTTTAAATTATTTTTTGTGAACTACAACTGGTAATAGAAAAAATAGTGCTTGCTACGTTCTAAAAACCAATCTAACATTGATCACAAATGTTAACGCTATGTATGTTCTGTAGTAATTAACCGAGGCCACTGGTTACATTGTTGGCGTGTAGCCCTTAAGGATTGATGACGACTATAAAATACATTATCATTCACCATACAATGTATCCATTAGCGTTAAAACAAACGGTACTATGAGTACAACAATAACTCACATATACGCACATAGTTATATATATATATATATATATATATATATATATATATATATATATATATAAATTATCGGCAAAAAGCCATTCAAAACAAACCGTGTTTACAACTTATCATATCGTCGTGTAATAAAAGTCACTAGAAGTGGAATGTTAACCTACTCTAAACAAATCATAAAATCTAAGAAGTCCGTTTAGTGTAGAGGTTATGGGATCAGCTTGGCAGTCCGGTTTCAAATCACGCACAGGGCGGTCTTCCGATCTATAGCTCTGCTGATGTGGCCTAATAGGCCGAAATGTACATACAGAGATTGATTTTTCTCGATTTGTTTAGCCATACATTTTAATAGGTATTCCCGCCTAATTCATTATTAATTAATTAATTTTCAAAATTAGGTACGACTCCAATTAAGCACTTATTCTCCCAAAAATTATCGGCAAAAAGCCATTCAAAACAAACCGTGTATACATACATATATATATGTGTGTGTGTGTGTAAATATATATATATATATATATATATATATATATATATATATATATATATATATGTGTGTGTGTGTGTGTGTGTGTGTGTGTATGTGTCTGTGGAGAGAGAGAGAGTCGTTGCTACAGCAGCGTCATGGATTTAACAATGCCGTTCAAAAGAATTGTTATACGAAGTGTATTCAAATGTAATACACGCTTATCAGCAAAAGTAAAAACATTATTAGCATATACATTTGTGACTTTTGGCGGAATCATTTTAAAGAACATTATACTTGACTTGAAAATAATATACTGAATTATGCATTGATGGTGCTGAAAACTAACATTCGACAATCATATTACAAGAATATTTAACACAGAAGTTGCCGTTAGAACGTATGTTTAATAATAATAATAATAATAATAATAATAATAATAATAATAATAATAATAATAATAAGTTTTTCAAAAAATTAAATAGAACTAGAAACCGTGGTGCAAACCATTAGAATATATAGCTAAGATATAGGGACGGAATTCGGAATCGAAAAATGTGATATGTTAGTAATAAAAACGGGGTAAAGAAAATAAATGGACGGAATACGACTACCAAATTAGGACACTATAAAATCACTTGAAGAAAAAGAAAGTTTAAAATATTTATGAAGCAGACAATATCAAGGAAATAGGGATGAAAGAAAAAGTTAAATAAGAATACCTCAGAAAACAAGAAAGCTCTTAGAAATCAAGCTCAGTAGCAGAAATATTATCAAAGGAATAAATACATGGACCATCCCCGTTATAAGATACTCTGGGCCATTCTTAAAATGGACATAAGAAGAACTCAGACAGATCGACGAAAGGACTGGGAAATTAATGACATGGCACAAGGCTCTACACCATAGACATGATAGAGATAGGCTATATGTATCATGAAAAGAAGGTGGAAGAGGTATTGCTAACATAGAGGACTGTGTAGAAGTCGACGAATACACAAAAAAGAGCAAAGAAAGATTACTTATGGTAGCCAACAATAGCAGATGTAGAATATGGACAAACAGAAAAACAATGAAAATTAGGAAACAAAGATGGGAATAAAACAATTAAATGGACACTTCAAACGACAAATCGGAGAGGTTGTCCATGAAAATACTTTATACATGGTTAAGAAGGGAAAAGCTCAAGAGTGAAACTGAATCGCTAATAAGTACTGCACAGAATAATTGCATAAGAATGATTTATATCAAAGCAAAAATAGATAAGAGACAACAAAACAATAAATGTAGACTGTGCGGTGACAGAGATGAGACTGTAGACCATGTGTTAAGCGAATGTAGCAAACTAGCACAACGGGAATACTAAGCTAGGCACGACTGTACTGAGAATGTGATCCACTAGGAATAATATCAAAAAATAAAATTTGACCATCCAACAAAATGGTATATGCATAAACCAGAATCTGTTCTTGAGAATGAAACGCATGAAATTCTCTAGGACTTCGAGATAAATACGGATCACCCTATCCCAGATAGGAGACCAGACCTAGTGTTGATTAACCAAAAAATAAAGAGGACGTGCCAACTGGTGGACTTTGCGGTTCCAGCAGATCACAGAGGGAAGTTGAAAGAAAACGAAAAGATGGAAAAATACCTGGACCTGGACAGATTATTGAAAAAAGATGTGGAATATGAGGGTGAAAGTGGTACCAATTGTAGTTGGTGCACTTGGAACGGTCACACAAAATTGCAGAAAGACTGGAGGATCTGGAAATCAGCGGAAAAATTGAGACCATTCCTTTACTGCCTTGCTGCAATCGGCTAGAATACTTAGATGATTCATGGTGACCTGAGGAGACATGTTGTTACTCAGACTTCAGTAATTTACCATCAGCGTTAACTGATGGGAAAAACTTTAAATGAGCGAAAATAATAATAATAATAATAATAATAATAATAATAATAATGATAATGGAGATCGGTGTCTGTAACCGAAACTGCGTCACTGTTGACAGGAAGCAAATTTATTTGATGTTTGACAGCAACATTATTTTTATATCTATTATTTCTAAAAATTTAAAATTTCAAAGATTTGTTTACATTTTTGACAAATGATCGAGGCGAAAATTAATTCTTTTTCTTTTTTTCTTTTTTTTTTTTTGCTAGTAATAATAATAATCGAAAGAAAGAAACTCCATATATATATATATATAGCCAGACTTTTATAACGCAACATTTTTTCCTGGCCCAAAGGCGCACAGCCACTTGTTCTCATATCTGTACAGAGCAATATATATATATATATATATATATATATATATATATATATATATATATATGGATGAAATGAGGGAGATAAATGAAAAATCCTTTCCAGGGGACCCCTCTCAAAAGTATTAAAACACTTTTCGAGAGTGGGGTCCCTGATAGAAAGTTTTTCTCATCTATTATTAGACTCCTTTGAAGCATTAAGTTAATATAATTATTCTATAATGTTATTAGAGAAGATGAAATCCGTCTCTTACCTTTGTAATATCTGTTGAGAATGGGTTTGAAATTTATATATATATATATATATATATATATATATATATATATATATATATATATATATGCGTTTGACACCAATTATATGTATACGCGAAGAGGAAGTGATAAAACAAATAAAATCACAAAGCATAAACTCTAGATACATTAAAAATGTATTAAACATATAATATAATTAAGTGAAGTTAGAAATTGACAATGAATACGCTGGCAAAACTGAAATTTAAGCCAGATTCAAATTTAATATAAAGTGGTTAAGGATATCCTTAAACAAATTACCGTGAAGTGACAAACTTTACAAAGTTATTTAAAAAAATATCTATATATAATGGAATAAACACAATCAAAGATTTGTCCAAAATTAAACAAATTATAAGCAGCGGAATATATATATATATATATATATATATATATATATATATATATATTCATTCATTGGCAATTTAGTCTCGAAAGACTATGATAAAAGTTTTTGTGTGCCCCTGAGGTTACAGCACCTCCTGTCACTATGAAGTCCTATGTTTGAGAAACATTCTCAACCACAGATTTTGCATTTGTCGGTTGTCCATGTAGATGATGATGTTCCGATGCTTTGTTGCCGTTGCTTTCTTATGGACCTCTTAGCTTCATGATGTTGTATCAGTGTGAATTCTGACATGTACAGACCTCTATGGAGATTCTGCCGCCACCGAGGGCGGTCTTGAGCCAAATTTTCCCAGCTGGAAGGGACAATGCCAAAGCACCTGAGATCATTTTTGCAGACATCCTTGAATCGCAGTAGGGGGCGACTAATCTGTCTTTTACCAGATGTTAGCTCTCCATACAGGATGTCTTTCGGGATTCGTCCATCATCCATCCGACCTACATGACCCAACCATCGGAGACGACGTTGTCTGAGTAGAGAGTACATATATATATATAATAAATAAATAATCACGTGTTTCGAAGTATCACTTCTCATCAGTGTGGTTATACCGTTAACAGCTACCCCTGGCCGGGTTTGAGACCCGAATGAACTTTCGTTCGCCAATCCTCTTACCCGTATGGCCAGAGGCAGCTGTCAAATATAGGAGAATATTTAATCGCTACATTTCTAAGCGGAAATGAATTCACTAGAGGCCTCAAACATTTGTAAACATAGCGAGGTTTAGCTGCGCACCAGATACGGTGAATCCGCAATTAAATCCCTATTTAAAGTGCTCGACAAAAGTGGGAGCATATATAATAAATGTGCATGATGCATTGGTGCATATATATATATATATATATATATGCACCAGTGCGCGTGTGTACACCTAACCACCCAGTCACAAGCAGGATGTGACACAGTTTTAAGCGGCGTTTAAGAGGTTTGAATTAAGAGTTTTCCTTTCCTACACCGATTGACATGCATTGGTTAAAAAGTCTAGTCTGGAGGAAGAATAGTTGGTTACATTAACTTTCTCAGTGTATGCGTTTGGGTGAGAGTGTATGTGTAGAAGCGCTAGTCATTGTCATAGTAAATGGACACACACGCAGTCATATATCTCAATATAAAGATAGATAGATAGATAGATAGATATAAATACAAACGAGAATATTGGAGAAACATACTAATATATTCTCATCAATTTTTTTAAAAATTGCTAAGATTTCACAAATTACAATGTTTGTTTATTTTAGGAAATATTTTTTTTCTTACAAATATTAGAGGCATTCCATAGTGGTGTAAGGGTTAGCAAGCTTGTTTCACGGATCTATTACTAATGAATAGCAAGTTCGATTGAACACTTTTGTAACATCCTATCCGCGGTGAACGATTCGGGTAAATTAGGAATTTATCCCATTGTAATGTAACGATCAGCAGGTTAGTCTTGCAGATCCATCACTACTGCATTGCGAGTTCGACCTACGATGTTTACCCCATACCTGCGACCTTGTGCCACATCCTACCCGTGACGAACATGTTGGATAAATATCGATGGTGTCTTGTCGTGGTGTAATTGCTGATCTTTTTTATCTTCGCTGTATACCCCATACTTATAATTTCATGTCACATCCTACACGTGACAAACGGGTTTGAAACGAGCGTTTTATAGGGATCAAATCGTGAGCAAGATAGACTTACCGATCCATAATGGAATGGTGAGCAAGATAGACTTACAGATCCATAACTACTCAATAATGAATTTGATCCTCGCTTGATTCCCCATACTTTCGACCTTGTGTCACTTCCTCCGCGTTGGAAACGGATTGCATGAAGAATAAGGGCGTAACAACATGTAATTGTTAACAATCTACTCCCACAAATGCATTACTACTGAATAGTGGGATATATCCTTGCTGAAATTCTTATACTTGCAACTATCAAAGCCCTATATTTTCGACTTACATTCTACCGGTGGCGAACGGGTCAGGTAACTACCTACATGAAAAGTATTATTTTTAAAAAATCTTACACTAAACTCGTAGGTGGTTTGAAGGTCATATCCTTTTTCTGTTTATAGTTTATCACATAAAATTGTAATAATAACGACGGATGCCGGATCGAATGTACGACCTGTTAAGTATCTGGCAGCCATCCTTCGTTCCAGATGTAATGAATAAGTAGGCAAGCCAATAAGAATCCAGTGTTAACGTATTCCTTGTAAGTCCTTCGTCCGAGAGAATCCAAATGTCAATGAAATAACTCAGAATGGTATGTCTATTAATACAGCAGAAGCAGCAGCAGCAGTGCCAGTGATTGGACAATAGAAATCCTTCTCAGGTCACGTGTTTATAGGCGAGTCTACAAATAGGAGTGACCATTTACCTGATGCCTTATATAAAAAAAAATCCAACACGACCCGCCCACGAAAAGGGCAAATCTCCCCCCAAAACTCGGTTTAACTGCAAAAATTAAGCTGACACATTATCCGAGTTATTAGGGACTAAAAGGTCACAATACAAAAATAAGTGCTACAAAAGAATCTCCTAAAAAGAGAAATATTAGTTGAGAATTACATTATAAAGAAATCGAGTAATGTTTGATATTTCAGGAAGGTCATGGTCGAAGTATTGTGAATAGCTGCTGGTATGATATCTAAACAACATACATTTGGTAATTCCACAAATCGATTGATTTTTTGTTTAATGAAATAAATATATCACTTAATAAGTAGAAATCAATAAATGAATTCTGTGTGTTTCTTAATTATTAACATATTAAGGTGTATGGGGGATTTTATACCTTAATAACATACATACATACATACATATATATATATATATATATATATATATATATATATATATATATATAAAAACAAGAACATATAAAAAGCTTGATATCACTAGGACAGAGGTGGTATACAACCTAGAATATAGCAGATTGTGAAATAATCTGTTACGTTGTTTCATGAAACGGAAATGTGAGAAAAGCGATCAATCAATCGGGATTATATAGTAATGTAAAGTCACGTGTTAAGATGGAACTACACTGAAACGTGTACAAAAGAGTAACCAGTTATATATATATATATATATATATATATATATATAGAGAGAGAGAGAGAGAGAGAGAAGAGAGAGAGAAGAGAGAGAGAGAGAGAAGTGAGAGAGAGAGAAAGAGAGAGAGAGAGGAGGTAGAGGGAGAGAGATATGATCACTTTCTTAACAGAAAACAAAGCTATTTATCACAGAAATCTCCTTTCCTCGATGCATTTGTAGGATATTCACCTTCTTCAATGTGATTCATTCGTCATACTCTCCGTGATATCATCGGTAAAGATTTATTGAGGTGCCCCGACATCAGGAACCGTCGGAGACAAAACAAATAAACAAATTATGAAATATAATGACAATCCCATGCTAGATTTACAATATATATATATATATATATATATATATATATATATATATATATATATATATATATATATATATATATATATATATATATATATATATATATATATATATATATATATATATATATAGATTACTAAAATTGACAATTTATCACAATAAATAATCAATAACATATACACCCAATGATTAAAGAAGTAATTATTACAAGAAACTAAGAATAAAATACAGACACTTCACGCATCAAAGGATGGACCAGATTGTTTTCCTTTATCCGAAACGGTTAAGTCACAGAGTACAACTGACAACGGAAACTGATTTGCTTTTCATGAGAAATGTCATAATCTGTTGCTTAATAAGTTCTTATTCATTGAATGTTGTTCTTAAATATTTAATGTATAGTTTTCGATGTCAACTCACAAGTAGATTAACGATGTAAATATCTTATTATAATGGAGATTGTGTGTTTTTCTGTCTGTAACCGAAACTATATTCCTACTCAAGTCACAATTCTCTTAGTTATTGACATCACATTCTCCATGATTTTATTTTTATCTAAACCTCAATTATTAATAAAATTGACTTACATTATTAATACTGTTAACTATGTCTACATACTGACAACATGCAATTACATTTATATATACAACAAAATAGCAGTTTACAGTGTGAACGGGAAGGCTAATTTGCATATTAATATTAAAAAATCGAATTTAATAAATATGTGCTTAGTATTATTGATTTCTAACTGTTTGGTTTTATTTTAATGAATATAAGCAAAAATCTCTTCAATGAATCTTAAATGAAATCCATTAACAAGAAAAAATAACTGTCATTATATTCTTTACTTCCTTTTATAACTACATACTTAAATTAGAAAAAATAACAATGAAAGACGAGAGTGATGGAAGAGTAAGTTTCAGTTGTTCCATTTTTTATTATACTCCCTCTGTTTCAAATCTTTTATTATACTCCCTCTGTTTCAAATCTTTTTATCTGTATTCTTATTTAGTTTCATTAGCCTTTCTAATTTAATACAATATTTTATTACATTAAAACTTAAATACTTGCACCCGGAGGGTGCATATATTTGCTAGTATTAATAATTATCATATCCTGATGGCAGGGCTGAGAATACACTGACTTTATCCCTTGAATAATGTTAAGACCCAAGCCACAAAATATGGATGTCCTGTGTATGGCCCTAAACTATATCTGGTAATGAGGCTCCAGTTTTAAGGATTTCGGAAATATATGTAGTACATCTTCAATACCATTAAAATTAGGTTCACACTGATACGGAGTGGTAGTACCTGTTAGGGTCCCATCTATCTATTTAAAAAGAAATAGTGTATGGATAAAAATTGAGATTCCGGCAGTCCAATAAACCATTTTTATCCATTCAACATTTTCCTTCCTGTTGTGAGGTTTTAAGGGGTCAAATAAGAACAAAACGACGGGTAACAAATGTAGAAAAATGTATTAACAGAAAGTAGACAAATACAATAGAGATAAGTGGAAATTACGTTCGACAAAATAGAGTTATTGACTTACTCGCATTGGCTTACTGCCAAGCCACAATTATCCCTGTTACTTATAGTAACCTGTCGGCGCATTCCATTAGTCTTATAGGGTGTATCACCTATAACACTTCCTTTATTTAATTTTTCAACACACACACACACATACACTTACACACACACACACACACATACACATACACACACACACACACACACACATATATATATATATATATATATATATATATATATATATATATATATATATAAGTCTTAATGTAAGACGAACCTGTCTGACGGGGAGAAGCATAGTTGGCCAGTTTACCGTCCTCGGGATCATATACGTTTGATTCAGATTAATATCGTTTTATTCTGATCAATTCAGCTTGCTTAACATTGGTTTCTGGACTTAGATCCAGAATTAAAATATATAAATCCTTTATGTTAATTCATAATGTGCACAAATTTCCGAACATTTAAGTTTGGATGTCTTCGATACTTTCAGTAAAATCATCGCCTTTAGCAGACAATATGACTTATACATGATGAAATGTTCTATTCAGTTGTCGCTATCGCTTAGAGTTTCGGTTGGTTGCAAAAGTAGACATAAGCTTCAAAGTCTTCAAAGATTTCTACTCTTATAAAATATTTTCCTTTTCAGTTTCCAGAATAACTAGCAGAAATTCAAAATATGTTGGACTGATTGTCTTTAGATCACAGCAATTTTCTTACAAGTTTAGCTCCAGATTTACGTTCATCCACCAAGTAGCTCTACTAATCATTCAACAAATTTCTTTGTCAGTTTTTATTCTTCTTTCTTATCTGAGACTTCTTTGTATTTCATTCGTTATTTTTCATCTCTGAATGCTTGTTTTAAACGTGCTTTTTCATTTTGGCTTTGTAACGTTTTCAACTATATTTTTAAGATACGAATTTCTTCACTTTTAAACAAACGATCTCTTTCTTTCTTAGTTTCTTTGCATAAATGTATATTGTTATTTCATCTAATTTAAATCCCACTGGTATCTTTTTCTTTTAATCAGCCGATGTAATTTTGTTCAATTTGCACTACTCTTCATTCACTCCTATATAATCGCTTAATTTTTCTTCGATTTTTCTTTTTTCTCTCACACAAAAACAGCAGATTTATATCTCATCAATGTGTTAATCTGGGATCCTGCCCTCTATTTACATGTGCACAAGATATTTCCTGGATTCTAAAGTACAGGTGTAAAATCCCTAAAACATGTATTAAAGCATGACTTTAAAAACTACAACAGAAATAATAGAAATTCAAACCTCTCAAATTGTGGTCAACATGAGCAACTTAATTCAGTTGTTAAAACCAACTAAACAATTAGACAACATTAGTTTAGCCCAGGTTGTATGCAGCTTACAGATTAAAGATAACATATCTTTTTCTAAACAATCAATGCATCAAATAAATTTGTTTACATCCACATAAAATTATCACACAAGAAATATTATTCAATTTATTCTAACACATTAGCACACATTACTTAAATTAGGACTAAGTTATTAACTAGAATTGTTCAGTTTAGATTTTATTCTACACATACTAAAAGTTATAAGGCATAACCTTTATTAATAGACAGTATTGTTTGTGTTACATTTAAATATAAAAAGACCTCCACGCCTGTTTAGCATTTGCATGTAGCATAGACAATATATACTGAATGTATTTTGAATATTTTATTATTATAACATTTCGACCACCATTTTTAGGAAACAAGATTGATAAAAGCACCAAACATTTAATCTACGTGAACTGTGTTAAATTGTATATCAACGATAATAAATTTATTCGGTAATTATTTTCTAAGAAATGTGCCGTCAGAAATTCTGGTATTATTTAAGAATGCTTGTGTCATTGTATCTTTCCGTTGTTTCTCTTTTATCTTTATTCCTTTCAAGCATTGTACTTACTGTACCTATTTTAATGTAACGCCGCTTTAATAATCGTTACTACACATCGATAATTTTTTTTTTATATTAATAATGGTGGATACAAGAATTAAGCTCATAGCAATTTTACACCATTATTGAAATTCAGGTTGAATGCCACTTAAACTGATTGTAAAATTTGTGAGAGAGAAGGAAGTAAACACTATCTGACCCCACCGCCAAAGACCGTTTTTAAGGGTGGCAAATTGTCCATTGATATAAATGTCATAAATCGATGACCATCAGTTGTGTTCCATTATGTTTTAAAACATGAGACAGAGAAGAAGAAGAAGAAGAAGAAGAAGAAGAAGAAGAAGAAGAAGAAGAAGAAGAAGAAGAAGAAGAACTTGGTCAGAGAAGAAGAAGAAAAAGAAGAAGAAGAAGAAGAAGATGATGATGATGATGATGATGATGATGATGATATACTCGAAAAGATAGTATATGTGGAGAATTAAATAAACTTATTAAACCTGAGGTAATTTTAAAAAAATGAAAATACTCATCATATATATTAATAATTTCACGAAAGATGAAATGTTCAAAAAGGAAACAATTGAAATATGACTTCAGATTTTCTGTATAACTTCAGTAACTCAATGGTGGTTAAAACTCTGATTGCTTCATATCATTTTTTTATTAGATTCAGTTCAGTTCAGAATAAATTTGATTCAAGCAGTAGATTATTTTCTGAAATATCAGATTAATTGAAAACATTTTGATTTGATTTTAATATATTCTAGTTTATTGAGTTTTTAAAATCTGTTTAATATTTCTGAATTCTATCACATAAGTGTTGTGGTTATCATCTTAATCTAATCTCATTAAAAACAAACAGTTTACAAAAGCAACTCGATATTTTTGGCAAGTGGCATGTGGAAGTGCATTAAATGCAAATAGAATTTATTAATTACTGCGATTGGAATTTTAAATTATTATTAATAATTTATTTTTATTTCTAAATATCTGATATTGTTGTTTTTAACTTATTTACCATTTCTTAATCTCAAACTTTTAGCTAATGATTATGTAATTATTATTTCTGTTCTTTTTTCTTCATTTATTCTCACACAAATTTCAATTGGTTTAATATATTTGATTAACTCATATTATAACTTGCTTCTTCCTTTGTGGATATATCCTCGTCTTTCTTTTCTTTATATTTACTTTCTTTATCTTTTCATCTTGAATTTAAAAGAATACATCCCGTTTATTATTTTCCTGATATTTTTACAGACATGTCAATGTCATCTCTAAAAAGAATAAAAAAGAATCCCGCTATGACGATGGAAGACAACAATCAAATACAAATAAACAAAGCAAATGTCATTTGGATTTTTTGCTGTACACAGCAGAAATTATCGGCTCATCTTTCCTATGTATTGTTCGTCCTTTTATATTTTCTGCTGACAGGTTATTTATATAAACATGACTTGATATGTACGCAAAATAAAATGTCGATTTTTTTATGCTTGTCATTTAAAACATCTTAGCCTTTAAGGATAAATATCTATCATTCTTCTTACTACCTTCATTATTTCTTTATGCTCATTTACATTTATATGTGAATTTTTGTCTCAGAAAACATCCAATGA